>VWZV01010744.1:1087849-1581805 GCA_013397155.1 Irena cyanogastra | reverse complement strand
TCATTCCTAGCTGTTTCCCCTTCCCCCCTTCATTCATCCTTCAGTGACCCCAAACCCCACACAGCCCTTTCCCCAGCTCCTCACCTCCGCCCTCCCCTCGCACCCCGCTCTGTTCCCTCTCCCCTCAGGCTCCCCCCGTCCCTCCGCACCGGCTCGGAAGATGGGGCGGTGGTTAAAGGCGTTGTCCATCAGCGCCGCCATCCATCCCACGAACCCGAGCCACACCGTGCCTTTGTTGAGGAGCGGCGGCGGCGGCAGCGACCGCGACTCGTCGGGCAGGAACACCATGGCTGCCGCCCGCCGAAGGTGACCGCGGGGAGCGGTGCGGCTGCAGCACCTTCCGCCGCCGGCCCGCGCCCTGCTCCCGCGTTCCGTTGCCTTCCCCGCTCATGGTTGTTTTATCACAAAACCCACCCCAAAATCCAGCTCTCCACCCCACAAACCCACTCCCGCCCCAAACTCCCAGGCTGAGCGGCTTTAGCCAGGTTGAGGAGGGGGTTCCTGCAGCCCTAACCCCACTGGGTGAAGCGGCCCTGCTGCAGGGCTAGCGAGGCCGGCCGGGAAGTGCATTAGGGAGTTAATTAAGCACTAAAATCGAACCCAATTAATTTTCAGAGCTCAGATAAAAGTCTGAGACCTAACCCACAGTGTTAGTTCTTTCGTTTTAAATTAATACGAAATCACATTAAATCATTTGCCACTGTAGCAGGATTGACGAACCGTTAAAGGAATCTGCATTAACAAAACACATCACAGGTCCTAAAGGCTTCTCAGCCTCTTTCCAAAAAATATATGATTTAGCCTTTGTCCAGGAGAGGAAAGCTGATGTCTTTACGAACAGTTTTATGGGTGAAGGTATGGGTGTTAACGTCTCTGAAATGGGTGTTAATGTCTCTACTGACTTAGGGCAGCAGGTTTGTTGCAGAGCCCTGACACCTCGGCTCCTGAAACAGACAGGGGTCTGCACAAGCCTGAACTTCTGAGCTTTGGGGTAAAACGGTAGGATCAAGGGGGGAATATGTGGTAGGGGTTCGGGAAGGCTGCACCTTCCCAATGCCTCAGCAATGGGGAAAGGAAGAGGGCAATGTGCAGCTGGGAGTTTAGGATCAAGGGAGGCTGAGCCCTCTGAAACCTCGAGAGAGAAAACCCTGCAGGTGTGTGCCCCACTGGACTCTACCCCTTTATTCAAATAAAGCTGAAGGACTCCTCTGTCTCCTTTTTGGACATAAACCTCTGGCATTTGTGGATTTTCCTGACACCCACCCAGGAGGAAGCTGGGCAGTTGCTGCTCCACGGTGGGAAGTGCTTCAGTTGATGCTTCTGGGATCCCACAATGGTGATGCACAGCCACTTCCACAGTCATGCCCTGGGTTTAACTTCACAGATCACAGAATGGTTTGGGTTGGAAGGGACCTAAATGGTCATCTACTGCCAACACGCTGCCATAGGCAGGGAGAACTTCCACTAGACCAGGTTGCTCTATCCAACCCAGCTTTGAACACTCCCAGAGACAGCACACCCACAGCTTCACTGCACGGCCTCTTGAAGGATTTCAGTGATGTGCAAAGGCACAACTGGAGAAGAGCCAAGAGGAGTGTTTGTATGGTTTTTTTGCATATTACCATTTTGCTACACAGGACAGCCCAGTAGACAGATAGGCACAAGCATTGTGGATGCCTCACTCTGAGCACAGCTCTGAGGCTTGGAACTGAGATAGAATACAAGTGCAAGTATTGTGGCACCACTGGCAGTCACAGCAGCTAAAAACATGGCAAAGCCCTTGATGGTGTAAAAAAAGCAGAAACTATGAGAAAATCATGAAGACCAGAGTGAGAATGTCTTGAATATGAACTCACTGGCAGTGAACTCTTTAAATATGCAAAGTATTTGGTTAGATTAATCACTGTGGATATTTCTGTCTCTCTTGCCCTAACAAGAGCCACTCTATTTTAAACACCCCAAATACTCAAATAACTCAAAAAGCATAACTATCCCCTTGGCTATCCTTGATGAAGGAGACCCATTCTTCTGCTATCATGGAAGTAAGTTCAAAAACTACTGTCAAAAATAATAATAGTAATAAAAAAATCCATCCCTCTCTCTCTCCTCCCAGTTTCATGGCAGCACTGGAATCCAAACCAGACCCCTACATCAGAGCAACATCTTCTGGGGATGGTTATGTAGGGTTTAAAAGATATAATTATTTACTGCAGAAATAACTGCTATCCTTTGGGGAACATGATTCCACAGAGGCAGACAACAATGTACCTTTTCCTTAAGTCATTACTGGAACTGTGGACACTTGGTCTTTTGTTAGAGTTGTAGAATTTTACATTAATTATAAATTCAGCTATGCAGCCACATTATCTGGTACGTTTAATAGTGTTAAAATACTTCTTCATTTGAGTAGCATGCCTCAATTTGGTCATCTGGTCTATAAAAAAAGAGCTACTAGAAGAATATTAAAACCTATTTGCGAAGTATCTATGAAACAAGGAGATCAACAGGACATGGACATATTAAAATTCGATATATGAGTGTGCAAGAGTTGGACAAAGCACCTCAGGACAAGTTTCCAGCTACACACTACATCCTTAGTTGTGTGGGTGTCCCTCAAAAGCAGGGTTTAGACAGGAGCTGAAATAATGCAAGAAGTGCTCAAACAAAAAATACCAAATTTTTAATTTACAAATTCCATAGAACACAGTTACAATGCTCTCCTACACAGCAATCATCCTTTGTACTTTGCCACAGCAACTTTTATTCAAATACAAACCATAATGGGAAAATCAGGCAGGTTTTCCTCAAGACAGAAGTTTGGACCTTGTCAAGCTTCAGTTTACCCGCAGCCCTCCCTGTCACTGTGACAGTGCTTCTGATCAGAGGTATCCTCCTTGGGCAGTACAGGAGTGTTGGAAGAAGAGCTCCCGCGTGGTGATGGCACATGTACACTATGTCTCATTTTGGATGGCCTTGCGACAACCCCTCACCGTGACAGGAATCCCCTCCAAGGGGTATCCTGGGACTGGTCCCAGCACTGTGGCTTTACTCAGCCTTCTGTCTGACAGAAATTCTCTCAGTCAAGACAGAGACATAGAGTTTCAGCCAAGCATATGTGATTCCCAGAGCACAGTACACAGAGGTCAGCAACAGGGGGACAAAAGGGAAGTGTCGCTTCCAGGGGGTCAGGGGAAATATGATTTCACAGAAGATTTCCAAGGGCACTAGTTGGATGAGGTAGATTGTTTCAAACCAGTTAAGTAGAGGTTTCTCTCTCCTGTCAGAGAAATTAAAAAAGAGGTTGTGTTAAAATATATGTTAACTAAAAATTACCATTCTGTTTTTCAGCTATCTCAGTGCAAAGAGATCTCCTTAAATTGCAATAATGGTTTAAATAACAAGTTAAAGAGTTTCAGTAGAGAAAAAACCAGTGTGATAACCAAGAGTACAGCTCAATGTCCTTATTGAGTTCCAGGATGCCTTGGAAGCCTAAGGAGAAACCTCATCAATTGCTCTGCTTCATCTCACTCTGTTTCAGTGAACAATTGAACAGCCCTTCATACACAGACTTGTTCCACCAAAGTTGTTCTACAACAAAAGACTGGAAATGTCAGATTTTTTTAACTTCTTCCCCCAAGCTTTCAGTAGGATGGACTTTTCTGTGAGCTGATCTCTCCTGCAAAGGACACTGATGCCAGGAGTTTACTGCAGGTAGTTTAAAGGGAATTTCATGTTTTGGCAAGTTAAAAACAAGAAACTTGCAAAAGCTCCCTCTCTGAACAAAAACTAAGCTCCTGTGGAGTTTTTTAGCTAGAGCTCTTGAGACAGAACGACTGAATTCTTAAATAAAGAAAATCGCCTACAAAAGCAGGTGCCTGAAGTACTGAATACACATTTACAGTACTTCACTACAAACCCTTCATTACAGCTTGGGTTTGCCCAAGTTCGGAAAAGTTTGGAAAAGTTTGAAAAGTTTGGAAAAGTTTGAAAAGTTTGGAAAAGAGGGAAGTGGGGACTGCAGGGGTTATAAGGATAAGCACTGTCTTTGGCCAAGTGGTCAGAGATCCACAGGCGATGAAACTACACAGGATGACTTAGACAATTTTATGTTCTGCCAACCAAACACTTGCAGTTTTGTTGACAAATTACAGATTGCAAATGAATGTTATTTACAACCTGCCCCTTCCACACATTCAAATACTAACTACTACTGCAAAAATCCACAGAACAACAAGGTAAACAATCTGCAGACAAATCACTGTAGTAAATGCTAGAATACCAAATTAAATCCTCAGAGGTCACAGCATACAACTCCACGCTTTAACACAGCATGAGGCAGGTGGGGATCTACAGCCTCCTGGGACTAACTGGGCAGCTGTCACAATAACCAGGACGTGCAATAATCCTAATTTAAGCACTGCCTCCTGAGAACAGAGGCAGCAGCATCTTTTCATTAGTAACACCTGAATTTGACTCTTCAGCATCAGTTTTCTGTGCTGTTTGTCCCTTATGACAATGGCTGCTCCCAACACCAGATGAAATGTTGTTGTTCCTGGCACTGAGATCAAATTTCTTTAATTACCTGAATAGAGATTTCAATGAAGAGAAGCTATAAACAGTAAACAGCAGCATAAGCAGTATTTTAAGTGGAAGCTCTGAAAAACAAAGAACATTATGTACTTTTAAATTTAACTATAAAAAGCTTTTGCCATATATATATATATATATAGTAGTAATAGTAGTATCTTTAAATCTTACTAGTCACATTTGCATTATCTGGCTTTATTTTCTCCTACATGCTTTACTGCTTAAGATACCTAAAAATAAGCATAAACATTTACTAAAGCAAATGCCAAGCATTTGCAATACACTTACTTCAATTATCTATAAACACACTAAACAAATAAGTTATAATTACTATTTGAGATAGCACCACAAATAAGATCTTCCTTTTCTAAAGAAATCACAAACAACTGGGAAGTGACTAAAGCAAAAATGACAACTAAATCAAGATTATTGAGCTCTTTGCTGCAAACTAGATAAAAATTAACTAATAGAAGAACATTTTACCTGGTGGTGTGAACAACAATGGAAAAAGTGAGAAATGCCCTGTTGTTGCCAGAATCAAGTAGATGCCGGCATCCTTGGCTCTCTGAATAGACAATAAGCTAAAAATGACAATAATTTGTTATGCTTTTGTCTTTTAGCAAAGAAACCTAACTTCAGCAGAACACTATACAACTGATTGAAGACTCAAGAACAAGTCAAACAGTTTTTCACAGTACCCCCATCCCTGCTAACACTGCACCTGTGATGAAATCTATTTTCAAACCATGTGGCCTCAGAGATAAAAACACAGGAGAAAAATCAGCCAGGAAACCCCCCCTCAGAAAACCACACACCCACTGAACAAAACTATCAGTAAGGCCCGCCACAAAACAAGAGCTGAAACATCACTAAATCTCTGTGGAAGGAAAATACAGTTTGTAGCCATACTGGTCAGGCAGCTTATGAACTAAAGCTTCACTTCTACCCTAGGCAGGCATGAAGCTCTTTTGGCAGAAACTGTATTGTTCTGGTCAAGCACAGTGCAGAAGATCCCTTTCCTCAGCTGGCTCCTGAGCAATCTATCCAGCATTTCAAAATATGAATCACAGCACTCATCAAGGTTTGAATTGTGCCTGAAATTAATTTACTTTAAGTGCACTACACTGTTACAGCTTAAGGCATTCTATAAAAGAGTTCCTCTTCTGAAATATATTGAAAACAAAGTGATTCTCTTTGAGGATTCCTCAACAAGTGGCTGAAGGTTCAGTTTGGTCAACTACTTTGTACCAAATTCACTTACCTTAAAGGCAGAATAGCAAGGAGTATTGCTTTCTCATGCACGTGCCAACCAAACATGAAGGAGCTCAACGCACAAAGAACAAGGCACTGTAGAAAGCCTCGGGGCCCTTGAGGTTTAAACCAAAGACAGAAAACAGAGGGCTAGAAACAACAGGCAAAAACAGGACTTCAGTAAAAAGCAATCCTGAAGGCAAGCCATTGTCCAAAGAGATTTGTCAATGTTACTAAACACCACTGCACCCAGGTTGTGTTTGTACGGCATGAGCATTATATTGCACTGGAGAAAATCAATCTTATTTGGATGTATGAGTAGAGACTGAAGAATTTTTGTTGAACTATCAGGAGAGAAAAGCAGACTTAAAAACCACAGCCAACTCCCTGCTATTTGCATTGCATGCAAAAATTGTCTGCTAATCTAAGCCACTAAAGACATTTTATCAGTCACTACATATAAGTAACAATGTATCTGTTGCCCTAGAATTAAACTCCATATGAAGCACATACGATCAATTAAAAACTACTAGGGACAAAACACAAAAAAATTTTAAAAATATTAGTTGTTCTTACCAATATAGCTATGAAAGTACAGATTAATGTTGTCAGTGGAGTCACTGAAGGGAGGACAGTGTGCTCAAACTCTTGAACCAGCCCTCCTGTCATGGAGGCTTTAGGGATTTTTGTACCGTCAAGAAAATTGCACTTCAACCCTAAAAACAAAACATAAAAAAGCACAAACTGATAAGTGCTAATAAAGAAAATGAAGCAGCTGAACTAAGTACATGGCCAAGTTTTTTCTTTTTTTAAAAGATGGCAGAGGGAAGTGATTGATCTCTGACCTGCTGCTGATAACTTACGCACCGGATTACGTGGACAACCATAGGATTTATGGCAATCTGAAAACATAATTTACTGCCTACATCTCAAATGGGGAAGACTAAAATCCAGAAAGCTCTATCTGCAAGCAGGCACCAAAAAGCAAGATTAACATACTAACCAAGAATTGTCAGTGCTTTATCCATGGCATTATATAAAGCCCAGAAGTTGGGGGCCCAATAGGCATGGCAGAGACCTCGCTTGAACGGGAAGAGCCGTGAAATGACTTGAGGCAGCTGACCCTACAGAAAACAAGAAGAACAAAGAAATGGCCTCTTTAGATGAGACCTCATTTATGTTTTTATAACAAAATTTTCTAACTGTTCAGGGATGTAAAAAAGGGGTCATTACCAATACTAGGAAGGGTCCCAGTGAAAGAGCAGAAACAAGACAGACAATCAATCCCAGGAGAGTTACATGAAGAAAGCTGAAACTTCTCCACTTCAGGGATCCATCTACAAGAAACAAAGATTAAGGAAACAGCTGCTGTGGGAAGTGGAAAGGGAGACAAAGCATTCTGCACTGACAAGGAATTGCTAGCACCTATCTAAAAGGGGCACACAGCCATTTATGTCAATATATTCAGTTTCTTCCTTTAATAGCTGGCATTTCTTTTGCCCATATTGCAGCTCCTGCATTATACAAGCTTTCAGTATTTGCCAAATTTACCCTCCCTGTTCACAAAAGGAGTATTAGGCATGTTTCAGTGCTAAAAAAGTGGGAAGAAACTCAAAAGAAGGTCTTTGAAATAGCTTCTGATACTGCCTAATTTTTCCACATCCAGAATAATTCTTATGGCTTCCAAGTACCACCTGCAGCTTGTTCGTGTTGATTTTTCTTAACAAAGAACTCTTAAAGAAACAGGAATTGTACAAAACAAATCTATTTCAAAAACCCTTCAAGATCCTAACAATTCTGTTCTCAAGCAGAATTTTTATTTGAGCCATTTTATTTCAATTCCATCTGCAGGTCTTGAGTGCTCCCCTAGCTCCAGTGATTAACACAACTCCTCCCAAAAGCCAGTGAGGAAACCCCATCTTACCTGCATTATTTGCAGTAAAGCAGTAGGATCGTAATAAATAAATGCCATATGCTGGGGCCACATACACGTAGATGTGTTTGAAATGCAGAAGAACAGCAAAAAGAAGAGCACCCTCCAAATACCTTTTCTGAAAGAAAACAAAACAAAAGCTAAGCTCTTCTCTTTGTAGTCACTTTTGATGATCCTCTGTTGTACTTGTAAGGCGATAGGACATTTATTATAAGTATTAAAAAGAGTATTTACTTCAAATTACAAATTCAGTAGTGTTATGCATGATAGGTAAGGACAAGGAAACTATCCTGTCACACATCACCTCTTCACAGCTTCAGAAATATGTTTTCTAAGGACTGGAGATTTGTAAGAAGATAAAATGCCAAGAAATGATGCCACATTGCTCAGGGGTAACACTGAGTATAGCTTTCTTACGGGCAACTGGAATGCTGCAGCATCAGCAAGTAATTATCGTGAGTTTCAAGTTTTTCTCTTCCTCACAAACTCAATAATGAAGACACCCAGCTTCACAGAGCTCAACATGAAGCCACTACCACTGCCCACAACATGAGCAGCATGTTTGCTGTGAATTGAATTAATGCACCCAAAATACACATGGCAACAAATAGACAATAGTCACTTGGGTTTACCTGACACAGCCGAGCAACAGAAAGAAGCATCAGCCCAAAGAGGAAGCCATTGTACTGGAAGTGAATATCTGAACTTGAGTTAAGGAATAAAGCGAGCTTTCTTTACTACTGTGCATTCTGGAGAAGACTCAAAAGTTCTGAGGAATAAATTAAAATTAAAATAGAATTTAAATCAAGAAAGCAACCTTAATTTCATAGCACATAGACACAAGCCAATATTTAACCTTAAGTACTGCCAGACACAAATTACACTCATGCTGGCATATTACCTTGATGAAATGAAACACAACAATCTACACATGTATTGTGCAAATTCTGTAATATAAAACAAAAAAGGTTAAATCTCCACTTTAATTTTTACATTATTAGTTTCTGCCACACATTGATTAATGGATGGTGACAATAGCCTTCACTTTTCTACCACTTATAAGCAGGTAACATACACAAGAACTACGACAGAGAAAATGAAGTCCTTCCTTTAAATGCACACTGTGCCAAGACTGACTTGCAGTAACTGCAGCTTCCAGACTTACTTTTATATAGGATATGGACCTGTTGGAGGGCATTCAGAGAAAGCCAGGAAAATGCTCAGAGGACTGGAGCACCTCTGCTATGGAGACAGGCTGAGATAGCTGGGGTTATTTCAGTCTGAAAAAGGGGAGAACACACAGCTTCTTTAGAAGGTGCTCTAAGAGAACTGGACAGGGACTTTTGACAAGGGCATGGAGTGATAGGGCAAGGGGGAATGGTTTTAAACTAGAAGAGGAGAGATTTAGATTGGATATTAGGAAGAAATTCTTTATTGTGAGAGTGATGAGGGACTGGCACAGGTTGCCCAGAGGAGCTGTGGATGCCCCATCCCTGGAAGTGTTCAAGGTGAAGCTGAATGAGACTTTGAACAACCTGGTCTAATGGAAGGTGTCCCTGCCTAAGGCAGGGGGTTGGAACAAAATTATATTTAAGGTCCCATCCAAACCAAACCACTCTACAATTCCACGATTCTTGTTTAGAAAGACTTCCTAATTCCCATATAAAGTTAAACCAATTGAACACACTCTGAATCTTAAAACACTTGGAAGATTTTCCTTGCCACAGGACAAACTTGGAACCACACCCAGAACACAGCCACTCTGCTAATACTCCTGCAGGTGCGCAGAGGAGGAACAGCCAGCAGGAATAGGCACATTGCTGCCAGACTGGTTGGTCCTCCTCCACTTCTAGCAAATCAGACCAAGGACTGACTAACTTCCATTTTGCCAAATAGTAATTCTAATGAAAAAAAAGTCATTTAACTAATCCCCTAAACAAACCCAGCAGTGTTACTTGCTATGACAGCAATAATAATATAGGATTGTGCCACACACTCGAAGAGGTTGTTAAAAAACCAAACAAACCACAAACAACCCACAACGGTTTGAAAGGATACGATCCACAATTAACAGCCCAAAATTCCACAAGAGCAGAACGGCAAGAATAAATGTTGGTTTTTCCAGGATATCCTTTGCAGCTCGTTTTCCATTTATACATCTGCAGCACCTAAACAAGAGCAGAAGAAACAGAGGCTTTAATTCAAACATACAAGCAAAAACATTGCTGGTTTTAAGAGTTAAGAGCTGCACTTACTCTGAAGTTAGCCATTTTACCATGATGCAAGGCAACAATACAATTCTTGCTAATTCATCAAAGGCAGACGGTAACACGAACAAAGTTTAGTAAAAAAAAATTTTCAATTTCAATAGCTGTGGTGTGTTCCACATGCTAAAGCTTACATTACATAACAGCCTCGGGTTCAAGTTTCCCATTCAGTAAGTGTAAAGTTGTCATAGCTGCTTGCCATCGTGAGCAGTGTATTGCTACTTTTGGAAACAACACAGGGAGCTGTATTTAAGGTCCGCAGCTGGACATGAACCTCTCCCTGGCTACCACTGCCACCTATCATATTATGAGTTATTTCTCTTGGTTAAAAACAACTTATTACTTCTCAATGTGAAGCAATATGGTTCATATGACTTCTGAAAGCAGTCTTAAATAACATTAAAAAGTTACAGATCATCTGTGTTAAAATTCTGCTAGTGCAACCTCCCTGCCATGAGCAGAACACCTTCCACTAGACTGGGTTCCTCAAATCCACATCCAACCTGGCCTTCAGTTTTTCCAGGCAGAGAGCATATACCACCCCTCTTGGCAAAATGACCCTGTGCAGACACCAGCCCTGAGCCTTCAGCCTCACATTCATACATCTGTGAGTCGAAACAATAGAAGAAGTCACAATGCAAAGCTAGCTAGCATAAAGAAAATAAATAAAGGAGCTTAGGCAGTGCTCCAATCAGAGAATTTCATGCCCAAGTTTTGAGCAGAAAGAATAAAATGATGGAAGACTCTTATAGGCAAATCATTAAGGTAGGCAACGTATTTCTCAGAACACCCTCCCACTCTGCTCTTTGGGGATAAGGTAAATAATTCTTCACAAAGTCAGGCCACACTAAAAGCATCCAATTCTAATTACATCAGACTTGGAATAATCAGTTTATCATCAAAACCACTGCAGCAACTTTACATATTTGATGATACTGCCATTTTGTGACAGATTCCCTTTATGCTTCTAGAAGAACAGAGTAATAAGAAAAGTAACAGGAAAAAACCTGTTCTGAGCACACCAGCTGTCCTGCAACTCCTACAAAATGAGTCAAATGACAGAAGCAAACCCAAGTATAACACATGAAACAGCAGCTGGTGTCCAAGTGCCTGCAAATCCATTACATGTAGTGCAACTGTATCGCCAAGAAGAACATTTGTGTTTGGCAGTGTATTCCAAGATTCTCCTTGAACAGGTTCAAGCATTTCCTTTCATTTACAAACTTATTTGTACAAATAGTTATTTGTTGTGGCTACAGAACAAGCCCACATATGAAAGGCTATCCACTGTCCCTAAAATTAGAACATTAATACTTACTCATGAACTGCATATATGAAGAGGGTATCTGTAAAGATGACAGAAAGCCTTTGGAAGAATATGGTTGCATGACTGGCGTAATTCAAGTTTTCAACAACCAACATCTGGGGGTCAAAGTACTTGGCAATGTGAGAAAGTGCATATTCAAACCAAGCAAAAAATGGTGGATAATCCAGGGTCCATTCCGAGGTTGCCTAAAGACAAAATAAGATTAAATAGCTCATAACAAACCACGTTGTTTGCATTCCTTCAGGTACAGCTCATTGCAGCAAACCAGCTACTGCATTTTCTCTCAGTACCCTCTATGTAACTCCAACCACTCCACAATCAGTAGCCAGCTCTGTGGTGCTTTAAGCTGTTCTCCTGCAGTACTGGTAGAGATGTGACATCTCCTGGTTAGCAGGAAAAGATTAAACAGCATTTTGTGCAGCTACGCCTAAGTATATAACTGTTTGTTATCGATAAATCAATTTACAGTAATAGGGCCATTATTACAAAACCTCAGTAGAATAGCTCAGAGCCAATATTTGTCTATATTAGAGCAATCACCAACACAATCAGCCTTGCTCCAGCCTCAAAATTACTTTCACTCACCAATTAACAAATCTTAACTCTCAAACAATCATATCAAGATCAAATGGCACTATGTGATCTCTTCCTGTAAGGACAGTTGTTATGCCCAAGAATTGACTCCTTGGCTGTGGAAATAGGAGAGGAGGAAGGATGAACAGAGCAGGTTGGGATGGGGTATATTTTTCAGTGAGCATGTTCCCAAATGCTTATGCTGTATTGATGAAAAGCATCCAATGTTCTTGCATGGGGTTAATGCTAGCATTATAAAAATTTGTTTGTAAAACAGTCCTTGGATCAGTCCTACAAAGTTCTGACCGGCACAGATCATTTACTTTTAGAAGCTTATGTGGAGTACTAGACACTACAGTATCTATCTATCCCTGTACTCCAGCAGATACCAGGGGACAGATTAAAAGCCAATTAGGTAGGCTGAGTCTATGACAAACCTAAAGATGATTTGTCTAGATAAAAATCAATGCTCCTAGCATACTAGCAAAGGCTCAAAACTTTAATACAGTGATCAATTTCAAAATGGAAAGATGTATATACCCATTAGCATGACTCACTATTCTGGTAATTGTATCACCAAAGAGAATAGCACAGACACCAGCAATTTAAGAGTATGATGCAACTTGCTCTGGTGCTACACAGCCTTTCCAATAGCCCACATGCCTTAATTGCTTTTCCCATTTCACCTTAGTAAGTACTTGCAGCTTCCCCAACTAACTTTCATTTTTTAGCTAAATGCTACACATGGCCAGCAAATTGTGACTGGCATCTTTTCGTCCCAGTACGTGACAGTCACCAACCATCTCTTGCAGCATTCACAACGTCTGTCATACCCAATGTGCTTGTAAATTATACACAGCTAAAAACCATCTGAAGCATGTCCTTACCTCGTAGTACCACTGAGAGAGGGGCAAGCTGTGGGTGATGGCAAGCCAGTTCCTATGGACTTCGAAATCTGTGGAGTAACTACAGAAGGTACATATTAAGAGTCACATACATGCATGCACTTAAAAGGGAAAAATTTCAGAGCACATCACCACATGCAGGTAAGAAGGAAGCCTCTATTTTTCAGCTCTAGGACACCATTGTGGTCAAGTAACTGAAACAGTAACAACGATGCTGCTAAAGAATTTTGTGCCAAAGATTTATCATAAAATGGTTTGGTTTGGGAGAGACCCTAAACACCACCTTCATTCCAACCACCCTGCCCTGGATAGGCAGGGACACCTTCCACTAGACTAAGTTTCTCAAAGCCCCATCCCACCTGGTCTGGAACACTTCCAGGGACGGGGTATGCACAGCTTCTCTGGGCAGCCTATGCCGATGTCTCACCAACCTCACAGGGAAGATTTTTCTCCTGACGTCTAATCTAAATCTCCCATTTTATTTAGTTTAAAACCATCCCTCCTTGTCCTATGACTGACCATGCAAAAAGTCACTAATACAGGTGCTTATAGGGCAAGAATTATTCATAGCTTGGCTCTTTCGGACAACTAACGCGAAATTCCAAGTCCTAACTGAAGTTTAATAGCAATTTGTTTGGGGTTTTTTTCCAGTATAAAAACTTAAAATGACAAAGCATTAATGTTTCAACACACTTGCAGCCTTCTCGAACAGCAGCCAGCCGGNCGCCCGCCCGCCCGCTCGCTGTGGCGGCGCCGGGGCTGCGCGCGCGCGCGGGGAGGGCTGGGCTCTGTGAGGCGCTGGAGCGGGCGCAAGTTGGAAGGGAGGAAATTTAGGTTGGGTACCAGAAATGNCAGCTTCTCTGGGCAGCCTATGCCGATGTCTCACCAACCTCACAGGGAAGATTTTTCTCCTGACGTCTAATCTAAATCTCCCATTTTATTTAGTTTAAAACCATCCCTCCTTGTCCTATGACTGACCATGCAAAAAGTCACTAATACAGGTGCTTATAGGGCAAGAATTATTCATAGCTTGGCTCTTTCGGACAACTAACGCGAAATTCCAAGTCCTAACTGAAGTTTAATAGCAATTTGTTTGGGGTTTTTTTCCAGTATAAAAACTTAAAATGACAAAGCATTAATGTTTCAACACACTTGCAGCCTTCTCGAACAGCAGCCAGCCGGAACGGGCCAGAAGGGCTTCCAAAGAGTAAAGGAAAGCTGTGCCACGCGGCGGAGGCAGCGCCGCCTCGCTTCCCTCACGAACCCGAGAGTCACATGGACCTCCAGGGCCTCCTCAGGACCGCGGCGGGACGCGGAACCCCCCAACCCTCGGGGGTTCGCGGCAGCCCTGAGCCACCCACCCCCGTCCCGTCCGGTGCGCAGGGAAGTTCCTTACTAGGCGGGGATGAGGAGGCACTTGAGGAAGGACACGCCGAGCGCCAGCGCTCGGAACCAGCCGCGGCCGCCCGCCGCCATGGCGCGCGCCCCCTGTCCCGCGCNTGCTTTGCTGTGAAGGTGATGGGGCACTGACATAGGAAACAGTTAATGATTAGCCTGCATGAACACAGATCAAGAATCCCATAAGAGAACGCCTGAGACCAAAACTCACCATTGGATCAAGAGGCGCGAGAAGAATGAGTGCATGGACTGAGGGTGTAAAAGCTCAGGGACTTCTTTGTTGAGCGTCCCCCTCTGTGCAGACACCCAACTTGCGCTGATCTGCTGCTGTACCAGGCTATTACTATTTACTTTTAGAAATCCAGCACCTGAGACTGCTACAGGGAAGCTCGGGCTGAGGGCAAGGGGGAGGAAGCATGCCTGGGAGAGCGTGTGGATGAGCGAGGAGCTGGCTGGTGCCGTGAGGCCACTCAACCTCCCCTGGGCAGAAGCTGCTTTAAAGTACACCAGCTTAACTCTGCTCCAGGGGGGTGCCATCTCCAACCTGTGTTGCTGGTGTCCAAGTCAGCTTCCAGGTACAAAGTGCTCTTTCAGAGAAACAGGCTCAATTTTTTTTAATACCTTCCTGCCAGCCTGGATGGTGGATGCATACAAGGCTGATGCCTTTTTAGCTTCCTTACAGCAAACCTCCATCTATCTAAGAATAGTATCTTGTAGGAGCTGCATAGGATCATATAGTTAACATGTTCAATTTTTATTTTCCTGTACAGCAGCAATGTATTATTTGCTCAAACTCAGGAACTAGAGAAAAGTCTTAACAGCAGTAATGCATGAGGGTTTAAGAAGGGCTCTCACTGAAACAACAAATCCTGTTTATGAATGTTTGAAGCATAAATGAGCTAATGCATTTTAATTGGTTTTGATTATGTACAAAGGCTTGTTCATCCAAGTTTTCTACAACTGCACTAATTCCTGGGAACCTTACAATTCCCAGCCACTGATAGGTTGAGGTAAGCATTACAAGGAGACAGTGGTTAGAGAAAAGGAAAGCTACAGGTGCAGCAAGAATCACTCAGGTTTTTTTCTCAAGAAGTATGTCAGGCAGAGCACCTCCTGCTTCATTCACATTTTATTCACTGTTTTCTACAATACATATTAGTAACAGTTCATAGAAAGAGTTACAAGCAGACGAATGCAATCATTTTTAAATGTGATAGCCCTACAGGCCCCCTGTGAAGGTGGTAAGCAATAAAGACCACCTTTTCACACTTTTCAAACACTACTGATTCAAAAGCATGGCTTTTAGTGAGTTGGGGTCCAAATTCTGATCAATGGGAAAATTCCATAATTAGGAGATGGAGCATGAAAATACTGAGGGGAATGCCAGGAGGATGAGCAGAAAAGAAATTAGATACAGCCCTCCCCTATAGCTCCTTTTTTCCCCCCTGAATTCACAGGGAAAACATTCCTTGTGTTATTCCCAAGTGAACCTGTGAGCTTGATCTGGATATTTATACACAACCAGCCCTTGCACAGACTATCAGTGACTGTTTGTACTAATTCACATATGAAACTGTTACTGGGAGGGCTCCATATCAGCACTTCCTGTACCCTGTATGTTTGTGTCCATCAGCATGTGGATGAAGAATTCAAGTTAAATGTTTCAAAATACACTGAAATTCTGAGCAGAGGCACCAAGTTCTACAGGTGAAAATAAAACTGCCATCTTGTTTGAGACATCTTCTTCATAACTTCTCCATTAATCTGTGAAGTATCAGAAGATCCTAGACTTATTTTCCACAGTCTGTGGTTGAAGGCAGTATTTATCACTTCCACCAACCTTATATATAGACTCCACCAGCCATTCCACCTTGCCTTTTATTCCTGGGAATAAATCTGACTGACTGCAGATATTTGCCAAACTCGAGCATACTTGTGCAGAACTGTGTATTTGTGAACTCGAGCAGCAATTTATACTCAACAACCCAGTTAGAAAGTTCTAAGTACAGCAGTGCAAATGTTTGGTGATTTGAAGCACACGGAAATTGAAGCAAAGCTGCCTGCTCCCAAGAAGCTACTATCATAAGTCTTGGCATGACCCATATTTAAAGTGCATAATAGGAGATTAAAACTGGAAAGGACCAGTGAATCATTCTGATCACAGACTCATCACAAAATCTTTGTCTCCATTGTTATCTTGCTGTTTGTTTTTTTTTCTGAACACATCAATATATTTTTATTCTCCTCCTTCTAAATCCTGGATTTCTTGTTAATGTGAATTCTTTCAGATTTAACTTTTTACAA
This sequence comes from Irena cyanogastra, assembly GCA_013397155.1. NCBI lineage: Eukaryota > Metazoa > Chordata > Aves > Passeriformes > Irenidae > Irena > Irena cyanogastra. The sequence goes on along the minus strand of VWZV01010744.1, from coordinate 1,565,260 downwards.
CTACTTCTTTTATTTCTTTACCACTGCCTGCAGAAACAAACACTTCTCCCATCAACTCCTCACAGCCTTTAACAGCTGAATAAACCAAGTATCTCTTATTATTTATATACAGTTTCAGTGTCATCATTGTAACTGGCCATGGTTAGATATTTAAGAGATATCAAGCCTAAAAACACGTAAATAAATCCATGAGTGATTCTTTCTGGAGTCCATTAAGATGTTTTGTAATAGTCTTTTTGCGATATAAGAAATACCACTGTGCTATGCACATGTCCAGATCTGAAAATGCCACTAGATTACAGCTAAAATCTTGTTTATCATCTGCCCTAACTCTGGTATTCTTCTCCTCTAACACTACTGAACACTCCTCAGTGGTCATTTAGGAAAAAATAAAATGAGGCCATTAAAAATAAAACCTGCAGGGCTTGGCTTCATTTTGTACACTAAGGTATTGAGGGAGACAGGCATATGGCAGAATCAGGAGTTATGCACCAAGATGTAGAAGAAAACAGACACAAAACTTTAAGGGAACAAAATGTCACTAGATCCTTTCCAGGAAAAAAAAAAAGTTTGTTCTGAGAGGGAATATTCCACTCAGCAGTGAAATAATTTTTAGATGTTACTGCTAATAAATTCCAAGTGCTTTTCATGGCTAGTGATGGGGTTGTGCTATACTTAGTATGGCTTTGCGCATGTTTGCTTCTCTTTAATTCAGGAAAACTCTTGAGAAGAATCATTATCAATGCTGTTGACTGGTAAACAAAGGCAAGTTACACCTCCGGGCTCAGAAAAAGAAGGTAAACAAGAAACAGCTATTCAGATAAAATGCAAACAAATGCTCTGGAGAGAGAATGTTCCTGTAAACAGTCATTATATTGTAACTCACAGACTGCAGAATTCAGGAGCAGCTATAAATTGAGCTTAGTGTGGAGTTTGAAATAGCAGCTGCATTTGTAGAACATATGTTTGACTGCAATCACAAGTGATTCACTTACCGCCCATTTCCAGTATAAATAGTACCTCATACTTAAGGATGTTTATTGTGCTTAGCAAGTTTGAGGTACCTCAAGTTTTTCTGTTCCTTCCAAAGCATGGCTTCACTCATGTCGTTATACTGGTTGGAAATTTTGCATCTATCTACGTATATAAAAGAGAGATATTTTGCATCTCACTGTCTATTAATAAATGACAGAGATCTGGGGCCACCTGTACCTTTTACTGACTCAGGTGCATGAGCCAAAATAGATGTGTATTCAGTTTGTTCATCTTCTGCATAACAGACTGATGGGTTAAAGCACTCCAGGTGACGATCTGAGTCCAGTTCTCTCCTTTTACAGACTCCTCTTGCTTGCCTTTCACAAAAGAAAATGCAGTACTGATATAACTTTCACATGGAATATTTTATTTTGCTGAAACAGAATGGAGCAGTACTGATCCAGAGCTCTAAAGGGTGTAGGTCAGACTATCCCCCCTATAACCTTCCAAATGAGATCTAAGCCCATTGCTCTTATCTCTGGATAAACTCAAGCTGACAGGAAACAAAGTCCTACTGGTGAGCATTATTTTAGTCATGACATAAAAGAGCTCCCCTTACAGATCATTTAAAATCTACTCCCAAGGGTGTGGGTTAAAAAGAAATACTGTCAACAGTCCCCAAAATCTCGGTTATCATAAATTCAGCAACGGCATACCTATTTCAGGTCACAGACTTGATGAAAGAGGGTTCATTTTACAGATCATAATCATATTACCAGCACAGATCATCCCTGTCAATGTCCAGCTGACTGGCCAACTTATGCTTTGTAATTCAGGACTGGGATGGAAAAAAAAAAAAAAGTTCTTCCTAATGCAACTAAATATAGAAGAACATGGTGACTCAAACTGGAATTTGGTTACAAAATCCTGTTTACAATACTCAAAATACACAAAATTTGCCACGTTTAGTGGTTCTGAGGGCTTCAAACCCAATCAGTGCTTTCTGACAACATGGTCCCACAGATATGCTGGTTCAGCACAAAGTCAGACAAAGGGCAGTGGTTTATAACAACTGCAGAATGTGCATTTTACCCATGAGCATGCTGATTTGTGTTGTTCATGCAGTCACAGTTTGGGACAGTAGAAATATATTGATCACACTGTTTTTTTACAAGAAAAAAAGCTTCTTTATGCTTGTTCACGGGTCAGCTCAATGTAACAACAGAGTAGTTACTTTGGGAAACAAGAACATGCACAGTACTGAGCTTTGCAGCCCTGTGCTAGAAACCTTTCGAAGCACTAAAACTCTAAATGCAAAACTTAGTTATTGCATTTTCCCTTCTATCTCATTAAAGATACCTGAAAATGTTCCAGAGGGCCTCTCATGCACTCATAGCAATCTGGTTAGGGAAATACAGTTAAGAGACTTTTAAACATTATTAGCTGAGAGAAAACCATCTTGAATGTGGCACAAATGATGTTTAGAGACAACATGCAGCTAGTGACTTATGATCTTCATTACAGCACAGACCAGGTGAGTAGGGAAGAGTTTGACTGCTGGTTTCCCACTGCCTTCCCTCTGGCAAGCTAACACTGAAGCCAAGCAAGAAGGTAAAATTCTTTTAGTGATCTGACCATTTCACAAAGATATTAAACAAAAAAGGCTCAATGAACCAAGATAGGAAAAATGACCCTCTGTTTTTGCAATGAAAATTATTAGGTGTAACTTGGTGAGAATATTGTCTTTTCAAATTAAATCCATCCTACCTAGAGAGCATCCCATGCATTCCAGACACTGCTGCAGGGAAATATGCCCAAAAGAGGCTCAAATGTTTAGAAGACGTTTGGGGGCCTCTGCCCTCAAATCTGTCTTCACCTTAGAAAGTTTCAGCAGCATCCTCCAGACAAATAATAACATTGTAAGAGAAAGAAAAGGACTAGTTGTCTCAGATGTCTTTGGAATGTAAAAGTAAAGGTTTAATCTTCTTGGTTTATAATAACGCCATTCTCTCTTCTATGGCTTCCTTGCCAGTCACATTATTCCAACATGGCTTCCCTGAAAGCACAATAAAGCAAGGCCTTCCTCACAGGGTTCAGAAAAAAACCCAAGCCAGCTTCACAGGGTGACAGAAATCCTTTGTTGAACCTAAAATGATGGGATTGCTTACTCATTGGCAACTTGCACCATCCTTTACAGCTGTATTGAGTGCATGTGGGAAGGCTTCTCCTCCACGAATCCAAAGCTTCTTGAATGCTCTGCAGAGGTCATACAGCAAGGCATGGCAAATGTGCTCCTTGGGCTGCCTGCTGCACTGCAGCTCCACTGCATCTGTTCTCCAGATACATTCCAAACCATGATTACCGAACTCTCGCATCCCCTGGCAATGCGGGTTAAGGATCACTCGCTTTCCAACTGGAAAATGTAGAGAGGACAGAAGTTAAGTGATTTTCCCCAGAATTGTACAGCAGGTCAGAGGCAGAGGCAGAGGCAGTCCTTAATTCAGGTGCTAGACAATATTGCTTCTGTCTGGAATATGGACATTTTCTGAAAAGTTGTATTGGTAAGTACATTAAAGGAAAATCATCTCCTTGTTAGTGACTCTTAATCAAGATAAGCATGATTCTGAATTAGGCTGTAAGTGTGTTTTAAAGGGAAACACTTAACCTGTGTTATCTCCATGCTAGCACCACAACAAACAGCCATTCCTACTTGTACCGAATTAGGCGAATAATCTTATTATTCATGAAATCTGAAGTATGTGGATGAGCAGAATCTATGCAGAAACCATCACTCATGGCTATTTTCAGCACTTCTTCCACAAACACCTGGAAACTATTGATTTGCTTATTATCTGGCACCACCCAGAGTCTCTTCAAGTTCTGCCTGGTGTACTCCTCTTCAGGAAGGCCTTCCACACTCGCAACCCAATCTAAGGTCAAGTGGTTGGGGTCCTGCAGGTAACTGGATATTGAGGAAAGGTTTCCATTGAAACAGTAGTACAGTTTGGAACCAAGAAGCTTCAGGAACAGGCACGACGTGGAGAAGATATGAGCACTGAACACTTCCATGTTGGAGGAAGACAGGCTGTAAATCTGGGGCGCTTCTCGGACAGTGAAGTGAACAGTCTGGGTCTTCTGATCAAGGGTGATGTTGAGCATGGCATTTTTCTCTGCTTTAGAAAGCTCCACCTCCTTCTCCTGCAAGGCCTCAATCAGGGGCTGAATTTGATAAAAATCTACTTCCCGCCGCAGTAAGCCCATTTCCTGAAAATCTTCGGGAAGGTCCAAGTGAGAAGTTCGTAAAAAGTTCAGGATATAGCGGAAGATTTTGCCATCTCTGTCAATAAAGCAGTTTCCTTGGCTGTCCTTCTTGGTTGGGATCTTCCCACTAAACATGGCCCCCAGCATGGAGTCTGGAAAGCTAGTCAGAGTGGACAGAGAGGTGGTATAGAGTTTTCCTCCAACATTGAGCGTGATAGGTTCTGACATAATGGAAAAGTCACGGTGCTGGGACTAATTCTAAAAAAAAAAAAAAATTAAAAAAAATCCAACACCACACATTTAGTTGCATTAATCTTTTTGAAAGGTTAAACTACAGTAATAAATAGTACTAAATGTGGCGGGGTAACCATGTGGCAAAAATTCACCATAGAAATTAGAAGTGAGGAATTATTTTTTGAGGTTGTATCTTGAGAACAAGCATAAGGATGTTTTTTCTCCTAACAGATTTGAACAGGACTTTGTTTAATTCAGTTTAGTGCCAGAAATCATGAGTCTTCCAAACCTTTACAATCATACTAAAAGTGAATCTCTCCCACCAATACCTACAATGAGGGCTGACTTCAAAGTAGTGTTCTGGGCTTCTATGATCTAATTTCTCTCACAAACAGAGAATTTAGAGGGGGCAAAGAAGGACAGGACAAGAACTTGACACAACCCAACATCTTCCACAGTGTTTGAAGCTATGATTAAAGTAACAGAGCAGTTCAGCAGAATCCCCTGCTGTATGTCTGCCTGCAGCCAGCATAGCAGGGAGCCAGACGGCAGCTGCTGCCGTAAGTACGTGACAGTTTGTGGTTCCTTTCATTAAAAAAACCACCAGACTTCCTCCTTCTATTGTGCTTTACCCTAGAAAACATTTTCTAATTATTTGGGGCCATATTCTAATTGACATCATTTCCATGCCAAGCCTCTGCCACCAGCTGACATGAACTAAGGATTTGATTTTAAGGTGCAATTAAGCCATAGGAAGGGGCACGCATGACATTCCCTTGCCCTCCACCATACCATCCTCCTCCCTTCTGCCACCTCTGGTACTCATCCCACAGTAAGACAGTTTAGGGAGAAAACCCAACATTTTCTATTCAGCATGCTTTGCTATATGCTGGAACTAGACCAATGCCAGAGCTGGGGCAAGGGGAAACAAAGGAGCTGTGCAGCTGTCTCCATTGCAGATCAGCTCAGCTGTCTTGTGCAGGTGGGCCATCATTCCTGCTACCCGAGGACCCACAAATCTGTTTTTCCTTGTTTGCTGAATCTAAATCAATCAACAGTTCAGCAGGAAACCCACTAGTGTTTGCTTACAGAGGCAGGAGACAGCTCTTGCTGTACTAACTACAGCAGTTCAACAGAAAGCTGCCAAATAGCTCCCTTAAAATTGAACTTAAGTGCAGGTATTTTCCTAACTAGTAAAGGAATAATCATAGACACTACCCACTATTATCAACTCTGGAGTCACAGAAAAATGCAGATAGGGAGAAGACCATCTGTGCTGGAATCTCAATTCTTTAATGGCTGCTAAAACCCAGATAATAGTGCTAATAGCATTCTAAAACAAATACATCTCTAGACAGCAGCACATTTTGCTAAGAAAAACTGGCTCAACCTAGGGCAGATAATTAACAGGTCAAAGGAGAGCCTGTCTTTAACTTGTTGTTTAAGACTAACATTCCACTTTGTTCTTGGCACACAGCCTATATCCCACTGCACAATAATGGAAAGATGCAGATCTCTAAATCCAGAGTGCTTTCCCTGTGTATCCCTTAGTCCCATGCATCTAGCAAAACTGGCAAATAAAGATACATGTGTAGGCCAACACAACAACACATGCATTGATGACCACAGACCATCCTTGTGACTAACCTCAGCCAAATATACTCCAGAAAAAACCTATCTGTTCCAGTGCTGAACTCCCCTTGGTACTGTAGTCTCAGCGTACTTCCCACTCTTGAAGACTTCAACTCAATTTAGAGTCAAGAGCTGTTTAAACCTGATCATGTGGAGGCTTCAACTGATCTAATTCTGTAGCATGAGTGGCTGCCATGGATTATTCCCCTAAGGGCTTGCAATATGTCTGAAAAAGCATTGCTACAAGAACAATCAGGCATTCACAAAAGCAGCCTAAAATGGGTTTTATTTTTTTTCACATTTCATCAAACAGAAGCTTCCCCATATCTCCCTACAAATAACACAGCCTGTAGAAGCAGGACTGATAGTGACTCCAAAAGCCATGTACATTGCTTCCCACCTCTGCTGCCCTTCAAGCTGCTGTAGACTAAACAACCTGTTCTTCCTTCATAGGTGAAGCTTTCAGATATTTGAGCCCACGCCTGCTTATTTACACCACTAGAGTTTTTCCTCAAGCTGTCTGCCAGACTTAGTCAAACACTTCCCTTGATGTGTCTGTGACAAGGCTTCACTTGGCAGAGCTTGTGGTCAAGAGTCACAACCCAAAGACCACCATGCAGCCCAAAGATACAGATTTTCATTTCAAACTCATCATCCATCCTATGTTTATCTGATCCAACACCTCAATGGTAGCCTGAATGAGAGGCAGACAATTCATTCCAACCTGAACAGATAACATTTTATAAAATCTCCTGAAACTGTTTTCTTATCAGCAGTCCAAAAGAGATGTTGCCAACAAAATATGGCAGTAACATGAGCTCTCTGAAGCTGAAGACCGTATCTATGCTGGTGGCAACAGCACCAGAAATCTAACCAAGCCTTAGCTCTGGAGCTGGAAGAGTAGCACAGAGATTGGGAGCCTCTCAGCGTGTGGGCTCTGCTCCTCTCCCATCTCTCCCATTGCTCAGACACATGCCCTGGACAGCCCATTCTGCTTATGGCAATTCCACATTCTAAAGACTGGCTTTTGCTCTCCCAGGACACCAGCCTGCTCTGATTTTGAACCTGCCCATTAGCCCTGCACTAGATTAAATTTTAAACATTTAACAATGCAAACATCTTGCCCATGGATAAGGCTGGAGAATAACTATTCCTTAGCTGTCATTCCTAACTGTTTTCTTCTGCCTACTTCATCCCATTTCTTAGAGGTTTATATCCTCATAGTGTGAAGATGAATCAGATAGTCTGGGAACCTCAGAAGAGACAAAAACGTGAGCACAAATGAGCACAAATGTCTACTGGATTTATTATCAACCTGGACTTAATTCATTGACCAATCAACATACTTGACAGTAGCTGGGGAAAGTCAGTCTTTGCTGCTTTTTTCCCTAAAAACTTGTTTATGAAAGACTGTTTTTCATAAACCTGTAAAAATTGAAATGAAATGGGTTCTAAGTTCTCTCTTTAATCATTCAAACATCATTTGCAGCCCCCAGCATGGTTTTCCAAGCCTGGGTGCTTTGCTAATGCAATATAAAGGTTGTCCAAGAATGCAGCATGAAAATCACTTCTTCTTAGTGACATTTGCACAAAGAGGAGGTACCAAGAGCATCTGATCTTGGACATGGGAGGCTACTGGTCTAGTGGAAGGCGTCCCTGCCCATGGGGAGGGGTGATTGGAACGAAATGATCTTTAAGGTTCCTTCCAACCCAAACCATTCTATGATTGTATGATTGTATAACCTGCAGTCACCAAGGAGAAGTACAAATTGGGTTACGGTCCTTGGAAGCAGAGAATTACAGTAAAGTATTTTGTGTAGTTCCTCCCCAAGTAGCATTTAAAATTTACTCAAATTAGGTTGGCTAGAGATCTCATTTGACAGCTGAAGATGCAAATTTGGCTGAAGAACACAAGATTTATTTGTGCTTCTAAGAGCAACCTGTATTTAAATACCTCTTTTAATATCATGGAGGGGGGGAAAGTCTACATTGGATTTAAAGTCATGATCTTACCAGATGATGTAAATTGAGAGAAACCAGTGGTCAGCATCGTCAGCTTTATGAAAAAGCCAAACTCCTGAACCGAAGCTGCTGTCTGAGCATGTAAGCATTTCAACTGACCACAGCTCATAAATTTTAACTTGGGTTTTACTCCTAGGAGCATCCTGAACAGCTGCATAGAGAACATTTCTGTAATAACCCTCTACCCCATGAGTTTAGTTCAGCAAATAACTGGTTGCAAACTGGGAGAATGATGGGGGTTGACACAACAGGAAGGTACGCAAGTATGCAAAATGACAAAAGCAAACTGTTTTCACTGATTAATGCCTTCACGTATTTAGAACCATCATCATCATACCACTTTGTTTCATAGTCATTCTGAATGTAGAACAGCTTTGGATAAGCTTATTTCCCCTCTCCTGTATTCATCACATTTAAGAGTGCTTTAATTAGCTAATAAATAAAATTCTGTATACATAATTTAACTGAGTTCCTGTTTCATCCAACTTGGCAAAAACCCACAAGTGTACAGTAATAATCAAAACAAAAAAAAACCATCAGTCATGATTTGCCAACATAAGTAAAATGTAAACAAATGGCACAAATATTACTATATTTTTAAGTACTGAAAAACACATACAGTTGCAATCTATCCTTTTTAGCAAAAAGAATGCAGTTTAGTGGAAAGTCTAAAGTTACAGATATGTTTATCGGTTGTCAAAAGATAGCCATAGCTCTCTCTCTCTATATACGTACATATATATATACATATACACACATATATATCTAAAGACAATTTTAAACAGGATTTTAATTGGGAAAAGAAACTGATTGCCAACACATATTTCACTTTAAAAATGTCAGGGAAAGAAAATGAATCAGTCTGGGATTTCACAGAAAACGCCCAAGGTGTGGCTAACCGGCTATCCTAGTGTCATTCAGGGGATTTAATTAATGAGATTAATTAAATATAGAACAGCAAAGCAAGAGCAATCTGTAATTTGGTTGAAGAGGATCATGTTGAGTTGTTAGGGTTTCCAAAGTCCATCCTGCAGGCTGCTTAGGGCCTCTGAAGCCCTTACATGTGATATTAAAAGCATTAAAATTGTAGCATCCCTTGAAATATGAGTTAACATATGCTGTTACAGAAATAACTGCTGCAAGATGTAGCATTACATGGCCATTTACAAAGTCATTGTTTTTAATGGTTTTAATTTCATGGAATCACATAATTATAGAACGGCTTGGGCTGGAAGGGACCCTAAAGATTATCTTGTTCCAACCCACGCCCCATGGGCAGGGACACCTTTCACTAGATGAGACTGCTCAAAGTCCTGTCCAACCTGGCCTTGAACACTTCCAGGGCAGCCAGAGATTCTCTGTGTAGCCTGTACCAGTGCCTCCTAACCTCATGTCTAAAGCACTGCATGGCTGGTTAATTTTATCGTGTAGCCTTCAATAGCTCACTGTGAAATATCCCTCCACAACCAAAACTTGGAAAATCTGTATTTAAGATAGTGAAATATGTGCAGTTGTTGTAAGAAATAGTTGAGGACTAACAATGAACCGCAAAATATACACACAGGAAAAAGAAAGGAAAAAACAAAAAAAGAGAAGAAATTAATTATTTAGTCTGATGCAATGAATGATGCCTAAGTGGCAATAGAATTAAAGCAAGCCAGGGACCATTTCTGCTAAGCATCAGGAAGAGCAGCCAGACTAAAAACCTCTCTGGCTTTTTGAGTATTGCCCAAGAGAGCTGGCAAAAGCCACATCAAGTAGACAAATGTTACAAGAGACAGATCAGGTAGTGCTTTATAAGAAGTAATTCTGCCTTGGGAGGGGCAAGATTGATTTCACCTCAAAAGCAAGTATGAAAAAAGAAATAGCTGGGCACCTGTATGGCTGCTGGAGACTTTAAATGGGATTCAGCAAAAGATGGTTGTTGCAGGGTGAGGCACCAGTCTGTTCCATTAGAGCATATTAACTGTGAGCACAATCAGGCAAAGATGCTCCTTCCTGCGTGAAGCTCGTTCTGCTTTGGATTTTGCCCACACCTGGCACGTATCACTTTGCTGCTCCACTGTGTGTTACTGAAATATGCATTTTGGTTTGAGGTAAAAATTCCAGTTTCTACAAAACACCTGAGCCCTGAGAAAACAAACAAACCAACCCTCATAAAGTTAAGAACTCCAGACCTGGACACAGCCAAGCCCATGGCACTTGCTGCAACTCTACCTGCAGAACAGTTCTGTGCCTTGTCCCTCTCAAGGGGACAACCTCGTGGAGGAAATCCAAACCCTACAAGCTCGTGCCTTTCTGTGTTACAGGGGCTGCAAACAAGCCAGTTTGAAGCCTAGAAGTCACCTCTTGAAAGACAAGATAAAAATAACAATCATAATAAACTAACTGAAGGGGGAGGGCAGAAACAACCAAAAAACCAGTATTTAAGTGTTTAAAAATCTCCAACAAGTCACACCTCAACTGACTACTTTACCCAGCTTTCAGCAGACAGCAGGCATCAATGAGAGCTGAGTTTTAGGAAGAATTTTGGACAAAATCCTTTGCAAGGGTAGACTCGCCCCTCCCTTCATATATCCCTGATGCACATTTACTCAGCTCAGCTCATCCTTTACCATAGAAGGTTAAACATTCGCAATGCACTCTCCGAACCCTATATGCTTATTTATGGCAATCTTAGAGAGGAAACCCCATGTTTTCCCATCGCTGCAGAACGGACCCACCTGATTTTGGACACTTACTTAATATGAACCCCTCCAACCGAGCAGCACGTGAGAGGCTTATATTCAGTCCGTGAAGCAGAGCATGGCGTGCCTGCCAGGAGCAACAGATCCCAAAATGAAGCGCCTGCGGGGCGGCACAGCAGCTTTTTGTTTCGCGACTACTGTGGTGCCTCTGGAAATTTCCAGCAGGCGTTTGGGGAAAGGCCGCTCACCCCGAGGCTGGCACGGGGGACGTGGCGACGAGCTCTGGGAAGGGACTCAAATTCCCAGCAGGCGTGAGGCAGGAAACGACGGGTCAGCCTTCCTTTCTCTCCTTGCGACAGGATTGCTATCGATCTGCCGGCGGCTGCAATGCTGGGAGACAGACAGACTGACTACCCACCTTCGGAGCGCAGCTGCTTATCTGCCAGTTATTTATATTTAATTTATATTTAATTGTCTGACCTTGCTCTGTTATGCACAGAAACGCTGTTCTGCCAGTGAGCCGCATGAGGGATGGGAAAGCGTGAACGGGAGTTTCGTAACAGCCCTGGTTTGCTGTGGGTACGGTGGTGTGTGTTCATCCCTTTCCAAACCTGCACCTCCATGCCCTTGAGCATCTCCTGGGCTGCTTGCTTAGGGATGCAGCTGAATGCAGGAGGCTTCGCCTAGGCTCTCTGCAGATGCTGAATTTACGCATAAAGATAAGGGGTAGGGAGGCAGAAGTAGGGAAATAGAGCTGGTGCCCAGTTAGTAAAAGCAAGGAGCGATATAAAGCAAAGGTCAGGTTCCTCCTGAGAGTAGAGGAACAAAAGCAGCAGCGCACAGCAGGGAGCAGGAGAACGAAAAGAAGGTTAAGTGCTGCCGAAGGAGAACGGCTGACGACAAGATGGAGAGGGAGAGGGAGTGCAGAGCCACAGGGGTGCGGCTGCAGCCAGGTCTGGAGAATAAAAGCCCAAGTGCTGCAGTGCTCAGCGCTATCCTGGTGACCTTCAGCACCCGTAGGCTCAGGGGCTGCTGGGTGGGCAGTGCAGATGGCTAGGAGGCCACTGCCATCGCCTGCCAGAAAGGAGCCTGCTTGGGGTCTCAGGGCAGTGGGAGCATCACTTTTCCTTCCCAGCTGATGGAACCCTTTGTACAGTCCAATATAATATGCCAGTTCTGGCAGAAGTTTTCACTGATTTTCGATGTCCTGCCCCAGCACCCATTTAAGTATCATTTAGCATGCCTGGAGTATCTTCCAAACACTCTTTATTTCCTTCATGGACAACTTTATTTTGTCTCTGAACAACTTCACAGCGCACGTGGTAGCCACCACCTGCTTGATGGACACACGGGGTGGTTCACTAATCCAGTTTCCACCTCATCTCTCACTGACACCATTGCTTCCAGAGCATCCCTGCAAATAGAGGGTGGCTAATTCCCAGCACGGATGCTGCTGCACCACAGCAAAACCCACTCGGAAATCACACTAACAAGGTAGGCATCACCCAGAATTAGACCCTCTGGAGGGCATATATCACGTCCATCACCCAGCTGGACCCAGGTGGCTGGATGTCCCGGGTGTGGGCATACAGGGCTTGGATTCGCTGTGAATACTTAAATTTCTGAGATGTTTCATTGGAAGGGCGGCAGGGGAATGTGCAAAGTTCGCAGAGTGGCGCTGAACCCGACCCTGCTACGGACAATCGTAGGTACGGCTCCCCCCTGTATAGCCAGGCGCTCACACTACTGAATTAGCTTAAAATGCTAAAAAAATAACCCCAAATTCCCCTTCAGAAGGGGCTCACCCGTCCTTCCCGCATCCCACAGCGGAGCAGCTGCGCGGCTCCCGGCCGCCGGTCCCCGCTTCCTCCCCGTGCCTCAGTTTCCCCCCTCTCGGGGAATTCCGCTGGGGGTGCCCCCGTCCTCCCCACGCCCCCCAGCCGGGCAGATCCCCCCTGGCCCCGCCGGGGACCCACCTGCGCCCCCTCCAGCCGCCGAGCTCCGCCGCTGGCCGAGAGGCGGAGGGAGGCGGAGGAAGCGGGGGGCGCGGCGCTCCCGGCACGGCTCGGCCCGGCCCGCTGGGAGATGTAGTTTCGCCGCCGCCCTCGGCCCTGCCCAGTGCTGCCCCGGGACTGCGGCTCGCAGCCGGCCACGCCGCATCCCGGCCCCGGCCGAAGGTAACGCAGGGCGGGCGGAAGGAAAAGGGGTGCAGAAGCGGGGCGGTCAGGGGTTGGGGGGATCTCGGGCGGTGGGGGGTGTCGAATGCTGGGGAAGTGGTGCAGTAGCGGAGGTCTGGGCTTGGGATGTCGGAGGGATGCTCACGGGAAAGGGTGCAGGAGGAGTAATCGGGGAAAGAGGTGCAGGAGGGATGCTCGGCATGAGAGATGCAGGAGGAACGCTCGGGGTGAGGGGTGCAGGAGGGATACTCCGGTGAGAGGTGTGGGAGGTGTGCATGGGGTGAGGGATTCAGGAGGAATACTCGGGGTGAAGAGTGTGGAAGGGGAGCTCAGGAGAAGGGATGCAGAAGGAGTAGTTGGGAAAAGGAGTCCTGGAGGGATACTCGGGGTAAGGGATGCAGAAGTGCTCGGGGTGATGAATGCTCGGGGTGAGGGATTCAGGAGGAATACTCAGAAGAGAAGCATGTGAAAAGGGTGCTCAGGGAAAGAGATGCAGGAGGGGTAGTCAGGGAAAAGGATGCTTGGGGCGTTGGGATGCTGGAGAGATGCATGGCTTGAAGGATACTCTGGGTGAGGGATGCAGGTAGGCTGCTCAAGGGAAGTGGTGCAGGAGGGGTGCTGGTGGAAAGTGTTGCAGGAGGGATGCTCAAAGGCAAGAATGCGTGGCAGTCGAGCTATAGAAGGTTTTTCAGGGGTTGGGATGGAGTAGGGAGCTAGAAGTAAGGGCTGCTTGACGATCAGGATAGAGTTGGCGTTCTCAGGAACTGGGATGCTCCTAGGGAAGGATACTCAGGATTAGGGTAGGGTTGCTTGGGAGGGATACTCAGAGGGATGCTCTAGGCTTGCAAGGTAGCAGTGGGCTTGGAGGGAGGTATGCAGAAGAGATGGTTGGAATGGGAGCTACTGAAAAGGCTGAGATGCAGGAAGGATGCTCAAAAGAAGGATTCTTGTGAGGAGGAGTTTGGGAGAAAGGCTCGGGTTTTGGGATTCTCAGAGAGATGCCTGGACAGAGGGATGCTGTGTGGTCAGGATGTAGAAGGGAATGGTGGAGGAGGGGAGCTTGAGCATTTGGCTTTTTGGGAATCAGGCTATAGATGAATGCTTGGGGGGAGAAATATGGGAGCAACATTGGAAACGGGGGGTATGTGCATTCCCCCACTGCCTGCAGGGCTTTGCAAACCTGTTTACAAGGCAGCATCTTTTTATAACAAACTGGCCAAGACAGATTCAGGTTTTCCCCAGGGAAGCTGACCTGGGGAGAGACACCTAGGGATGTTCCCATCCCATAGGGAGCCAGAGACTCTAAAAGTGAGGGTCAAATTTAGATTAGCTGAGGTCCAATCCAATTTCAGGTTAGATCTGCCCCAGCTTGGACTTTGCAGGTGTTACTGAAGAATAAAAGCAGGTGTTGGAATATTTGCACTGCTATGAGGTTTTCCAGCACTTTGGGAGCTCAATGCTGCTGCATCTAGTGTCAGAGAAATTTCAACACCATGCCCTGCCAAGACTGAAAGAATGCAACTGAGCTTTCACCTGAGAAGGGGGTCTCAAAATGCTTTGGGCACCTTTGTGATGGAGTCCATAAAGTTTGCCATAGTCTCACTTTGCATTCCTGCTTTCTGAATTGGCTGATGCAAAGCCAAATATATTGGGGGCTGGAGGGAAACTGAGGTTTCAAATGGGCGTCTCACCCCATTTTCCTTTCCTGAAGGCACCACCAAAAATTGGAGATCTCTGTCTCCACACAGTGAATCAGTGTCTGATGAATCCCAAGCAGCGTTGGCAGTATCCACCCGCAGTCTGGTATGCTTTGGTGAACAGGACGTGGTTTTTCCTTGGGTTATATCCAGGGTTTTAATTTCTATACAGAGACAAAAGCAGACAGAAACCTGAAGAAAGAAGAGTGATTTTAATGCTATAAATACCTTCAAGAAAATAACCAGCTTTCCGGAGTAGATATATTTACAGTCTCCAGGGACAATGATAGAAAGGACCTTGGCCTGAAGGTCAGTGCATGATCTGGGCACTCCCAGTGTAAAGCCTTATGGCAGTAGGGTGTCATAGCCCAGGCTGAGAGCTCTAGCTAAGCAGGAAAGAAGAAGTCTTTTGGGGAAAGAAAAGGAAGATACCTTCAACTGGAGGATGTGAGGAGGAAAACTGGGAAAAACTTAACTATTGCAGGCAGGACACAGCGTTAGGGCATCCAATGCCAAATAAATTCAGAGAAATCAAAAGCAGCTGGGGTGGGTTATTTTGGGCTGAAGTTGGTGCTGGGCTCAGCCACAGAACCAGCGGTTTGTCACTGCTGGTCTGGTGGTTTGAGCAAGCCTTGCCTCACGTGCCTTTCTCTCCTGCTGGTTTTCAAGAGAGAGAGAAACTTAATTCCTTGTGTCTTGCTTTCTGTATCCATACCAGGATGGTTAGGAATACGCTAGTGATGGTTTTGAGATGCTTTATTAGAAAAGGATACCAGTAGGTACCAGAGATGTGTGTACGTGGTTGTTGACTGAAGGGGAGGAATGGAGCTGGGAGGAGGAGTCTGGAGAAAGAGAGGATGAAATGTCAGAGCCGTAGGCTTTATTTGGTAGTGCACTGATTGCTTTGACATCCAGCCAAAGCCTTTTTTTTTAATTTGATGACTGAGTGCCTAACAGCAAAAAACAGAGCAAGAGAAGAAACTCGGGGATCTGTGTGCACCAAAGGGATCAAAGAAGAAGCACTGAAGAAGTGAGAGCAGGGTAGGGTAGGGTAGGTAAGATAGATGGGTTGAGATAGGGCAGTCTGCCCTGCACTGTTGGCACTTGGAGAGGGCTGATAGAATTGTATGGTGTGGTCAAACATGTTTATGATGTTTTAGAGGAAAAAAGAACAATGAAATGTGTGGTACTGCCAAAAAAAGGAAAAAGGTCTGCAGTGGTCTCTGGACAGCAGACCACAGACAACAAATTTTAGAGAGGGTAGGGACTATGATATGATAAATTTAGGCTGATTGCTAATAGGTATCTTCTGGTTGGTTACTTTTTGGAGACTTTTAAAAGATTGTGGCCACACGAGAGGAACTCATTGTTCCCAAAGTGGAGCTCCTGAGGTACAGCAGAGCCGTGCAAAATGCCAGCAGTCCAGTTGGGTGACAATGCCTTAAATAAACCTTCACTCTTTGGAGAGAACAGAAAGCTACTGATCTTTCTGGAGAGAACTGAATGCTACTGTCCTGCAGAGTGTAGGGACAGCCTCGTGCTCTGAATCTGTTACTGACTGTGGTGCAGGGCAATGTCCTGCTCCAAATCTGCTGCCTGTGGTGAAGGACAATCTCCATCGGTGCTGTACTAAAGAGTGGTTCTGATTCTGAGGATAGAACAGCATGAAGAGCCTCGTCAGCCAAAAGTAATTAACTCTAGTGAGTAGGAGACACACAACACGAGTGCAATCTGCCACTGGAAAACAGTCTGGGACAGGAAGCAAGGAATATGTGATCTCCTTGAAAAGCAAAGGTGAATTTAGAAAGGCAGATTATAATCATATGCAAAAAATTCAGCCAGGCTTCTGTGCTGGCAGTTTTTCCCTGTTATGACTGCAAATGGGTAGAGTCTCACTTCTCTTTCTAAAGGGCTATTTAATGGGATTTTTCTGCAGATGCTAGCTCTGATTTTCTTCTTAGATCTCATAAAAATTAGGCGGGTACTCTGCTTTGCCACGGCGCTTTATGGGGTCCAGCTCAGACAGCAGCTGAAAGCAAAGGACAGTGGAGCATTGCCATTAATGTGTTTGCAGGTCTGGAGATGTTTGGCTGCTGGCTCTGTCACAACCTGTTCCATCTCCTTGAGCAAATGCTTTGATCTAGATATTTTTTAAGGTCCCTTCCAACCATTCTATGACTCTGTGGTCTAGATGTGCCTCAGTTTTCATACTGCTACAATAACGTGAGTATCTATTAGATGTGGTGATGATGTGCAGGCTGTGGTTTCCCCTTCTCAGCTGGATGAACAGAGATGTACTTTGAACAAAAAAACCCTCTTTGCCTATGAATTCATTGGACATTTGTTCCCTAATAAAAAAAAAATGTTGTTACTACGCAATTACCTTGATATTTCTGGAAAACAGACTCAGAGAGGTCCTTGTAAGAAGTTGTATACCAAGTAATGGCAAATTTGTAGAAATTTTTGAGAACAGAGTATTTTTTGTGCTCTATCAAGGCAATGTGAGCTTCCTTTTATCCTGCAGCAGCTCAGCATGTTGCAGGATTGAGCCCTAATTGCCTGGCTGCCTGGAGGGTGCAGCAGGAATAGCAGTAATGTCTTGGCTGACATAAAAGAAACCATTTCGTCAGGAGTTAAAGGACAATAAAAGGTGAGTCTCATTTCTGTACTTCCAGACCTCCAAGGAGTTCAGGGAAGTAGATATTTTTCTTCTTTGTAAGTCAGATGCAAAAGATACATACCACTTTATGTATCACTCTATGTTTGGATGGCGGGAATTATTTTTCCTTCTTTAGTGGCATTTATCGAAATCTCTATGATGCCATTGTAGGAAATGTGCTGAATTTATTACTAAGGTTCCCTAAAGGTAAGATACATTTTGCATCTCTGTTTTCAGAACTTTGTTAAGACCTAGGGTGTGGGAACTGGTACTACATTCTGCAAAAAGTACTAAGGAGACTTTACTGGAAATCTGCTGCTGGCAGGGATAAAGGAATGAATAAATTTAGAAGTAATTGGATAGATTTCAATTGAAATATATCCTAATTAAAGAAAAAGAATAGGCAGAAGAGAACTATAAGTACAGCTTGAAACAGTACAGAGTATGAAAACTAGACCCAAGCAAAGCAGAAGGTGATTTTTCATCCCGAGTTTGGGTTTTGGCGTTTTTTTTGCGGTTTACTCAGTTTGGAGAGTGATGCTAAGCTGGCCAATGCTGCCCTTTGCTTACATTCCTTTTCCCTCTCTGGTTTCTAGAGCATGCTTGGGTGTCTGTCCTTTCAGGGAGCCATCTTGTGGTCAGCAAGCATCTTTGATGTCAGTAAGGCTTTTGACGTGATGCCCTGCACCATCCTTTTATCAAAGACAGGTGTGTGGACTGCTGATTGGGTAGGAAGCAGGCTGGAACTATCCTAGTACCTTTCCTTTTTAATATTTTTTTATGAATGATGTGGAGGAGGAAATGAAATTAATTTTATCAAATTTGTGAGTGAGACCAGAGTTGAATAACAGTCAATATGCTTGGGGACAGGGCTGCCATGAGGAGGGCCAGGACATGCTGTGACTGACGTGAACCTCTTGGAATTCAACAAGGACAAATGCAAAGTATTTTAGGATGAATGCTTGGGATGGACTCAACTGGGATGGACTAACCCCTTGAACTAACAGATAGCAGCTCCCTAGTGCCTACAAGGAGATTATTGAGGAGATGAATCCAGGCTTTTGACAGGAGTACAAGGCAGGTGATTGAGAAAAAACAGACATAAATTGAAACAAAAGCTTTCAACTGCAAATAGGGAAAACCTTCCCTATGAGCTAATTAGAACAGGAGCAGGTTGCTCAGGGTTGTTGCATGATTTCCATCCTGGAATATTTTCTAGACCTTAGTGGATAAAGCCCTGAGCAGCTGGAGTTGATTTCAGCTGTGGGCAAGATTTGGGCTAGAGACCTCCCAAGGTTTTTTTTCACCTCATTTGTGATTTTGTCTGTGTTGTTCCTTCCAGTCATTCACTGGGGTAGCAGAACAGTTTTGCCATTTCATGGGATTTTTCTTTTTCCCTCCAAAGCTCGTATTGTGTACTCTCTGTTTTATGTGAGCTACAAAACAGATGGGAACCTCAATGTGACTCTTCAGTTTAATAATTAACTCTTTGACCTTCTACTTCATCCTTGTGTGCTCCAGGAGCTTGGTTCTGTTCACAAGCAGGAATGAGTCAATCCTCCCAGCTCTTCAGTGTGTTGTTAATGCTGGTGAGGAAGAAGTGCAAAAGGTTGTTCTACTTCAGGAACACTCATTATAGAAGCCTGATTGTCTGAATATTTAGTCTCTTTATTTCAGTATTAAACAGAGGAGAACAGGGACCAGATCTCCAAGGCAGCATTCAGCTGCCCGACAGTGAACTGTCCTTCCCTCTTCTGCAGTTCCCTGGGTTATTTATGACACACTTCCAATTTCTACAAAAAATGAGACAGTGATCTTACAGACAACACTCTAAATCACTTTACTCCTCTGCTGCAAACCCTGAATCACTTTGCAGGGAGGTCTTGGGGGGAAAATAATTAATATTAGATGCTTAAACTAATATTGCTCTGAAAGCATCTGGAGCTGTGCTTGTCTTGAATTAGCCATCTTAATTCCTAGCCTTTGACCTGTGAATGATCTTTTAGTTTAGAATGCTTTTTTAGTGTAGTTTTAAGACTATAATATTTATTATTGCATATTACAAAGCCACTTAAATGTTGCTTTAATGTAGTTCTAAGATTGTAATATATGGCCTGCCTAGCATCCTCCATCCTGGCCTTGTCTGGCCCACACCCAGGGAGCAGTTTGGTCTACCCTGATACACAGCAGAGCCATGGGCTTCTTTGTGCCCTCTTGCTGACACCAGGGTGGTTGGAGAGGGGCAGGTGGGACTGTATTACCTAAAGCCCAGCCTTATCCTGTAAAGCCCTTCATTGGTGAGGAGAGCATGGACCCTTCCCCACAAGGTCAACTCAGGTGGTGCTCCCTGTGTGTCTTCAAGGTCTTAATGTCCATATAAGTCATTATGATGTTTCCTTCTGAGAAAGATGGTCCTTTGGGACTTGTTTGCCTATTCACTGTGGAAGAAGTTTGTTTCAGCCTTGTCCTACTACACAATGTCAGATGTGACCCAGTTGCACTCCAGGCAGCAACATTGAGGAAGCCCATCCTCCTGTCCCTTTCTGTGATCAGCCTGAGGAAGAACCAAGCCCTTTTAGGAGATGCAAGTTTATCTCAAAATTCAGATGAAATTAGACTCTTTGCATCGAAAATTTGGTGGAATTTGACGATGCTGAAGTGGCTAAAAGCACAGTCATAGTGGGGATAGTGGTGGGCAGCCGTCACATCTGAGAGGGACTGTGAGAGCACCCAACACCACATACGCTGGGGGACTGTGGTGATTTATGGGGTTAGGTCTAAAAGAACTGTAGCCATTGTTTGACCATCCTGTCTGTGTGGTGTTTCCAAATCACTGTGCCAGGCTCAGCATGGATTGCTCCAGGGAAGTAGTAGTGAGACATAACCAATGAGCACTGTAGATCCTCCTATCTCCTCCTGGCCCCTTATCTATGTGCCAGATGACGAGGGTGTCTGGGATCAGGCTGGGAACCTGCAGAGAGGAGGTGAAAGGGGTACCAGCCTGACTGCAGGTGTGTGCCAGTTTGTGTTTGGTCAAGGCGACCACTGAGCTACAGCAAGGACAATTGCCTCTCCTGATTTTGGACTGTCTGCAAGCCCCATCTGCTCTCCAGGTTGACTTTTAGCCTTTGCTGACACTGTGGTACTTTCTGTTTGAGGTGACAAGACATTATCTGTGGGATTTTGTCTTCTCCTTTTATATTGTCCCTGTTTGTCACTGGTTCAATCCAGGCTGGTCCCTCAGGAGTCCTGCTTATATATTCTATCCTGGGAAAACAGTGTGATGGAGAGCATTAGCTCTGCCATAGCTTGTTGCAGGGAAGGCAGCAGTAATGCTTGCTGGGGGAAAAATAAATCCAGCACATGAGCAGAGGAATGTATGAGTCAGCAGGCAGGGGCCAGAAAGAGCAAGGTGGTTCTTGGAGAGGCATTGCACTGTAGCCTGCAGTCATCGCTGGATTGGAGGTGGCTATATATCTGTGTATATGTATTTATCAGTAATGGTTTTTTGTCATCCTGTGAGATTGTGGAGAGGCAATGATGGGAAGAGGTGATATTTGGTGAAGTGAGAAGGCTTCCCAGCCAAGCAGCTGTGAGTCAGAGTTTGATGTTTGTGTCTGGCATGGTTTTACTTCTCCACCCTCAAGCAGCTGTCTACCAGGAGAAAAGATACTCTCTGGCTCAGATACAGGCTTACTCCAGGGTCGGCATGGTCCTTGGATGGCATCTGCTGAGATCTCTTCTGGATGGCATCTGTGAAAACCGTACTTGGGGTACATGTCATCTGCATTTATATTCTTCGTAACCCTGTCCACTTGAAAAACTTCAAATGCTTCCCAAGTGCTAATGAAGGATCTTTCAACTAATTCCATTAGGAATTGGTGCTTGTTGTTCTCCTTTCACAAATTAGGGAGCTGAGGAACAGAAAGGTGGGGATTATTATTCTGGTCAGATACACGAGCATGACTCATTTTAGGCTATAGGCAGGAAGGAACCTTCTCCAAATGGGTATTTGTGCAGTGCATTGTGCTGGGGGGAACCTGCTGTGGATGAGCCTCTTTAGTCCCTGTAATGCATTGTGAGAAATCCTGACTGTCTAATTTTATCACTCTATAATGGTTTGTTTTTTGTTGTTTTGTTTTTTTTTTTTTTTTTTTTGTGCAGTAGTGCATCCAGCAACTGGTTATAAATGTTATTCTGAGTTTTTCCTTGGGAATTCCTTGTTTTTTTAAAACTCTTCTCTAACGCTTTATTGCTGGTGAATTCAGGCTGTGACAAATGGGAAATTTTGCCTGACTCTGCAGTTTCTCTCCCAGCTCACTTTGGTCCCGCATACAAATGCGGCAGGTCCCTGGGGAGCAGCCAAGACTGCACCACTCAGATGGAGTGGCTGGCAGCACGGTGTAAATGTTAAACAAACACCCCTGCCATTGCATAGACAGGCTGCAATCCCACCTCTGCTTCCTGGGGCTTTTCTCTGCTTCCTTGAATGTGAGGACAGTCATCAGGACCATCTTTGCCTCTTGCGGACACCTGAGCCAGCAGACAACAGTGTAAGACCTTGGCTCCCGTAATTCCCCACTTGTCCCTTCTGTGGGTCTATATTCAGTTGTTTGCAAGACAAAAATGCTCAAACATGTGATTAATCAGATGTGCATTCATTCAGTTTGGGGGCTTTAGTCTCAGTCAAGCATCACCAGAGTGGAAACTTTTCTGAATGCTACGTGAAAAGGCCACAAGAATTTTCCTCTTCAGAGTGGTTACAGATAGGTCTGCTTTTTTGACCTCCCTTGCTCCAACCTGGGCTTGAAAGCTCAGCAGACCTTCCTTGAACTAACCTGCTGCTCTGTCCCTCTCTTTTAGGAGCAGGAAGCAGAAATGGATAAGATACTGGAAGCTGTAGTGATGTCCTCTTACCCCAACAATGTGAAGCAAGGGCTTGTGAGGCGTGTCATCGAGGCGGCAAAGCAGCCCATGGACAGCGAGCAGTGCTGGTCCATGCTGGAGCTGTCCACCAAGCTTTATCTCACTGGGGACACCAAGTATAAAAGAGAGATTGGGAAAGAGGTTTTGGAGGTCTACGGCCACTATCACCCAGAGGAATTTGAGGAGTTCTTCAACGTCCACTTCCTACTGAGTCTCCTCCAGGAAGGCTATGGACCTCTGGGGAAGAGAAGCCATTATGTACTTGATTATATCCAGTTAGGACTGCAGTTTGTCCTGGAAAGCCCATCAGCAAACAGCATCTTCAGCTTATTGAGGATCGAGGTGCTCCGGAAAGTCTGCGAGAGGCCCAGCCCCAAGCAGTGTGCGAAGATCAGCAAACTCTTAACGCAGCATCCACAGTGCATTCCCACGGGAAAACACCAGCTCTTGTTCTGTCAGCAGCTGATCCGGTGCATTGGGCAGTTCCAGTGCGTCTCCGAGGGGGAAGAGGAGATCATGGAGTTTTTGGAGCAGGTGAACAAAGTGAGTGGTCTGCTGCAGAGGATCTGGAGGACTCAGACCTCAGCCATCCTCCCCTCTTTGAAAGAGCTGTTCACTATAATTTCTTCAACAGGTAATTTAAAAATAATAATTTTAAAAAGGCTGGGAATGTTAATTTTGGCTGTTATGAAGTCAAACTCAATTAGTTTGACATCTTGCAGGGTTTTCATCCACTACAGAAATGCAACCACAGATGAAATATAATAGACAAGCATCTCTAAAAGTTACCTGGACTTTGAGCTGGGAAAACAGTATCGCCCTGAAACCAGAGAGGGTCTGCAGACAGGAGCTGTTAACAGGATCAAAGCATTTGCAGCACAAGTTTGTGTTCAGCACTTTCCAGCATCAGCTGGGCTTAAGGGAAAACATCTTATCTGCAGCCTGTTAGACTGGAACTTGAGAGCTTTTAGAAATGCCACTCTCTTTGGGCTGACTTGGTGTGCTCTGCTCCACAGCCTGCTCCCTAGCAGAGACTAGAGATAAAGCTAAGCAGTTATTTCTCACTGACCTAACTCAGCCCTACTGACTATCTGAAGGGTGGTTGCATCTTAAGGTGAGACCAACAATAATTATCCAACTTCTGGGGCCTTTAGGTTATTGTGGAGGGTTTCAGAAGGCTTTTGGAGGTACCAGTGCCATGAAAGGCTGGTGAGCTCCTGCTTTAGCTATTGCTAAGACCATGGGAGGTGGGTTTTTCAGTGTGACAGCCTCATCCATTGGAAGGAGGCCTATTTCCAGGCAGGCAAAATTGCAGTTGCATCCTTTTGCAATTATTTCCAGTATTTAGTAAAAAGAGAGCAAGCAGAGGAAATTTGGTACTAAGTGGGGCCAAAAAATGTGCCTGTAATCTCTTCCTCCCTTGGGGCTACATATGGCTTCAGGGAACAGCCATCTGCTAAGATCCATCTTCATTATGTGCTGCACTGGGATTTGAGGAATTGTCCTCCTAGCGCAGCCACTGGTGGACTCTACACTGCTCATTGGCAACAGCTCAGTATCTGCTCCATGATGTGTGGATGTGGCACATGGGGATGTGGTTTAGTGGTGGACTTGGCAGTGCTGGGTTAAGGGTTGGACTTGATCTTAGAAAGCTTTTCCAACCTAAACAATTCTATGATTCTATTTTTGTGGGCAGAAATTATTTGGTTTTTAGGACAAGAAATGACCTAGTGTGCATGGTTTTCCTGTCAACCAACATCTTCATTGCTGGGGCTCATCCCTGTCTTGCAGAGGAACAGGAAGCACCCTCCAATGCCTTGGCCAGCGTGGTTCAGTTTGTCCCTCTGGAGCTCATGGATGGCGTCATAAGAAACCTCACCAATGATGACAGTATCACTGATGTGCAAATGATGATGGCCATTGGCAGGTAGGAGAGGCTGTGGGAGTGAAAGCTTTAGCTCAGTTTGGAGAAATGCTCTGTGTGGTTTTATCCCAAGCAGCTTGGCTGGTGCTGCCTGGTGAGGAGTGTGTAGGGAAAAAGAAAATTTCTGTATAATTTCTTCTAGCCCTGAAGTCCTAGAGAACTGGAAAAAAGAGTGGCTTTTATTATGATTATGAATATTATTATATTTGTTTGGTTTAATTTAGTTTATTTTCTTAGAAATAAATGGCATTATGGGATGTCCAATATAGGCTATCTTGAAGAGGCTTGATTTTTTTTTCCCTGAAGCTGTTAAGGCCTTTTTCTTCCCAAAGATCTCCTTTTCAGAATGTCATTATGATCTCTGTCTCCCTTCAGAAGATATCTTCTTAAGCCACCAGTCACAGCTAAAGACTTAAGTGAGGGAGGTATGCCCAACTGTTTCCAGGTCCCACCTTGGCCTTTTTCAGGTGGGTGTGCTGGACAGACAAAGTCAGTGGAGACCTCGTCAAAGCATGATGAAGAGTAATGGATGAAAGGCTACCTGACATGCTAGACCTGGTCTTTGCAGCACCAGTGCCCTCTTTGGCATCACCAGATCTTCTTTGCACTCTTATGCCCAAGTTTTACAGCTCTTCTGTGTTCCTGTGCCTAGCTCTGCACTTACTTAGGTGGATCTTCAATGATATTAAGGGTATTTTCCAGCCTGAATTATTCCATGATTCTGTCTTTAACCCATGCTTTCCTTAGAGGTTTCCATTTAAACAGATGATATTCACATGCAGTGGTGTGTGCACTTTACACAAGGGAGCTGCTCTGACTTGATCTCACTGGAAGCATCTTTTTTCCTCTTCTTATTACAGGATTTTCATGTCCTTCCCCATAAGGTTACATGACAGAAACACGTTATTCCTGATGGGAAGTTTACGTATGCAGAAAGGGCTTGCTTCTCTTTGGCTTGCTAGGGAAGGTCATGGTTTTCCCAGAGTCCAGAGCAACCCAAGACAAAACATTAAGTTATCAGTTTGGTTCCTAACCCTCTTCTCCATCTTTTTCTCCTTCTGGACACCTGTTGCTGCAAGATTAATCTTCTAAGACTGCCAGTGTCTAAACACAGAGGTTGCCAAATCAATTGCATCATTCCTTAAAACAGTCTCTGGCACACAGAAGGAGGAGTAAATAATTAGTCAGAGCCCTCAAAATGTAATTAACATCACTTAGGAGAAATGTTGAAGTTTTGGCAGCATGTTTATGGCAGATGGGTGCCACAAGAACAGTGTGACCACAGGCTGTTTGATGTGTGTGCTCCATGCCTAGAAAATCAAAGGAAAATGTACAAATTGAAGATCTTTTAGCTTAGTATCCCTGACAAACTGGTCGCATGCAGAAGTGTTTTCTTCTGAAGTTTGGGTTTGGGAGTAGCAGGGGAATAAACTGGACTTATGTGGAGCTTCTGGTCAAGCATGTAAAGAACAAGTAGTAGTAAAAAAAGCAAGGCTGTCACCTGCTGGCATAAGTGTACACCACAATCTCTTTTAGAGAGTTTGTCTATTTTTAGATAAACTCTCTTGTTGTGCATCTGTGATGTCAGAGGTACTCACAGATTTGGGTTTTATTTCTTTTTTTCCTGGGGAGGTAGCTGTTCCAAAGAGCCCAGGTCCAGATGCTGAAGGCATCTGCTGTCACACAGCAATGCAGGCACTCACTACCTTTGGAGATCAGGGTCTAGGCTTTTAAAAGTTTAGCATGCCAAATCAATGACTCCTTTGTCAAATTAGAGTCATCACTACTAAAATATTTGTGGATCGTGAAATGTGAATTTAAAATGTAATTTCTTCCTACTGTAGCAACACGGGCATCACTGTAACTTAGCCACCAGTGCTAGCAAAGTATAGCTTCAAGCAAATAAGGTTGTTTTATGCCTGTTTAAAGCAGATAGGGAGAAAAAGGAGCTTTGAATCTCTGGATCCATCTCCCTGCTTTATAGCACTGACACTACAGACCCCTTTCATGAATGTTCAGCTCTGCTCCTCAAAGCAAGACAATGTTCCCACTGCTGTTCTTTCACTGCTCTTCCATCACTGGGTTGCTTTAGTGGGTCAAATCTCTCTTCTAACAGCCAGTCTGTGTGTATTTCTGGCCATCTTACAGTTCATTTGATCTTATGCCAACAGAAATAGCTGAAATATCTTTTGCCTCTCTGGTGTTTATTGCTTCAGTATGTGCAGGAAGAGCAGTCCCTTCCCATCTCTGCTTTCTCATGGCTGTGCTAAACAAGCCAGGTTATTTTAAGCTTTTCTTGCAGGAAGTGTTCTTCATTTCCCCTGCCACCTGAACAGGTTTCTTCCACACAGTTCATTGGTTGTGGGCACAGATGGTGGTGTTTGTGCACCATGTTCACCATGGCAGCCTGACTACAGCCTGAGGTGTCATTGTTTTGCTGTAGAGAACACCTTTCCTTCTGCACCACAGATGGTGATGGTCCTTTCCATGGCTGCTGTTACACTGAGAACTTGTAGTCACCTGGGATCTGCCTGGTTGTCTTCAAGCAGATGAGTTACTGTGGCCTCCATTTCTAGTGCCTTGCATGCCTTTTGAATCAATACATTTCCTTCTACATTTCTAATTTCTAATTCTCAGTTCTACATTTCTAATCCTCAGGGTCTTCCTTGTGACTCCTTGATCTTCCTCTTGTATTGATGATGCCTGACAGCTGTGCATCTTCACATACAGTGATTGCATGGCTTTCCTTGTTCTCCTGTGGTGCAAATGTCTGTGCAAGCTTCTCTGGCATTTGCTTTATTATCCAACTTGGCTTGACTTTTATTATTTTTCAACATCCCAACATATTCTGCTTTTCAAGGTTTTTTTTACTGACTAGACTTTAATTTTTCCAGTTCCTTGTAAACTTCACTAATTCCTGCTCTTTGCCTGGTGGTGGTTAGTTATCTATCTTCCTTTCTTTTATTTTGCATGAGATACAGATTGATGAACAAAACGAACTGAGTGGGTAAGGTAGCTGAATTGAGGTGTAGCCTGAATGTGTGGGGTATCTTCAAATCAAAGGTACTGAAATGGTCAGCAAAGTTTGATACTTGGAGATCTCAAGTATTTTGATTTCTGAGTTGTTTAACATTAAATTTTAACAGAAACAATGTGTCATCACTTAGTCTTAGGTTATTGTTTTATGAGAAACTTCTGTAAAGCACTTATTTCTTGCAGAAATGTGACAACACATTGGTTGAGTGGCTAGAAATGAAATTTTTTGCCTGTGACATTCAGGAATCATTGGCTTCTATTACAGTTTCCAGGTGGAGTTTTTTTAATATGTTTTTTGGAAATCAATGTTTCCCATGCAGAGAACTAAAATAAATGAATTTGAGTGTTTTTTCCTTACCAGCAACAATTCAGAGATCAAACTAGTATCATTTGTTTTCTAATGGTGACAATGCAGAGACCTCAATCAAACCCTCATGTGAGTAGAGTATAGAGGATTGCACCAGTTTTAAAAGCTTGAACTTGACTAGACTGAAGTTTATGGAAAAATCTTCACTTTACTCGATGGACTTGGGCTTGATCCTCTGATGAACCACAGCATGATGGTGACAGTGGGGTATTTCTACTTCTCTGTTGGGCTTTGAATAACATGTGAAATGCCTTGTGAAGAGCCTGTCTCATCCCAGTGACTGGACACCAACTTGGAGGAGGTTTGATCCAGAGTGGAGCTTGACTTTTACAATATGCGCGTTACATTTATTTAAGAGTTTGTGTTTCATTTCAGGATGATTGACTGGGTATCCTGGCCCTTGGGAAAGAACATAGACAAGTGGATCATTGCTCTGCTCAAGGGTTTGGCTGCAGTGAAAAAGTTCAGCATCTTGATTGAAGTCACTCTTTCGAAAATAGAAAAGGTCAGTTGTCTCTTTTAAATGTGAATGTGAACCACAGAAATACCATCTTGCACCTGAAATATCACCTTGCCTTTCAAATGATGACATGTATAGAGAAAATAGAGTTTGCTGCCCCAAGGGATACTGATTTTGCAGCTAGAGATTATGTTCTCCAGAACAATCTGGGATTCTGCAGGTTATGGTCTGCAGAGGTACTGATATCTTAAAGGTTATGAAATAAAATAGCCAAGGATTTTCAAACCAGTTGAACACTCTCCTTCCCAAACTATGAAGTTCTTGTAAAACTTGCTTTTGGGAATGTGACATGCTCTCCTTTGACTGTGCCTGTGTCATTGCTGGCTGGCACAGGTAGAATACATCAGTGAGCATATTAATAGTCTACACAGTCACAGGTCAGTCCTAAAGCCTGTGCCCTGGCTTAGTTCTTTTATTAGTGTAGATAAAGCCCCCACTGCCATTGCCATCACCTGTTTCAGCAGTGAGTACTTGCTCTCTCTGAAAACTGTGATCAAGCACTGAAACTGGTCACTATTTCAGAACATTTTCCATGCTGTGGTCCTACTCTTCCCTCCTTCAAATAATGGGGATAACACCTGGCTGGGCCACCAGAAGGAGTCATCATAGAAGCTACTATGTTCTTAGGGACATGTTTTAATGGTGGGTTTGGCAGTGCTGGGTTAACAGTTGGGCTCAATGGTTTTAGAGGTATTTTCTCACCTGCATGATACTGTCATTCTATAATTATCAGTATTGGCACATTATCAATAACTGCATTTGTCTTTGTGATCCCTCAAGTGCATTGAGCAGTGGGACAGTAGCCAAGCATCTCTGCCTTTTCTTTCTTTCCTTTCATTGTTAATACTTAGGAAAGGGACACAGCCCATAAAATAACATGTGATTTTTGGAAACCCTGGGAAGTTACGATCTGACAACAGTAGAGGGTACACAAGTATTTTTTGTGAAGTAGAATAAATATCATTATGTAGCTTTTGAAAAAGATACTTGCTTTTTATCTCTTTGCCTGAAAGGTTAGTGATAAAGTTCCAAGTATCTGAATAAATTGACGCACGTTCTAGAAAATTCTAGCATTCATGGCTTTTTCATGAGGAGATACGGAGATGCAGCACTGTCATAGAGGCATTACACAAGCCTGAAAGGATGAGGATAACCCTCACAGTATTTTTAAGGGTGCCCTGAGCCAATACTCTGGACAGGAGATGACTCTGGAGACCTAGTTACAGGCTGCTTGCTTCAACATCCAGCATGGAATAGGAAGAGACCAGCAGCCACAGTAGATGCCCAGTGCCTCTGCTTACTGCTGTTTCCTTCTCCTGCTGGTTGCAGTGCCATCCTGCCTTCTCATTTGCTTTTTTTTTCTCTTCTACTAGGTCTTCTCCAAGCTGCTGTACCCCATTGTGCGGGAGGGGGCTTTGTCTGTCCTGCAGTACATGTTGCTGAGCTTCCAGCACTCCCACGAGGCATTTCACTTGGTAAGCCTGTGTCTGGCACTTGGATGAGGGCATTGTCCTGAGTGTAACCCTGCTGTGGGGCAGCAGGGATGGGGGGGACCTAAGGTGTTGCCGCCCTGGCTTTGGAGTGCATTTGGTGGAGCCTTTGCATTGAGAACATCTCAGAGGGCTCCCACTGTGGAGGGCAGGGAATAGGTTATTAAACAGCCCTTGCTGTCCTAAGCAGGTGCCTTACTGTCTGTTGGACTCAGTGGGGCCCATCCCACATGTGACTTTAAATTGTCACCAACATGTGGCACCCATTTCTTTAAGTGGTGGGTCATCTTTGAAAAGTTTGTACAACCTCAGTGCAGCAAGACCAGAAGACTGGGTCAGAACACTTCACTACAAAAATTCTCTGTTAAAAGCAAAAACAACTTTTGGCAACATTTGAATATCCACTTTTCATTTCCACAGTGATATTTTATAGTTTGTTTTGCTGTTGGCACTAAGGCACGGCTCTGCTTCCTGCTGGTGTTGCCTCTGGAATGCTGAATTTAAAAAGTGAGGCTGAAGGCCTGTAGTGATTGAACTGGTAAAAGCATTAATGAAAAATTACTCCTATTAATGTTTGCTTTTGTACTTTCTGGTTAAAGCCTTTATATTTGGCTTTTCACCTGAAGTTCACAGAATAAACAGATAAGGCTAGAAAAAAGCAAAGCTAGCCAACATTTTCAATTCATGCTTTTTCATTCATCAGCTGGAGATACTTTGAAGGAACCTGAATTTATTGAGAAACTCTTTGGTTTCTAAAAGTAGAGTCATTCCAATATGTTGTCTTCAGTTGGACATCAAATTTTGAAACACTCCAAAAGCTGTGAGTTGCTCTTGTCTTGAAGTTTCTATCTGTAGCCCATAAGCATAAATTTCCTCCTTTATTTAAAAAGCCCAAAACCCAACAGGGCCAAACCATGTATTTTTTGTGTTTGCTCTGGCACATTGGAAGGGTTTTGAAAATTGTTCACATCACAGCTTGGCAAAATTCTGATGTATTAAAAGTTGCTGCAATTGATCTGCTTCCCCAACAACCTTTCCTGTTGGAAGGGAAATAATTAAAATCTCAGCATTTTGAAGGGAAAGAAAAAGAGGCGAGGAAGACCAAGGGAGGAAGAGAGGACCAGGAAATGGCTAGACTGGAGTCCTGATACTTTCCTCCAGGCTTACACCGGGATAAAAATAGCTTAAAATATAAATATGAAAAAGGTTGTGTAAGTGCCTGGGTCGCTCTAGCACATCTGCGTGGTTGGAAATAGGTTGTTAATTCTGTGTGCAGCAGCAGGGTCAGCAGAGGGTGCCCGTGAGCAATGGCTCATTTGCATTTGCATCTGCTCGTGCATTTTTACGTTTTCGAGATGAAAGCAAAATAAAGAATGTGCTGTTTATATGCCTGTTGCCACCCATCCAACCACATTAATTCCAGTTCAGTGTATTCAGTATAAAATAACATAGAGCACAGCAAACATTTCTTTTAGGCTAATCCCATCTACCTTGCAGGTTTGAATCCCTGCACTTGGCAGTCAGCATATCCTTTCCACAGTGGGTGTGGGATTTAGGGGAGACTAAAGAATGGCAATTGCACCTCAGCAAAGCAGCAGCACAAACTTGCAGGTGTCATGCAACATGAAACCCACTAAGTTTGCCAATACCAACCAGAGAGCTGCTATTGAGTTCAAAGGGTGAAGGATGAAGTGTAGAATGGCACCGAAGTCAACTCTTGTTCACTCTCTTTTCTGCCTGCAGGTGAATTTCATTCCCCTAAATGTATTAAAATTCTGTGAATAATGTGGAGTAATTTTTGTAGTGAATTTTTTTTTTGCAGCTACTCCCTCACATCCCCAGGCTGGTAGCCTCTTTGAAGAAGGAGGACTCCAATTCTGCAACCAGTTCCCTGGAGCAGCTGGCTGAGCTCATCCACTGCATGTTCTTCCGCTTCTCAGGATTCCCAGACCTCTACGAACCAGTCCTAGAAGCAGTTAAAGTAAGTCGTGCCCTTCTCAGTCATTTTACTTCTTTCCATATGGAAATGGCATCTTTGTCAGTAGCTAGAATAGAGGGACTGTCCCACTGGTAAGGTTGTCCTGACCTCAACACCTCAGATGGTGGTAGAAGAAAGGGGATTAAAATTCTGAGTCTGAGCCCTGTGTAGGCAGGCTGAAGGAAGTTGCTTCTCTAGTGCTGGGCCTGCAGAAGTCCTGATGGTGCCTGTAGGTTTTAGCTATAACTTTATTCTGAAATGCCTCTAAAGGACTAATACAAACAGGTAAACTCTTCCATGCGTGGAGGCAGGTTCATGTGAAGAGCAGGCAAAATTAGTTGGGTAAATGCCTCTAGCAGAAGAGTTTTGCAATTGCCCATTACTAATTCTTCATGGGAAAAGATCAGTCATAGGATCATAGAATACTCTGAGTTGGAAGGGACCCACAAGGATCATCGAGTTCAACTCCCGACCCTGCACAGGACAACCCCAGGAATCACACCATGTGCCTGAGAGCATTGTCCAAATGCTTCTTGGCTTGGTGCCATGACAACTTCCCTGGGAAACCTGTTCCAGTGTCCAGGCACCCCATGCTGGACACTTTTCCTAATATCCAACCTAAATCTCCCCTGACACAGCTTCATGCTGTTTTCTTGTGCCCTGTCACTGGTCATGAGAGAGAAGAGATGGGTCCCTGCTTCTCAGCTTCCCCTTGTGAGGACAGATAATGATTTGTAACACAGATCTCTCTTTCCAAGGCTCTCCCAATTCCAAATGAAGACCGGATTAAACACCTCTTGGGACAAAATGCTTGGACCTCCCAGAAGAACGAGCTGGCCTGCTTCTACCCACGCCTGGCATCTAAATCAGAGACGGGAAAGATTGGGTTAATTAACTTGGGAAACACTTGCTACATGAACAGCATCATACAGTCTCTTTTCATGGCTTCAGAGTGAGTTTTTCCTCTCCTGCTCGGGTTGAAGACTGCTCCAGCAGTTGCTTGTCACTCCAGCCTTTCTTGTCCCACACTGATTTTCCATCTCACAGATTGCATCTCTGCTTTTCTTTCACAGCTTTCGGCATTCAGTGTTGAATTTAACTGAGGGCAACTCCCAGCCCCTGATGACAAAGCTCCAGTGGCTCTTTGCATTTTTGGAGCACAGTCAGGTAATTATTTCATGTTCTAGTTATTTGTTTGGACTGTCGGCTGCGGAAAGGCTCGTCTCCAAGTTGCTTCCTGCTGGCTCTAACGTGCTGATAAGGAGCTGTGGATTTTGGTGGGTTTTTGTAATGGGACAAATTTTGTTTATATGAAGGAGGCTAATTTTGGGAGAGGTGGAGGGAAACTCCTATCACCCATGTAAGTGAGCTATGTTCACACCAGGCTGTCTGTCTTTAACTTGTGGTCTTCTTGGGCTAGGCTGATGTCATAGCTGATAGTTTTGACAATTAAGTCTGTTAGGTAATAGTTTACATCTGTGGTTAGCTGAGAAGCCTGTTGGTGTGAAGCAGAGGTTTTGTTTCTTGCTGTGCATCAAGGGAGAAGACTGGAGCAGCTTGCTTGTCCCAATGCTGCCCAGCAAAGCACTAGCAATCAGTGAAAATTGCTTTAAAAGTGGTTTAGTTAAAAGGATAATTATAAAAACCCCCTTAGATTCCAGATCGTTGAATCCTCTGTACGTGAGGGAAAGTAAAATAAAAATAACTCCCTTAAACCAACTGTAAATATTTCCATGACAAACGTGAAATTTAATGGAGTGACTCCTGGAGATACAGCTAGGTAATATCTAATTCCTCTCTTGAAAATGTATCTTTCTGTCCCTAGAAAGATAAGATTCTGGAAAGTCAATGCATTTCCCCTTGCTGGGTAGCAAGTCATCCAGGCTTCTCCATTTCCCAAGCCTTGACTGGCAGAGCTGGCTGGTGGTATTGTGTTATTATGTCACTACAGATGTCCTGGGGGGGAAAAAGAGACAAAATCTAATAAATTTAATGTTTGGTCACAGAAGAGTCTAGGTTTTGATGGCAGGTTAGGGTGTCTGTGTTCTGTGATGAGCAAGTGCAGAAGCATATTTGCTTGTTGTGTAGCTGATGGTTATGGTTTCCTGTTAATTTCCTTTTGGTTATTTTTCTTCTTTGGGTTGCTCTTGAAGTTACTTTTTTGCTAAAGATGGGTCTTTTTCCATATTAATTAAGTATCTGCTTCCTAATGACAGCAATTACGTTATCTGGTAACACAGATTACCTGCAGTGATCAGAATGTTGGGTGGAAGTTTAGTGGGTTTTTTTGCCTTTTGTTTTTTGGTTTTTCTGTTTGTTTGTTTGGGGTTTTTTGTTTTGGTTTTTTGTTGTTGTTGTTGTTTTTTGTGTTCTTTTTTGTTTTGTTTTGTTTTGTTTTTTGTATTTTGATTTGGTTTTGTTTTGGGTTTTTTTTTGAAAGGATTTGATGAGAGAGATCCTGATCAAATTAAATGGATCAGCAAATTAAATTTGGGCTGAATTAAGTAGAATTATCTGGATCAAGCCAATAAACCATTAAAAATTGAATGATAAACACATGTCTATTTTAAAGAAGTATATGTAAAATAATGTCTGGAATTCGTCCTTACCATCCTGGCTTGCAGCAAACCAAGAAAGTCTCCCTGTGCACTGGGATTAGCCTTTGTAGGGGGGGAAAAAAGGGTTACCAAGCACAGAACACTGTGCTCTCAGTGAACCAGCCAAAAAACCACTTCTCTCCCCTCTCCATTCCCCTGTGAGAATTGAGGAAAAATCGCTAGGATTAAATGGATTTCTTCTGTGTTGCTGCCAGCGACCTGCCATCTCCCCTGAGAGCTTCCTCTCTGCCTCCTGGCCACCCTGGTTCACCCCTGGAGCTCAGCAGGACTGCTCAGAGTACCTCAAGTATTTGCTGGACCGGTATGTGACGAGTGCCGCGATCTTGGAGCCTGGTGACAACGGCGTCCCTAAACCCCAGTGTCATGTTTCATGCTAACCCACATGCAAACAGGGCACGTGGCTGAGAACCAGAGCACTTGGGAGAGCGGAGGGTTGGGATAGTGAGACTGGTCTGAAATGAAATTCTGTTTCTAATGAAACCCTGTTTGGACAATTTTAGGGGTAAGGTCAGAACTTAGTTCAACTTGAAAATTTCTGCCTTTGTTCTGAGGGCACAAGGAATTCATAGAATTACAGAGTCATTAAGGTTGGAAAAGATCCCTATGATCATTGAGTCCAACCATTAACCCAGCACCACCAAGTCCACCACTAAATCATGTCCCTAAATGCCATATCTACACATTTTTAACACTTCTAGGAACAGTGATTTCACTACTTTGTTGGTCAGTCTGTTCCAATGCCTGACCACCCTTCACCCTTTCAGTGAAGAGATTTTTGCTGATATCTAATCTAAAATTGTACCAACCTTAGAGATTCATCTGACAAGCCACTCAGCCTACTCTGTAAAATGTTGATTTTTGCCTCTTACCTAGAAATATCAAATCTCTGGTGTCCCAGTGATCCCTCTAGAAGTGTGTGGTCAGTGGCACATGAAGACTTCAAGTTCCCAAATCCTGTCTGACTCTTTCCCACCTTTCTCCGACAGCATCAGACCCCTGGGTACAGGCAGGTTAACTGGGATTAACTACTTGCAGTGAAGAACAGGAGCCTTACTTTAGAAACTACCTCTTGGTGTTATATTGATGCATAACACAGCCTTTTTCTTCCCTGCCAAAGATTACATGAAGAAGAAAAAACTGGAAAAAGGATCTACCAGAAGCTCAAGGAATCCAGCTTGACATCTCAGGCGGTGGAGCATCATTACTTAAACAAGACATTGATTGAGAAGATGTTTGGGGGTAAAATGATGACAAAGATCCGCTGCTTGAAGTGCCTGAATGTTTCCTCTCGAGAAGAAGCCTTCACAGACCTGTCCCTGGCTTTTCCTCCATCGGACAGGAATGTGCATGGGAGCACATCTGTTCTACCAGTGGAAGAAATTGGCCCACAGTTCATTGACCCCCCAGAAAATGCAGGCCAGCTTATGGGCTCTCCCTGGATCCGGAGGAAGGCCCCCATGGCCAGTGACCATGCAGCCCCATCAGTGTCAGTGGAAACATTAGGTTTCCAGGAACGAGGAGAAGCAGCAAATCCCATACGTGGCAATGATGTTGGGGTGGATGCAACCAAAGACCCTCTCTCAACTTTCGGGGAGCAGGCATGTGCTCCCAAGGACTCTAGATCTGTCCCAGATTTAATCAACTATTTCCTATCCCCAGAGAGACTGACAGCAGAGAATAAATACCACTGTGAGAAATGTGCATCCTTGCAGGATGCCGAGAAGGTGGCAGAGCTGACAGAGGGTCCACACTACCTCATCCTCACACTGCTGCGGTTTTCCTTTGACCCACGGACTATGAAGAGGAAGAAGATCTTGGACAATGTCTCCATCCCTGTGGTACTCAAGCTACCCATCCTTGTTGCTCCAGAGGAAACTGAGGAGGGTTGCCAGCATGGGAAGAGTGGTGCTGTCCCAGGGAGTGGCTTCATGACTGTCGTGTATGACCTCTGCAGTGTGGTGGTGCATTCAGGCATCTCCTCCGAGAGTGGCCACTACTACTGCTACTCCAGGGAGTGCACTGACACTGTTCCCCACGGGCAGCCCCGGGATGGGGTGCCAAAACCAGCCTCTGACAAACAGTTGGACTTTGAAATCCAGTGGTACCTCTTCAATGACACCAGAGTTTCCTTCTCCTCCTTCGAATCGGTCAGCAACGTCACCTCGTTCTTCCCCAAAGACACTGCCTATGTCCTCTTCTACCGGCAGCGGCCGGACCGGCAGAGCTGCCTGCTGCACGAGGCTCTGGCTGAGGCTGGCTGCCTGCATGGCGAACCGTCTCTCCACAAGGACTTGATGGAAGCCATTTCCAAAGATAACATCCTCTTCTTGCAGGTAACTCCCGCTGCTGTGCACAGCAGGATGCGGTCCTGCGGCTGTCTGGCTCATGGGCCAAGTTCCCACAAATCCAGGCAGCAGTGGGAGACTGTCCTGTGGTTAACATCCTGCAGATACCCACCCACTCCCTGAAGCCAAATCCCTTTTTGTTTTTAGCACCCAGATAAAAACAGGTTATAGTTTCCTGATGAAACTGGGCACTGAGATTGGTACAAGACACCTTGTGGCTCTGCTTGGGGTCGATTTGCTATTGTCTGCTCCTGGAAGTTCAGCCTGAACTTTTCTTTGAAGTGCCTGGGAAGGAGAGGATGATGGAATAATTTGGATTAGAAGGGACTTTTAAAGGCTATCTAGTCCACCTCCCCTGCAGGATGAGCAGGGACGTTTTCAACACAGATGCTTAGAGCCCCATGTGGCCCGACTTCGAATGTTCCCAGGCCTGGAGCATCTACTGCCTCTCTGGGAAATCTGTGCCAGTGCCTCACCACCTCCATTGTAAAATACTTGTTCCTTACATTCTACCCTTTCCTCTCCTTCCCACCTTCACTCACTGGTAACTAGCTGTTCCTTCCTACCACCTCTGACATTCATCTGAACCATTGCAAGCAGTCTTTTTCTTTTCCTTTTTCTCTTCTTATCATAGAATCATAGAATGCTTTGGGTTAAAAGGGACTTACAGATCATCCAGTTCCAACCCCTCTGCCATGAGCAAGGACCCTTTCCTCTAGACCTCAAAGCCCCATCCAACCTGGCCTTGAACACTTCCAGGGAGCCGGCATCCACAGCTTCTCTGGGCAGATGGTTGAGCTGGGAGAGCAAACTAGAACAGATTTCATGCAGCTGATGGAGTTCAATGCTTTCCAAACAAGAGTGACATGATATGACATGACCTGCATGTGGGGCAATTTGAGGGATCCCTCCTCTCCCATTGGTGACACGGGAGGGCTGGGTTTGATCACTGAAGAGCTGCAGTGTTCTGCTGCATCTCTCCTGCTGAGCTCTAGACCACATGGCCTTCACACCCCACTTTAAATTGAAGGAACTTCCCGGGGGAACCTTACAGGCTCTTGGTTCCTCAGGGATGGTGGCAGCATCACCCCACGTGGGTCTTTTATCTGCTGATATCCTTGTGCTATTTTTCCCCCTTCCTTCTCCCAGGAGCAGGAAAAAGAAGCGAGGAACAGAGCTGCCTATATTTCTGCCTTGCCGAAATCCCCGCTGTGGTGGAGAGACTTGGACAGGGACAAGGACGATGACAGCTCGTCTGGGGGCTGCAGCCCAGCAGCAGGCGGGGGCGGATCCGGCTCCTTCCATGGACTCGTCTTTTAGCCAACAGCTTAAACCAGATGGGAGGTGTCCATGGGGCCAACCCGAAGCCAGAAGCTCCTCTTCCTCACCACGATAACAGTGAGCATCTGACAGGAGGAGGATTTGAGAAACATTTCAATGGAAAAGGTCTCAGGGGCTGATTTGGAGGCGCCTAGAGGGTCTCGCTGCTTCCTATGCACTTGGTCTTCATGCCTTAATGTACCTAAGCTAATGCAGAAATGAGCAGCTGCCAACAGCTGGGAGAAGTGCCCTTTTGCTTCAGCACAGCCTGTGTCTTGCCTGCTGTGAGCCATGCCACCAGCCTGGGGAGGTGACGGGGACAGGCATGGGGAGGAAGATGCACCCAGCAGGGCCCCAGGGATGGAGATGTCCCATGCACATCCTGTCTGCAGCCCTTCCCGTGGCGCTCAGTTGGTTCTGGGGTGACCTCTGCTAAGTTGTTATATTTCTTTTTAATGTGGTTTGGGAACCCACCATGAAAAACCCTGAAGGTAGAAAAAAGTCTGAAAAATGCCAAAATGTAGCAGTGTTGGTCTGTGAGGCAGTGAGCTTGTAAGACAAGCAGTGGCAGGTCAACCAGAGAGAGTTTATGCTTTTTTATTGTTTGTTTATTGCAAGACACCCAAAAGAGACTGAGGGGCACAAACCCCTCCAGCCAAGAGAGACTAACCTGATCTAGTTTGGGTTTCTGGGCTCCAGTGAAGACCTATTGTGTTATTGATGACCTCTGGATGCTGTTTAGTGTGTATGGCAGGCCAAGACACACAGCTGTTTTTCCAGATGTGTCTTTAGGACTCGATTAGTCACTTTCTGCTGCTGTCATTTGATGGCTTTCTGGACTGGATCTGCCCTTTAAAATTTGGGGTTTCCCTTGGGATAAACTGAACTGAGCAGCAGATGACAGAGTCCCTCTAAACTCATGATCTATTTATTTTTAATGCTGATTTGCAAGGTGAGTAGCCCAACCAGATGCGTTATATCAATCCAATATCAGTATATACACTATGTAAACCAATGTATTATATAAATCAGTAATGGGACAGGGGCTGATCTTGATGGCAGATGGCCAACTCAAGCCCGAGGCACCACATCTACAGGACCACAGCTCCCTTCCATGTCCCTCCCCAGCTGTTTTCTCCTGCCTGCTTCTCCCTCACACCTGTAGTAGAGATTTCTCTGGCTCAAGTGGCAGAGACTTGTGCCTTAGGTCCTAAGTGCAAGGCCTAATCCTGACCATGGCGTATTGGGGTAGGAGTATTGTGTTTTTGTGGAAGAAAAGGCAAAGCACAGACATTGCTATGGATAATGTGAGCAGCAAGTCTGCTAGAGAGGACTCGGGGTCAAATATCTGGTGTATACTATCATATTCTTTTATTGCCTTTCCTATATATAAATAAAGGAAATTAATTCAACATACAGACTTAGCGTCTTATTGCAGTATCCATAGATATTGGGCTGAGGGGTCAAAAAAGAGATGGGGAAGCTGAGGCATTCATCCTCAAGGACATGGGACAGTCCTGCAGAGTGGTGGCTTGGAAGAGGGGATCAGGCAGAGGTGAAATGGGAACCTCAGTGAAGAGCTGTGTGCCCTCCAGAAGAAGATCACAATACTAATAGTGAGCAGTGGAGTGTGTTTGTTGTTTTCCTCTCAGGTGCTGAGAGGATATAAATGAAGACCCAAAGCTGAAGTGTCACAGAAAGTACAGTGTTTCCTGGTTTTATTATTAGACTTCTATTTATTTCCTGTTCAAAGAGGTTGCCTGAAGTTTTCCTGTTGCTGTCATGCTAGCTCCTTTCTTTATTCTGGAGTATCACCTGAAGGCATTTTCTATGCTGTTTGCTGTAAGGTGCTTTTGTAGGAGACTGTCTTTAACTTGATGAGATCATAATCTAAATAATGAAGGCAGACAGTCAAACCAACATGGAAAATGTTGGAGAGACTGTATCACAGCCAACCTCTTTCCTGACCAAGATTTTCTGGGATGAGCAGAGGCAAACAGGCATGCAGTTCTCAGCATGGATGGCAGCCTGGAAAGTGTCAGTGGTGTAATGAGGTTGACCAGTTTAGCCCCTCTTAATTTCCTCTAATTATTAGCACTGGACTTCCCTTTTGGAGTCAGCCAATCCTGCTATGTCTGACGAAGATATTAAATTGTATTGGTCCCACTACAGATCTTTGAGGAACACTACTCATTGCTGGTTTGGACACTGAATCATTGACTGTAGCTCTTCCAATGTGGCCATCCAGCCAATTCCTTATTCATCTAATGGTCCATCCATCCATCAAACTCTTCAATTAAGAGCTGAGAATGTTTTAAGGGACCATGTTAAAGGCCTTACGGAAGTCTAGTATATCATGAGTATGGTGTATTACTATCTGTGCTACACCAATTTCAGTATATGCCATGGTATATGAGATAGCATGGTTTGTTTTGTCTGTCACACATGCCTCTGGTCAAGGAGAGCCCATAGGGGAGTCCTCAGCTCTTGGTCTGGGGTTCCACATGGGCTGCAAATGATGCTACTCTTGTCTGAAAGAGGTGTTACAGGAGCTGTGCTTAGGGAGGTGTCTTTCCCAGTTGTCCTTTTTTATAAAAAAACGAAGTCTTAAAGGGAGGGTTGAAATTTTAACTTTGGAGAAAAAGATTTGTCCTTTTGCTGAGGTTCTCTGGGTGATTTGGTGTCCTGAGCTGAGGCTCACAGGTGCTGAGCTGGTGATGGGTGAGGAAGGCAGCATTTGTCCTCGCACTGCACACAGCAGAGCAGATACACAGTATGAAATTCAGTTTAGCAGCTTAAAAATACATGGCTTGGGTTCTGGTATCAGGAAAACCCCTAGCTGCATCCTAAAGGCCCTCATTACCCATACAGGACACTTGAAGCTGTAGGAGACACTTAGCAACATGCCAAGAAGATGCTCTGAAAGCTTTAAAAGTGCTACATAATCAAACTTCATCTGCTTATTAGTTTCCCCTTTCTTTCCCTGCTCTGAATCCATGCTGGGAATCACCAGGGAGAGATGTCTTTTTATTATCATTCTTTTATTTTCCTGTTGCTTTTCTGTTGCATATACAGTACTTAAAAATGAGATCACCTTCACGTCAGGCATGTACCATGTTTATTAACAGCAAAAAAAGTATTATCTAGGCTTCACTCAAGACCAATTTACAGGATAAATAATTGTTTCAAATTACTTTTAAAAAAACCAAACAAACAACAACCCCCCAAAGAATAAATTAATAACTTAAGTGATTAGCTGTCCACAGTGATTTGAAAACTTAATAACCATTCAAACAGTGACACCACAAGAAGACACATACTGTACAGCTTGCCACAGATTACTCTTGTCCTTCCTTCTACAAATGGAAATCAAAAAATTAAAAATACTCCTCTGTAAGAACAGTCATAGGCTTTGAAACACACAAAACATCCCTGCGAATCGGCTGCTGATGCAACAGCTTCACAGCCAGGGCTCCAACCCCTCCTCGCAGCAGGTTAAGAAACAAATGGAGAAAACTACCCTAATCTGACTGGGTCTGTTCCCACACAATGATGCCCAAAGTCACTGGGGACATGTTGACTTTGCCAAGGGCTGGGTTGAGTGGGATATAACTACTCTAAAGGTTTGGTCCTAACCCTACGGGATTCATCGACAGGCTCCCCGTGGAGCCCAGGGTCCTGCTCCTTTCCCCTCTCTGCAACGTGGTTCAACCACCACGTCCATACTACTCTCCAAAAACCATGGTATTTTCAGGTCAATGCGGCAACATAACGCTGAAAACTGTGCAAATGACATTTCCCCCCACCCCCCTCACTCAGAAGAAAATCCTGCCAAATTTTTTTTCACCTTGGCAATTAAGGATGAAGGGGTTTTTAATGAGTTTTGCAGAGTGGGATGTGTCAGTGCCGTGTATGATGCTGAGCATGACAACAGGGTATCACCACGTGCTGCCAAGCCATTGCCTGCAGACTTGAAACAGCTCTTTGCATTATTAGATGTCAATTAATTACACCTCATGACACATCTGTGAGGTGGGGAAACAAGTGCTAAAAACCTTCATTTTACAAGCCGGAGAAAAATCAGGATACAGAGTTCACATGAACCCTCTCGTCCCATGTGAAGATACACTGTGGTATCACCCAGAGAATGACAATAAAAATGATGGTTTCTTATCTCCTGGTCTTGGGGCAAACCTCTCCCATATGGTCAACCCACTGGCCTACAAATGAACCCGTTACATGTTACCAATGGGCTGCATCAAAAATTAAGAGCCTGCTGATTGGGAGCAAGGCTGTTGAGAAGCTTTTTTAGCTAAAGAGATGGAGCCATGTGGCCCAGCTTCTGTTTCAGGTATTACTGGCTGATGTTAAAACTTGAACACCACGTGCCAGGACCAGCTGGCCGTGGGCTGGAAGGGGACAGCTGTATTGTGACACCTTGCTACATATCAACTTTTCTCAAGAGTAGACACTAAATCAGCAACCTGATCAACAGTACAACACTAGAGGTGTGAACAAGGAGATAAAATTGTGACTACAATGATGACACACCAAGGACAGGATAATAGAGGGACGAACTGCTCCAGACCAAGGAGGAATCATGATCAAAAAGTGCACATCTTGACCTGCAAGAACGTCATTAACAGCTGCAGGATCATTGTGTACATGTGGGAAGGTTGGGCAGAGAAGAGAGGCACACAGACTCATCAGAAGCCCTAAATTAGCTTATTGGCCCTTATGATTTGATGCTGGACTGGTCCCTCTGATTTTCTTGATGGCTCTTTGACAGCCATGCATATTCTCTGGCTAGTGCCAGGGTTAGGCTTTGCTCTTCCTCTTTCCTGTAGAACTTCTCTACTGTAGAACTTCCCTACTTCCTGTAGGGCTTTTCCATAATCACAGCTCTGCTGCATCCATCTCATCCAGACAGCATCCCTCCAATGGGACACACACTGTGGGTGTCAGCTTTTACATGGAATGTAGAATGGAACTTTTACATCACCAGGTGGGAAAACACCAACACAATGCAAGCACAGCTTGAGAAAACCATCCTTTTACTTGCCTCCTAGGCCAGAAAGATCAGACAGGACCTGGGAACTATTTTAACATCTTCCCTAAGACCTGGACATGGCTGTACCCCCCTTCCCACCCAAGAAGCCATGATCATTGGATAGCCAAAATAAGCCAACCATTCCTGGTATGTCAGGGTGTGGAGGTGGCATGGGTTTGCTGAGAGGTCTGGACCTAGCTTAACAAATTACGGGTTCAAGCTGTCTCCCAGTTGCTAGAACTGCCAGTCCATGTCCTGGACTACCTGAGCTGTCCAGCCAACCCTCTCCCAGGTGCAAGGGATGGCCCAGTGTGGATCAGATCTTCTCAATGGGGAGTGTGGCCTTAGAAGTTGAGCTGTGTGCCTTGCCACTTGGCTTCATGGCCAGAGAAGTGGCCCTGTCCCTGTTTTGGATGTTACAGGGTTCTAAGCAACCCCTTGGGCTCCCACCCTCGCATGGAGCAGTCTCCACTCAACCCCAGCAGCACAGGGTCTCAGTGTGGAAGAGATGCTCCAAGCAGGGTCAGCTATGGGGTGACCTAGACTGGTTCTTGAAAAGCTCCAAGGATGAAGATGGCACCTCAAGGGACAATCCTGTGAAACCATGGCACTGCTGCCCCATGAACAGCTCATGGGAGCCCCTCAGCAAGGTGCCTCCCAGCATGTCCTGGTCCCCACACATTCCTTGTCGGGTTTCTCCTGCCCAGCTCAGAGCTGGGTGAATGGACCAAGCATTCCTGAATGCCAGAGCACAGGTATCACGTTGTCAGGCAGCATGACCCCCTTGAGAGTGAAATGCCTGAGAGTGGTAGAAGCTCCCATCCCACCAAAAGCATGGCTTTTACTGAGCATTCCAAAATCCACAAATCTCTGCATATCTGACTCAAGACACAGGCCAAAGGAGCACATGGTGAAGACCAAGACCCAAACCTTACTGGCAAACTCCCCTGCCTTCTCTCATCCCAACCTCATGTTCTCCCATAGCTCACCCTTGCCAGTGGCTCGTGGCCCA
The DNA here is from genome assembly GCA_013397155.1 of Irena cyanogastra. Taxonomy (NCBI): domain Eukaryota; kingdom Metazoa; phylum Chordata; class Aves; order Passeriformes; family Irenidae; genus Irena; species Irena cyanogastra. The sequence continues at coordinate 1,521,330 of VWZV01010744.1, read as the reverse complement.
GAGTTCAAACCCATCCCAGTTACCTCCCAGACAAGCCAAGCATTCCCTATCTTTTGGTTCCTATTCTGCATTTGGCCCTATTTGCCAGACTCTCAGCTTTGCCCTGGCACAGTCTGCGCTCACACATTATTTTCTTTTGCCAACTTGAGACTAAGCCTAAGCATAGCATCCATTTAGAGCTGGAAATGTATTTCCCGCTGCACACTCAAATGCCAGTTCATAGCGAATCAGCTCCAAGGCAGCTCACACGTCTCACCAGACAGGAATGCTGAGCAGCATTTGCATACTCACAGCAAGGGATACACACTCTTGGAGAATTTTGCCTTAAAAACCACATGCTTAGTAATTTTCAAGCTTGGGGAAAGCTTTGAGCCATGGACCTGGTGCTTCATAAAACTAAATACTGAGGTCATGATACTTGTCCCACAGACAACCTTTCTCCGTGAGCACACACATACGCAAACACATCCCTTTTCTGAATCGAACCATAGAGCTGTAGAGCAGGCTCTGATGTGAAGGCTCAAGCCAGTTTAATTTCAATTAAAATGAATAATTTGCAATGTTCTCAGTTGCCTTAAATACCTATTTCTAACAAAAGAGCCTGTCATACTTGAAAATCCAAGTATAAAGTGGATGTGATAAACTCAATGCCTTCAGGACAAAGTTCTTGGCAGTCTGTGTAATTAAAGCAGCTGCTTTTCAATATGGTTTAAGACTAAATACTGCACAAACATTAATCACCAGGGACTGCTATAATCAGCTTGGCAATCGTCATGGGTGACTATTTCCACTGAAGCCATTGACTACTTAATGCTTTCAGGAGGGGTTGATACAGTCATGCCTACATGGCACAGAGTCTATGGGCTTCTGCTTAGTTTGGTGGTGCTGTTTGCTTGGTGCCTTGCAGGGGAAAAGATAGAGGAATATATCTGTTTCAGTGAAAACACAGACTTCACTGCAAAGTAGAGAGGGACCAGCAACTAGCAGTTGTTAAGTAGCTGCTTTTGGGCTGTTTTGGTCCTTGGTCTGCCAAATGCAATGGACCAGTTACTAGGGATGCTCATGAGAGCAAATTATCACAACACAGTGTCTGAGCCTGGGAAAAGAGCTATCCCACGCCAGTGGTTGCCCCATGAACAAAGACATTTGTGAAACGTGGAGAAAAAGGACTAGTTTCTCCAGTACCACAAAAGGCTTTTCCAGTCTTAATTAATGCCTTGGATTAAACATGGGAGTGGGCACTGGATGCACCTAGTCCCAGTGCAGAAGCACAGGGCACCCACTCAGCAAACTGCATTCAAGCCCACTGTGTTCTCTCTCAAGCCACTACAGCTAACAGCTTAGAAGAAGAAATAGTTGAAAATCAGCTTCCCAGTAGAGTGACATTCTTTTTGGTGGGGATGGGGAGCTCTCTCCCAGATGGGTGAATGCACACTTCAATGGGCTTTGGATCGGGCCCAATGTTTAATCTCCCCTGAGATGCAGAGATGAAAGGGGCAATAGAAATACAAAGTACTGTGTTCTAGTCTTCATTTCAACATCTCACCAGGCAACTGTGCAAGCCTCCAGCAGGGGGCAATGGCCCATGCAGGCTTGACCTTCAGAAAGCATCTGACTGTGCTACATCTAGCTCTTTGCGGCTTTGGTTTTTTTTTCCCTCCTAGTAATTATTATTTTTAGTATAAACATTAGGATATTTGCTTCATTGTTTCTATAAAAGTCCAACACTTCAACGTCTTAACGGGGTTGTCAGAGCTTTTCCATTAACATCCTTCCCTTTCATGGCATGCAAGAAGAAAATACAAAATGGTGTTGAAAGTTCAAGACTTATTTTACCAGCACACAGCAGCACACAGCCTTTAAGGGATTCGTATCCTATCCCCATGTGGGTCACGTCTGGCCCTTTCCAAGCTCAGACCAAGATTAAGCAAATGTGTTAATGCTTAAGCATTAATAATCAATACAACTTGGTGGTGTTGGTGGAACACAGAGCCCATGGCACTGGGAGGGGTTCAGCTTGCAGAAAGAATAGCTGCAGCTCTTTAATAAATATTATTACCTAATCTTTCTAATGTCTCCTTCATTTGGCTCTTGGTTTGTGGCCAGCCTGTTTATTCGTGTCAGCGCTTGCTGTCTGGCAATCAGGCTGCTCCATGGCAATCATTAGTTCTTCCTGTTTTCATGAGATCATGAATTATTATCTCTGCATTAAACTGTCTTGTCCTTCTCTTCCCTCTGTGCTCAGCAGCTGCGTGGCAAGCAATCCCAAAGCTTGGATGTGTTAAGGATGCTGGCAAGGGACAACAGCAGACTCCCACCCATAATTAGAGCCTAGAGTCATTAATGTCAGCAAGCCCCACTTCTGTGTTGAAGAAACATTGCTGAAGATGAGGGGAAAACAGTTCGGCCTTTCGCACCCTCCACAAACCAACCACAATGCTCCATTAAAGCTCATACTGAAATGCCCTGCCCTGACTCTCCTGACCAGTCTCTTCCCAAGTCTATGACCTCACCATCAACCAACATTTCAATTACTCCTCTTTCTTCCAAGAAACATTCCACCAGACCTCCTCACCCAGGACCAACCTCTGCGGTACAGCACCTGCCTTCTCCCAGCCCTTGTAGCAGCCTTCCACTCCCTTCCTGTCACTCATCCTTATGCCAGTCCACACACACAGGGTCTCCAGAGCCTCCCTTTCTCCCCCTACTCAACCACAGAGCTTCTCACAATGGCCACAATGTAGGACTCTCACTCCATGGGCTTCTTTTGGTGCCACAAGAGGCAAATTTTGGTTTTTAGGGTCAGATTCACAGGAATTGGTTTCAGACAGGTAGTGGGTCAGTGCTTAAATTCTACCTTCCAGAGCCAATCCCTCCAGCCCCTTCCAAAGCCAATCCCTCCAGCCCATTCACTTTGAGAGATGATGAAGAATATAACAGAAGACACCCCAACAAACTCATGACAGAATGTCCTGGCATGTATATGTGTGTATGATGGCACAAGTCCTGGCTCCTAAGTCAGCTCAATGGGATGGTTTGGATGGTGTGTCAATCTCCTGAAGGTTAACAATCCCAACCAAAACCCTGGGGGCTGTCCAGCCAGAAGCAGAACAGCCCTCAGAGGTTTTGAACATCAAGAGACAGGACAACAAAAGTGATTTCAAAAGCAATGGTCCTCGCTCAGTTTTGGGACTGGGAGGAGGCAGAGAAGAGGACAACCATAAGGAGTGGAGAATCAGAGCTGAGGAATGATATCCTATGGGAGACGCTGCAAACCTGCGTGGCATGGTTTAGGGTACGGTATGGAAGAAGACGGGGAGAGATGATGCAGTGTTAGCACATACAAGGTGGCTTTAATAGCTGTAAGGAAAAGATGTGTAGGGTGAAACCTGGTATTGCTAAGTCAAACTTCCTGGATAGTGCATCCAGCAGCTAAAGCACAAACCTAGCCACCAAACATAGTTGGTCTTTATCACTGGCAAACAGTATCCGCCAAGTCTTCCCCTGAAATTAAGTTTTGTTTTGTTTTAAGAGAAAAAAAAAAACCAATGACACCCCCTCCCCTCCACAGACAAGTCTTAGAAATCCAGCCCAAGTGGGTCTGGCAGCCCAGCGGGGCCGCAGCTGGGGAAAACCAACAGGACATTCACCCGTTTCGCTGCCTGCCGCAGGCACTACTGCTTCATGCTCTTGGCAGGCTCCGAGGACTGCCGCACGTCAGTCCACTCCTGCATGGTGCTCTGCAGCGCCTGCGTCTTCTCCTTGTCCACTTGCACGTAATCAACCTTCTCATCTGAGGCGACCGACGAGGTGGAGGGCTGTGGGGAGGAGAAACAGGGCACCGTCTGGTCACTCATCAGCTCCCTGCTCTTCCCTCTCACTCCCTTCTGCCGCAGCAAAGCGGGTGCCACAAGCCCACCAGCACCATTCCTGCTTCCTTGAAGACTCCACAGCTCATCACCCTCCCTCTAACCTCCCAAAGACACTTGGATGAAGGATACCAATCCGCTCTGCCACTTGCTGGCGTAAGACTGCAGTGCAATGGGAGGGTAGAAACACCATGTGGGTTTCTACTTTCTCACAGACTTTGGGACATGGATATTTGGTTGTAATTCTGGTCTCTAACTGCTGATCTTTTGAGTTCAGCCTTGCATCTTGCTCATTTTCCTGTAAAGAACTCCAGAACTCTTAGAGATACACATAAAAAATACCAGCTCTATACCTTTGAGCTGTGCTGACGCCACCCACCTACGACACTAGCTCATTTTCATGCCCAAAACAATAGATATGTTTGCAGGGTCACCCAAGAGATGTGTTGAGAACAAGGAGATACTTTTTTACCATAGCTTCTGGAGTCCTGGAGTTTTTTCTGACTTTACAAGCATTTCAGGACCTCCATCTGCTTGTGACTGGAGCCGGATAAAGCTTTTTAGTGGTCTAAAATCACTTTTCCAGAACGGGATATAATTCAAATGGGTGACACTTGCAGAAATACTGCTGGGCAGAAAGAAACCATCAAGGCACAACTGTCAAATAATAAAAGGACCTAACCAGTGGGATGCTTTGCCTAGGAAACAAAGTGGTGTTTGAGAAAGTGAAGCTAACTAACTCACAAATGATTGTCCTTCACCTTTCAAGTGCAAAATCCAAGTCTGGTCTAGGAGGACCTGTTGTTTTGAAGGGTGAAAAAACCAATTCTGATACTTCTTGGGATACCTCCTGACAGCTTTTCAATATATAGTCTCCAGTTGAATTTCTGGTCTAATTGGCATCCCTGAACCCTGCACATCCATGCTTCTGCTTTGCACTTGCAGCAAAGCTGAAGACATGCAAGAGAGACTGAGTTTGACCTAGAGTAAATATAGCAGTGGGTCACAGAATAGTTTGGGTTGGAAGGGACCTTAAAGATCATCTCATTTCAACCATGCCACGGGCAGAAACACCTTCCTCTAGACCAGGTTGCTCTAAGCCCCAACCAACCTGGCCTTGAAGACTTACACGGATGTGTCAACCAAATCTTCTTTGGGCAGTCTGTTCAAGGGTCTGCCTCACTACCCTCATAGTAAAGAATTTCTTTCTACTAAGAAGAATTTCTTTCTACTAATCTAAACCTGCCCTCTGACAGTTTGAAGCCACTACCCCTTGAAGTGTCACTGTACACCCTTGTCAAAAGTCCTTCTCGAGCTCTCTTGTAGCCTCTTAAGGCACTGGAAGATGGTTTAAGGTCTCCTTGGAGCCTTTTCTTCTCCAGGTTGAACAATCCCACCTGTCTCAGCCTGTCTCCACAGTAGAGGTGCTTCAGCCCTCTGAGCATCAGAGATTCTTGAGACCACAGTCCCGGGCTTTGGACCATGCTGTTGCCAATGTGCAGAGAACCCCTTAAAAATGCATCACTTTTAATCAGAAGTTTATAAAATCCCCCATACCTTCCTGTGTGGCCCTGGTGAGCTTGGCTGGAAGTCCAGGGCCAGGTAATCCACACTCCCCGAACTCTTTTTAGGTGCTGGGCTGTTGGTACCACTAGGAACAGGAGAAGCAGAAATGGGGTTTTGCTAATGCAGGGAAGAGACAGGAGAGATAATGAAGATTAAAGTGGGAAGGAAGAAAGAAAAAAGGAAATTAACACAAATCCGGAAATGAAACATGTTGAAGGCACCTTTAAAAGAGCCTGGGTATTTGCTCACCTGCCTGGTGACAAGGATGTGCAAGAACTGCTGGGATACCATAAATGCTGTATATTGTGCTAATAAATATTTCAAGCTCATGCTCTTGATTTCATGTATCAGAGCAGCTCTGCTGCCTTTGTGCTGATTTTATTCACATGCCTGACAGCAGACGTGGGCTTTAGCATGTCCCAGGAACCACACCTCAGTGAGGCCAGGCCAGCTCTGGGATCTTTGCTAATCACAACCATGCTGCACAGAGCACAGATTTCCTCTACCCCATTAGTTACACAGCCTCAAAAATATGCTTCAAGTCAGTAGCTTCACCAAGAGAGATAAAATCCCCTCCCTGTAAGCAGTGCCACTCCCTGCTTCTGCTCTGATAGCCCCTGCTCCCACAGAAACATGATGTCAGCAGCTATTAGGGGAAAAAAATTGAAAAAAATCAACTTTAATTAGGAAAATACACCCTGACAGTCCCTACAAATTTTTTATCCCCTCTTAATTCCTGGCAAAGTATATGATACATGTTTCTGCTGTCACACATTTAAAACTCCAAGACATGCTGTTTTCAGAAGGAAACACCCTGTTTTGTGCATTTCGGGATGCACATAAGGATGTATTCCACACAATGCTATGTGAGCACTTCCATGTCATGAGCTAGGAATGCATCTGCAGAGCTGGGGAGAGTGTATGTGCTGCCAGAACCACCTCTCTTAGCTGTGGGGCCCTTACCATGGCCACGTAGTTCTCCTCGCTCTCTCCCGAGTCAGTGCTGGTGATGCTCTGGGAGGAGACAGGGCGGCAGTACTGCAGAGAGCCGGCGTTGAAGGTCTGCCTGCAAGAACAAGGGTGGAGCTGTCACTGATGGCTGCAGCTCCTGCTTGTCCTTTGCCAAGGAGGGATGGGAGAGGGCAGCTCCTGAGGCCTGCAACCATCACCGTGATCCAGCCTGGGCACGAGAAAGAGCTGGTGGCATTGAGGTTCTCCAGCCTGTCCTTTCCATGGGTCGGAAATCCCTGCATTTCGTCTCTTCAATTTTTTCTTTCTAGAATTTTTTAGCAACACCTTGCTTGCTATGTACCCATAACTCCCCCGCTTTCATCTACACAAATCAGATTCCACAAACTCTTTAATCTCACAGGAAGCATTTAATTGTGGAGGATGGAGGGGCAGCCTTGGTGAAGCCTCTCACCTCCAGCCTTACCACAGCAACAGGATTTGCTTACCGTACAAGGCCTATTCAAATTTTTTGCCAGAAAACAAATCCTCTGAGGAATTGTCTTGCTTTCAATTGGCCAAATCTAATTATACCAAACAAAATAATGAAATCAGCTTCTGGCATTAAAGCACGTGTCTTAAAAAGCTATTTGTTGCCTTTCAGTATAGCAGGGTCATATGATTAGCTGATAGAGGAAAAATCCATTAGCTTCTCCGGGGTCAGAATTCTTGTCAATCAAACCCTGCTTGCTGCTTCCCAGTGCAGTGATTTCAGCACACAGCATTCATGCCCTGCAGTCAGTCTCCACACAATCCAATTTATTAGAGGAGTCACAGCAGCCAAGCTTTGCTTCTGCCTTTTACTGGACAACATCAGACCATGAATTAGTAGCAGGGCTGGAATTGTGTGAATCCTGTTATTTTTGGCTGGCAGACATAGCTCTGAAGTGCTTTGGTTTAATTTTGCAGACTTCCTTCAGGCTAAGCTTTGCTTTCAAGGCAATCAAAACATGGCTTGGTCAGACCCTGAGAGTCACCCTGTGCTTTGAGATGACAGTGAGGTTTTGGGGGGAATACCTTGGATGTGAAATCAGGCCCCCCACACAGCATGGCTGAATTGGTCTGGCTCAGCTGCATCATGAATTGTGGTGGACCACAGGTCCCAGGTCAGAGCCACGGCTCTCAAGTAGCTGTCAGATTCCAGAAACAGGAAACATCTTCAAGGGATCTTAATTACCTTGTTAGCCACATGCCGGGCTTTCATGTGAAATCCCAATCTAAATGAATTTATCTTCCTGCCATCAGCTGTGATGTGGGGAATGTTTAATCCTCGGCAGAGGTGACAGCCTGGCTACATTTGGACACCAGTAAGAATGAGACCAGAGAGCTGCTGTTGGAGCAAAGCAAGAATTCATCCCCCAGCCATTACTCACGTTGGCCTGGACCAGGATTTTGTGACTGGCGATTTGAAGGGAAGCTCATCAATGACAGTGTTGTTCCTCAGGTCCAGCGGTGATGGCTTTGCTGGGGAGAGGAAAAGCCTTTATTCAGAGGCAGCATGTTCCTACAATTCAGCATCCCTGACTGGTCTGAGAGTGTCCCCAACAGATGGCTGATTACTTCCCATTCTACTAATCAGCCCCCCAGCCCTCCCTGCTGATGAGAAATACCCCGAACCAAACCCCCTGTGTTCGTTTACGCCAGAACTGGGAGAAAACAGTGAATTCATCCCTCTGCTCCACAGCCCCAACGTGGCTGGGTAGTCTCAAAAGGGGAATGTGCCTTCCAGGGAATGGAGAGCTGCCAAAAATGCCCAAACCCCAAAACAATTTGTTAGGTATCTGTGGTAACTAATGCATTAGATGGGGGCAAGACCAGGCTCTGCGAGGCCTAAACTGCCTCTATGTGGAGTGTTTTCCCATAGGGAATGGGAAAGGACATCTGCAGGGTAGTGTGAAAACTCTTCTCATCATGGATGGTTCATTACGTGGAAGAGTGCTACACTCCAACCCCAGCACTTGAACAGGGTGTTCATGGGGTTATGTGTTGACACCCTAGAGATGGGAGACCTCCTTCTCCTCAGGATCTCCTTGGCCACCTGTCAGACCATGGGTTAAGGAGAGATTTGGAGAATGTCAGCAGAGCCCTGAAGGAAGAACTGCCTGGAACCAGTAGGAAACTGTAGGAAAAATTTGTGTCATCTGAATACAACATTGAGATTTTGGGGTGGAGCACAGTGAGGGGTGCAGGCCAAGGGGGTGAAATCCTGCCTGTGACATGCACCTTCTGTAAAGGCCTGGAAGGGTTTGGGATGGACTGTTCAAGCACCATGAACACATTTGCACTATAGAGTTTCTGAAAGAGGAAGGGGATGGGGGACATCTGAAGGTCTGACTGTACTGGCAGTAGCAAAGCGCACCCCTCCTAGGACTGGACACAACTTCACAGACATAGTCTGAAGCGTTAAGAGAACAGAAGGATTCCTGGAAAGATTTGTGCACAACCAACCATTCTCACCTTTCCGGTCGGGTTTGAGGTTGCGGTTGACTGGTGGGGGCTGGATTTCACTCAGACGTCTGTGGCACTGAGCCACAGCTCCTCCTTTATGCACGGGAAGGGTGGCTGAGGACAACCCCACCAGGTCAAAGTGATGCGGCCCAGGGCTCATGGGGATGTAGAGACTTTGGGCATTGTCGTTGGCTTTCTCGGCGTGGATTAGGGGCGAGGAACCAGGGTTCATGGGGACGTAGTTGTCCTCGGAGTCGGTGCTGTGGGAGCGGGCCACCGCTGCCTTGGCCTGCTGGGGGAAGATGTGCTGTGAGCACCAGGCACTGCTCAACCCCACCCACTACCAACCCTTCATTTCATCATCACCAAACAACATCTGAGGGGAGACTCACTCTAAAAGCTAAGCACAGAGGGAAGGAATGATCTGTCCCCTCCTTGGACATCAGTTTGCACTGAGAGGGTCTACCTCCTTCGTTTCCATGACATTGCAACATCCTGAGTTTTCAGAAGGGTCTTTATCCTCCAGACCGGAGCATCTTCTCATGATCAGAGTGAGCTGGAGAAGCATGCTTAACCTGGAAAGTCTTTCTTCCCTAGGCTCTGTCCATGACTAAAATGCAATATGAAAGGTTGCTTTAATGTCATTTCCAGCTCAGGAAATCTTAGAAAGTGCACAAAAGAGGCTGTTCTGGCAACATGTCAAAATTAGCTCAGCAGCATCCCAGGCTGTCAGGAAGAAGGCAAACTCTTGGGTAGCTTTTTTTGGGCCAAAGCTGCAGGCGGATAGCAAAGCTCTGCACATGATGCTGGGTTAGGTGGTTGCCACTCCATCTGTTCTCTGCAGGCCACCATGGCTTTAACAGAAACCATTAATAGACCCCTTTTTGACTTATCTCTGCAGGACTGGGCTGTGAGGGCCTACTTGGAACCAACCTCTCTCTGACTCTGTAAGATGCAAGTGGTGCCTGCAGTGTGGTGGCCCACACCAAGGCCAACTCACCAGGTAGGAGTTGTAGCCATCGTTCATGGACTCAACTGACTGCACAGCGCTGCCGCCCCCGTGCTGGGGGTACTCGTACGTCTCACAAGAAGAAGCTGCAACACAACCACAAATGCATGTGTCCCACCACAACTGCTAACAAAAAGGAGTCCCTGAAAACAAAAGTCATGCACTGATAGGGCAGTATCTGTTGTTGTTGATTGTGATGCTGATGAGAAGACGTGGTCTTTAGCTTGCCACAGGCTCTCAGCTATGCTCCTTCCCAATTAGCATCTCTTTGATGCATCAGCACAACTGCACATGCCATGCAGACCTAACCCTGTTCTGTCAAAATGCTGCAAAATCCCAGGGGCGAAGGTGTCAGATAAGGCAGATCATGGTGACAAAACTGTTAGAGCTTGCTCAGTACATGTAAAGGCTGGCAGCCTCCAGTAAGGGGAGGATGGGTGCTAAGCTCTTAGACCAGTCTGTTTACTGGTGAGCATGAATCTGATCTCAGCCTAAGTGTGGGCATTTAGGTAGGAGGAGATGGAAGAAGCATTTCAGAGAGCTGTGTGTATAATTTACAGTGCATTTTTTCTCTAGCCACCTTTTCTAAGTTACCTTGCAACTATCTCATCCTAGGCACAAGGTTTGTTTGGAAAGGGCATATATACCAGCCCACCTATGGCCAATGGCAATCCTGGCTCTGCTACACTTGGGGATGTTGGGTTTTGGAGATATGCAAAACCAAGGTTTTGCTCACCCACCTTGGTGAACAAAACCAAGGCAGCTCCAAGCTGAAGTATGTTCTGATAAACCTGGTTACAAATTGAAGTAAAGGTAAGCTAAAAATGGCTGAAATCACAAAAATCTGGCAAAGGGCTGCATAAGCAAGCACATTTGGAATTTTGGTTTAAGGTACAACACAGCCAAGAGCCAGCTGAGCAGCTCTGGTGGGCAGAACTCTGCAGATGTTTCTCCATGCCTGCTGAATACAAAAAACAGGGCCAGAACCTGGCTGGGCAGAGTTTCTCTATGTTCAACTCCCCGGCTGATGCCATGTGCACCTCAGCCCTACTGCAACCCAGTGGGACTGCTCCACCCAAGGCTGCTGGATAGCACAAAGCCACCCCCAGGTCCCCACCCCCAAATTCACCTCGGTGCAGTCTGCTGTTCTCCACTGCTGGCAGTGTGTTTCTCCGGGGAATGGTGGCTGCCATGGGGGTGAGACCTAAATTTTCACCAGGCTGGGGCCGCTGGGGTGGACTGCCCCACCGTGGCTCTGTCTGCCCAGGTTTCGGGGGCCGTGGGGGTGGCGCAGCAGGTGAGTCGCTGGCGGCCACAGCCAGAGCGTTGTGGTTCTTGTCCAGTGTAAATGTCCTGGGGATCTGGTAGATGGAGAGTGGGGTGGCAGGGATGTCATAGGAGTCCGTGGAGAGCTCCCCAAACTCCTTGCATAGGGTGTTGTTGGGAGTCTTGTAGGTGTAGACCTCCTCGTTATCAGTTTCAGAGCTGGTGAGGCTTGACTTGGGGTGGGTGTAGGAGCCAAAGGAGCGCGGGAGGTCGTAGGCACTGTCCCTGAACTCTGAGTTGTGCCGGCTGGGTTTCGGCAGGCTGTAGAAGCCGTGGAGCTGCCCACCAACGCCGTTCACGCAGTGCCCGTTGCCCTGCGAGAGCTTCTGGACCGCCGTGTCGCTCCGCATGAAGAAGGCAGACCTTGTGGCTTGGGAGAAGCTGGCACTCCTGCAGAGGGAGGGGACAAAGGGGCTGAAATGGAGAGCTGGTTCGGGTGCAGAGAGCTCTGCTCGCTCTGTTTGTCACCTTACTGCCCTGCACTGCCCAACCCCAGAGCAATGAGAACACCTCAGACCCGTCCAAACGTGCCCACAAGCCACTTAATCCTGAAACACCATCAAAATGCCCCTGTCATAGGTGAGAGGTACACGCACCCAGCTCCATGACAGGGCCATAGGCAAGAATGAGCCTTTTGTCCAGACATAAATGGCTTCAAAAGGGCAATTTTCACACCAGTTGACAACGTCCCAGGGCACAGCTGCAAAGTGCCAATCTGCCAGCATTGCCACTGTGCCTCGACCACCCATCTGCAGCACAAGAGGGAGACTTCATCTCACCTCTGCTTTGCAAACATGTTTGAGGAGGCCTGAAAGAATTCCTGATGGGGATTATTTCAAAGTTTCCAGCCATGTCATCATCCTGCCCTCTTGCAGGACAAGCACTGGAGAGGTAACAGAAGTCCCCAGCTGGGATCTGCAGTTTGCAGCCTCGATGTGCACGGCTGGGAGGAATGAACCTCAGGGCTAACTTCAGATTTGTAAAAGCCCTTGAGTTTCTCCAGGGTGAGCAGGGCAGTATGGTCACTAGATCCATGCCTTGGTAATGATTCCTGAATTTACATGTGGTCATACCTGGGGACACTCGCCAGAACAGGGGCCAAGCATGGAGATCTCAGGCCTCTAACAACTTCTGGTTAGCCACTGCTCTTCTGCTGATTCCCCTCAAGGCACTTCATCTCCTGTTCTATCCCTGCTTTATCCCTCATATGGGTCAGGCTTCTGGGGAGCACTCTCCCAGTAAGAAAGGGCTCAGCCAGCCCCATACAAACATCCCCCCACAGAAGAAAGGTCTGCCCTGTATCAATCATTGTGGTGAGAAGAAGTGAAATGGTTATGGGGAGAGTTTCCAGTCGTGGCAAACCCCTGGGAAAGTGCCAGTCCTATGGGAAAAGCTGGGAGATGCTGTTTTACACTGCTCCGGTGTGGTTGATGCTCTGCAGGGACAACAGGGACTCTGTTTCATGGAGCCAGCACGAGATGGCGCTCAGAAATAGAGCTTATCTAGGGGAAAAAGCAAGTGATGCTGTGATAAGACAAATGAATCCCTGCCACCTTTGGACCTCAGTCCACCCAGAAGTGGTCGACGACTTGGAACATCTCATGGGTTAATTATTCTGCATTGCCTGCCAATTAGCTACTATTACCCTCATTTTATGGATGAGTAAAGTAAGAGCTCCAGAGCAGAAAGGGGAGGGATTCCCAGCAGTCCTGCAGCCTGACCCCATGCACTGAGCATTGATCAGAGGATTATTTCTGGCCCAGTTGCAGAAGCTACCACTGGCCAGTTTATTTCTTCTCACCAAAGCATTGGTGCTTGCTCCCTTCTCCTCCAGGTCCCAGCCCCATTCAGGTTCTCAGAGGGTGGCTTTTAGGTATCCTCACAGCTGGAGTGTGAGAGGACCATTTTTTTTAAACACTGTTCCATTAACTCTATCTCAAGTTAATTTTTCTGAGCCTTTTTCTGTTGTTGTTCTCTGAGTAGGGAAAGTCAGCTGCAGCAGGAAAGCCCAGTGGAGCAGCCTGAGCTCTGCTCTCACTCCACGCCAGCTGGGTTCCGACTGTCTCTCCCGCCCTCCCTCCCTCCTCGCCTGCTCCCGCGAGCCAAAACTCTTCACGTCAAAAAAACTCCTCGCTATTTAAGGCAACCGCCTGGGTCTGGAGGCGGGGAGTTGTCGCTGGCTCAGAAATCCCACACTGTGCACCACCAGCTGCCACGAAAGCTAGGGAGCTCTGGAAGGGCTGAACTGCAGGGTGGTGCAAACCCTGTCCACCCCTGTGTTTGTCCTTTTTCGGGTTAAGGGCAGGAATTAGGACCCTGCCTGCAAGACCACAAAGTGGTGAAGGTTGGAAGGGACCTGTAGAAGTCATCTGGTCTAAACCTCTGCTCAGGCAGGGCAACCTAGGGCTGTGGCAGGAGTGTGCCCAGACAGCTTCTGAGTATCTTCAAGGACGGAGATTCCTAAACTTCTTTGGGCTACCTGTGCTAGTGTTCAGTCACAGTCACAGTGAAAAAATGTTTCCTGATGTTCAGATGGGCTCTCCTGCATTTAAGTTTGTGCCTATGGCTTTGGGTCCCTGGCACTGGGCACCACTGACAACAGCCTGGCTCCATCCCCTTTGCACTGTCCCTGCAGGGGAGATACCCTTGAGCCTTTTCATGTGACAGCTGAACAGTTCCAGCTCTCTCACCCTTTCCATTTAAGAAAGATGCTCCAGGCCCTTCAGCAATTTAATGCCCCTTTGAACTGGACTCAGTATTGACCCCTGGGGTACTGCTAGTGACTAGCCTCCAAGACTTCATGCCACTGACCACTATCCTCTGGGTCTGGCAATTCAGCCAATTTTTAACATCACCTGAAAAGCCAGGAAAGCTGGGAGCTTGTGAGGTCACCACTCTGACCTCCTCCCAACCACGATGAGATGAGATGAGATGAGATGAGATGAGATGAGATGAGATGAGATGAGATGAGATGAGATGAGACGAGATGAGACCATCACTCAGGACTTTCTCCAGATGAGTTTTGCAGACCTCCAAGGATGGAGGTGGGTTGAGCCACTCACACCCAGCCCCCCCCTTAGCTGTCCCCGAGTGGGTGGGCCACAATACCTTGCATTTTCTGACTTTCTGCTCATACACTGGTGCAGGAAAAGGTAGTCCTGAGGGGCACTGGCAGACAGGGTGCTCTGGAGGTGGCTGGCAGGCGAGTCGAAGGTGAACAGGGTGGGCTGGCTGGAGTGGGACGGCGCTGAGGACTTGCGCTCCCGCAGCAGGTGGTGGCTGGCACTGCTGAGCTCTGCCGGGGAGGAGCGCGGGGCGTGGTTCATGGAGGCGATGCTCCTCAGGGTGTCTGTGCAGGGGAAAAACACGCCTGTGAGGGTCAGCTGTAGCCACCCCACAGCCCACGGTCCCAGGGCTTTCCTTACGTAAATGCTCTGGCACTTGTGGAGGTCATTGTGGTTTGCTAATGGCTCCAAGTGATTCTCTCAGATTCTCAATTCAGAGTACATGCAACTACAGGTACCATGTATGGAAATAAATATTTATAATATTTTATCATAAATCATATTTCATAATTTTATAATACTTTGTCACACGCTTAGTGGCTTGCTGGGATGTCTGCAAGATGTCAGCCTATTTCACAGGAAGCTCAGTGGGCTGTTAAAACCTGACTTAAAAGACAGGAGCTTTCACACCGCAGTGGGATGTGATTTAAGTCACCTCCATCCCTCTGTGTAAGGGCATCACTGCTATCCCTTTACACTTGGGTTAACTGAGGAATAGGGTGGGAATCTAGACGGACATAATGACAGCAAAGACAAAAAATATTCCCATGTTTCCAAATTCTGTATTGATTTTGTGACCTCAAGAGGGTTGCTGCTGTTTTCTCTGAATAAAAAGGGATGCAGACCCAAGACATGACTCTTAGTGCCCACTCCCCCTGCTCAAGGAGAAACAGACTTTAAAACATTAAATTAATTTTAATGGACAATATCCCAGAGGTCAGGAATAATCACTCAGCTACTCCAGCCCTCTCATAAGTGTGCTTTATGAATTCAAACCACAGATGAATTTTTACAGCCAAGCTGTAAACCCCCATTAAAAAAAAAACAAAACCAAAACCAAAAAGGCCAAAACAAAAACAAAACACCCAGAACACCCACAAGATGCAGAATATTTTGGAAATGCTGATCCATCCCTGGTTGCAGAAGACCACACAGGACACCATCCATGCACTCCTGACATGTGAAAACCACTCACTGTGGTTCACAGAAGTCACACTTCATATAATAAGTGTGATTTACATTTATTTGGTGCTGATACAAAACACAGAAAAAACCCAAACCCCAACAAAAAGGGGAAATCCACACATTTTCTGGTCACCACTAATTTTGGGATTGATCTCAAGTTTCCTTGACATGATGTTCACCAGCTCTTCAAATTTGACTTCAGGCACCCATACTCCAACACAAGGATGAGGGACTTTTTATAGATTACCAACCTCTTTTTTTCTACTCCTTCCCTCAAATTCCAGATCCTACCAGAAATTTTGCACCTGACTCCTTTATGCTACAGGGAAATGAGTTCTCTACAAAGTGGCTGTAGTGACTTGGACAAGGAGAAGCTCCACACAGGATGATTTTTCACTAACTTCTGAATCATGTCAAGATACAAAATCAATCTGTCTGCTGCTCATTCACAGCTGCTACATTTTTTCCCTGGTGTTACTGCAAACTTCACCCAGTGCACAAAAAGTACATTAATAAAAGCCAAAGAGCCTGGCTTGACTGTGTTGTTCGGTTTGTGCTAAACACAGAAAGGATCGATATTTAACACTGACATTAATGGTGGGGGATGACAGCTTAAAACTCTGATTCTTGTCTTTTTTGCATGGGCATTAAAGATCCCCTGGGGGTCTTCATGGGAGTAAATGGCCATCTCAGTGTCCTTGGACAAAACAGTGTCTTGACCCTCATTCTTATTAAATATTTATCCTGTAGCAGTGCAGAACGATCCCCATCGGAAAAGGAGTCTTGAGACCCATGGAAATTCCAAATTGAGTGCTTTGAGATCAACCAGGATGAGAAATCCCAAACCCTACAGACTGCCATCAAAAACAGGGCTGCTGCCCAAAGTGTCTCTCAGAAATCCCATCTTGCCACCTCCCAAATCACCACCAAGAGTTGCCCATGGCACTGTGCTTTGGCCAAGACTCTTTGGGCATGGTGAGGATGACAGGTTGGTGTCGTGCTCCCATCCCAGCATGAAGGTCACCTCTGGGGACAACCACGAATTGCACTGCGTTGGGGTCCCTCCAGTAGCTCTGAGCTGTCCTTTCACACTATCCCTGCAGGCCCTGCACTTGCCATTGCATCAAAATATCATGGCAAGGCAAAATACGCCCAGGAGTTAGAAATAACACTGATTTATTTGTGCTAACACAGCCTGAGGGGAGAGATGGGGCTGCACAGAGGATATAGTCCCCAGCAGCACCCCAGGGCACAGCAATTTCAAATCATAATGCTTCAGGGAGCCCTGGCATTCTGCACTGCCAGAAAACCTTAATCTTTCCCCAAAAATCAGTCTGATTTGGGGAAACCAGAGAACACAGTGCAAAAGATGCACTCATTGAAATAGGATGAATTACTCCACAGTTACTCCAACCACATAAATGAAAAAGGGGGATGAAGGGGGGCAGAAGGCAATGCCTGGTAAAAGCATGTCACTTCCCTGGGGAAAGCCACTCTATTGGCATCCTCATTGATTTTCCAAATGAATTCCCAGCTTGCTTCCCACAGCGACCCGGCCACCGAGAGCATTAGTGGGAGCCAGTTCAGGACTCACGTACTCCATTAGGTCTGTGAGATGAACTCCGTAATAGTGGGTGAGAGATGGATTGCTTTGCAGGGCTGGGAGGGTATTGCAAGGGCTGGGAAGATAAATCCTGTTGAAGGAGACTGCCAAGATTGGTCTGGATTTTTTATGTTGTGGGGTTTTTTGGCACTAGAATAAAGGACAGCTCATGTGTCCAGGTCACACGCTGACAGCGGGTCCTGCTGGAGGGCAGGAAAAGAGGCAAAAAAGGAAATCATAGCAGAAAAATAGTACTTGAAGACTAGCACACACTAAGGAAAAATCAGGACACCACATCAAGTTAAATGCAGACAGATCCACAAGAGGGTGAGGTATAGAGGATGAATACGAGACAGAGATCCCAAAGCCATTTCAACTTGTCATGCTGCAGCACCCAGCTGCCAAGCAATGAGGGCAAACACTCCTTTCCCACATCCCTGCAGCGTTCTTAGTGAATAATCTCCACGGGATTCCATCTGGATGCCTCCAGGCATCAGTCCCACCTGCACCATGAACAAAGATACTCAACTCAAGCTCTCCACAAGCCAAAAAGAATGATGATTCTCAATCCCTCATGGCCATCCACCTTGGGGCCATGGATAAACCCACGTCCCTCCATCATTTAACAGCATAGACGTAACCCTCTAGTCCTTTGGCTTGATGTTGATATCTTGAGTTTATGTTGAGGGAATGTATCAAGTACAGCCAAGAAGGAATAAGATCCTATGCAGTTCCTACTGCCATTCCCAAGGGGGACAGAGTTAAAGTTATGTAGTGGAGCCATGTGGGAAGTGTCATCTTAACCCCATGTTTCCTGGCCAGTTCTCCTCTGAGTTTGGGGAATTGGACTCTCACGGTCTGGAAAAGGCAGTGTTGGACGCCCACAAGTTAAAATCCAATGTCAGCAGCATGATTTACACAAATACATCGTGCTGGGCCTAGGCTGCAGCTGTTCCACTGGTCCCTGCAAGAAGCCAGCAGCTCTGTGGGGACAAATCAGCACAGCCCTGCAAAACCCCATGATGTCAGTGGCCTTTGGCTGAAGGCTTGGAACTCACTAGTCCAGGTTAAGGTATACCTTTCTGTCCATGTGTTACAGCAAAGTGGGGAAACAAACTTGGAAATCCATCCTCAATGCAAAAATCCACAACTGTGAGCACAGCCAGCAATGGGATGGACTAGGCTGGGAGCCAGGAATTTCTTATGACTGTTTTCAATCCCCCAAAGCAGTAATTCCCTCCTTGTTGACAGTTCTGAATTCCCTCGCTCAGAGCACTCGACTACTGCTGTGTGCACATAGCATCACACAGTGTTCCGGGGCTTATCTAAGCAAAATAATAACTCAGCCTCCTTTGGAAATTGTTGGTCTGAATGTCCTTTTCCACCAGAGCCACAATGCCAGCTTTCCCTGCCCGCAAAGGCTGGGACTGCAGCTCCCTGTATCTTCAGACGATGCTATGGATAAATTCCTGTGCTCCTGTTGATCACAGCAAAGGTGCCAGGCTTGCTTGGCATCCCTGAGTGGCACAGAATTCCCATGATCCCCAGCACCAAACTGGCAAGGACTGGTCCAAGAGCTCCATAGATAAGAACTCCTCAGATCTGTCCTGGCCACGAAGTGCCTTGGACCACACCGCTGACTTTGTGCCAGTTAAAACTTGTGGCAAATTAGACTTTCTTTTTCAAGAGAATAGTAGAAATCTACTAGAAATAATCCCTAGGATGGCACAGAGCAGATCATCCTCACTCTTTGAGCAGGTCCATCGTTTATTAGCAAAAAGAGGGGGAACCTTCTTCATGGGAATCTCCCTGCACCCCCATTTTTGCTGCCAGCTCTCTCCTCAAGCACAAATACCAAGAAATAATTAAAACAAGACAAACAACCCTACCAAAACAAGCCATCCACATGCTTCTCCTGGCAGGAAGAGAACAAACAACACGTCCAGTGGATGAGTCAACACACCACAGTGCTGCCAAGAGGCCCTGGGATGCCACGAGGATGAGCATGGCACCCGAGGAAGGTTTATTTACTGAGCTTTCCCTATAGCCTCCAAGCTGGATGGCATTTGGAAAAGCTGTTATCAGTCTGAGGATGTTTTGGCAGATCACTAAAGATTTTCTCCAGCAGGTTAGTGGACACGGCATCTGATCTGGATAATTTCCCCTCTCCTTCAAAATGGAGAGCTGTGTGCATGGATACAGGCACCCCAATTCTTATCACTGCCTGAATTCTGGGTGCCAAGCGAGGCCAGTTGAGCTTCCCAAAAGTGAGGACAGGGCACAGCTTCATCACCGACTGCAGAAGAGCTGAAGAGTAGAGAGACAACAGCAACATAAGGCTTTTGAGCTTTTCCTTTCCAGTTTCTGATACTCATTTCCATTTGCTTTGGGAAACTGGTCAGGACAGACTGGCCAAGGGAAAGGAGGAGCGTCACCCCTTTACAGATAAGGATCTGCTGCACAGGGGGCTGAGGTCATAGTTTCAGTTATACAATTTCAGTCATTTAAATGATACTTAGCCTATGCTAGTTTCCTTAGGTTTTCTCTACAGAGAACAGTGAAATATCCCAATTATTTAAGAATTTGACATAGGATAGGGAGAATTACCCAAGAGTTATGGGAGAGACAGTGAGAAAAAGATGACAATAAATAGCACCACCTTTCTCCATTAGTATCAGTGCTGTGCTTGCATTTGTATGAAACAACTGAAAATTACTGGCAAAGTAAGAGAGGATTTGCTTCAGAGAAGCACGAGAAATGGGGGAAAAAATCACAGTGCTAGAGAGTGAGTAAGTGAGAAGAGAGGGAAAGGAACCAAGTCCTGACCTCAAAGCATTATATATCTCACTTATTTTAGCAGTAATCAATTCTTTGAAGGACGAAGGGGCAGAAGGGAGAGAGACTGAAACAGAAACAATGCAATGCTTCCCCCTGGAGAACACAGGTTTGCTTCTGCAAGACGAGGCTGTGCCTCAAATCCCATCCCTGCCCTGGGAAATACCCCTTGGTGACAGTGACCCATCTCTGTTTCATATCAAGGTGTCCTGGACATGGCAGTTGCCATCTGAAGAGCAAATCTGCCACTTGATGGTGGAGCTCAAAACTCATGTCCATACTGGGAAGTCTAACATTTGGCCAGACTGGGATACCTGGTGTGCACCTTTTTATTTTTGTTATAAGTGCTTCAGTGCTTCAAGATTAGAGCAGATGAAGGTGGATGTCACAAAGGTGGCTTATGTGTGCCCTTGAGCATCCCACGTAGGACACTCTCATCTGAGAGCCCTGGAGTGGGACAGTGACCCCCAGCTAGGGATGCAGGACAGTCCCAGGGCAGCAGCATGGGCTGGGCTGGGCCTCGTTTGCTGCATGGAACTAACCTCATCCTGCCCTGCTTCATGGATCGCAATCTCTGATATTACAAAACCAATCTGTTGAGGGGATGCAAAACCCATCTGATTAAATGGGATAAAGAAGAGGCGGGAACAGAAGAAAAGAGCAAAGATGATGTGGTGTAACTGTAAAAACACAAAGTGGTCTCAAGGTGGGTATTCTTGCCTTTGTCAGGCTAAGGTGGCAAAACCAAGGCAATGGGGATGTGTAGAATTAGCTGCTTTCTGTCTGTGGGTGGCACATGTGGTTCTGGCAGATGCCAGGGGCATCCTGAGCAAGTCTGTCTGGAGACACAAGCAGTCTGTGGAGGGCAGTGCTGCAGGACAAGGCTGAAACTGTTGAAAATGAAGAGATATAGAAAGACATGACACATTTACATGAGAAAAGGGGTTTTTTTCCCAGAGGCAGACTCATGATGGCCCAGGATCAAACCAGCTCTCTTACTGTGTGACATGAAGCTCTGGCATCCTGTTTCAGAGGATTGCACTGGATATTATTATTGGTTATTATAATTATTATGGTTATTACTACTTATGAGGATGACTAATGATTTTGGCCTCTCCTAACCCAGTTTTCCCTTGGAAATCACACTAGAACAGTCTCACCCAAGCACTGCGGTCCAACACGTCATCAAAAAGTCCAGAAGCTGATGCACCACTGACTTCTGCTAGCCCAGGAAAATCTTGCTTCTAGGTCCTGAACAAATTTTTCCTCATCCTCTTATCATTCACTGCAAGCAGTTCACTGCAGGGAACCTCTCCTTGCCTGAGCAAACACGAGCGCATGCCTCACTTAGCAGGGATGGAGGAGAAAGAATGAATCCTGGTCTAATCCCTGACAGGGCTTCTTAACAGCTCGCCTTAAATTTTATAGCCCTTTTTATAGACAGTGGGAGCAGAGGTCTTTAACGTTCCAGGAGAGCAGAGAAAAACTTTCACTAGGAGAAAATGTGAACCCATTTTACTTATGCATGATTTAGGACCATTTCTATTCAAGGCAGCACACAAGAGGCCCAAATATTTGCACTTTGTATTACAGAAGAGCTGCCATTCCTGGCCCTTTACAGAAGTAATTTATTTCGATCTCACCTTACCTTGGGGGAAGAAACATTATAACTCCCAGTTTGTCGGGGAGTCAATAAAACAGCAACATTGTTATGGGTCTGCTCTACCATTGCTCAGCAGGCAACACTTAAGGAAAAAAGAGCACACCCAAATTTCTCCTCTCAGAGTCCCCTTCTTCATGGGTGCATTTGCACTCCGGCATACGACCTAACTGCAGGAGTTTGACTCTGTTTTTCTCTCCTCTACATAAGATTAATGTTATTTTTGGTCTGTGGGTGGTATTTTAGCTGATGAGTTAAAAAGAAAGGGAGGTGGGAGCTGTGGTGCAGGGGTAAGGGGTGAAGATGAGCACAGATGGCTGCAGTAGAGCTCCACTTTTCTCACACAGCTTCAGGTGAGCCCGTCATGCCCAACCCTGCAAAAATCCAGAGAGGAGACAGAAGAAGTCATTAACCCTCATGGACACAATACTGTGTCCCTGAACCAGCCACGAGCAGCCCGGAAGTCAATGCCAATTAAGAATCAGTCCAGCTCCACAACACGTGCTCGTAGAGGTGGAGACTGACTTGTTTGGGTTTTCTTCTTGCTGGAAGTAAGCTTCCCTTTTTCATCTCTGCAGCCTTTTCTCTCAAAACAAGCCTATCTGCAATGGTTTTCCATGTGGTTTTTTGTTTCTTTGTTTGTTTTCTTATTCTTGGGTTTTTTTTTTCATTTAGGGGCATGAGCATACCCTGTCCACATACTGGGATCATCTGAAGAAATCCTGAAGGCAACGCCATTCTTAAGGTATTAGAGGGAAAAATGCAAGAAGCAAAAATCTGTATAAGCAATGAGAGGATTGCACCTTGCCCAGACACTCTCTTGATGGGTTCTGCAGCACCAGCACTCCAGGAAAAATGCAAACAGCTCAAAAAGCCATCCTGGATTTTTCTGCTCATCATTAAAAACCCGAGTCCTGCCCATTAGACAGTCTATTAACAGTGCTCAGTGGAAGCAGAGAAAGAAAAGGTCCTTTCCAGCAAGCTATTCACATTGCCATGAGGTTAAAAATGCCTGTGACCCCCAAAGCTTTATGCATTCAGAAATCAGGAGTTGACATGCAGTAAAGGTCTTCAGTATCAGTTAAAGCCCAGAGGTTTTTCTCTTCCTCTTCTTTTAAGATGCAATGACGGCAAAAGGACTTGGAATTTATTCCCTACACATCACCATAATCAAATAATATGCTAATGCTATTAGCATGGGACCTTGCATGGAAAATGACTTAGACTCATATTCTCTTTCAAAATACTAGAGTTTCATTTAAATTGGTCTCCACAGCAACCAGAAATGAACTGGAATAATGTTGGATGGAAGTTTTCATGTCTGGGCATGGTGGACAAGGAATTTTGCATCAGGGATGGAGGGGAGAGCCATGAAAACAGCCTGATCTCACCGGGGTTGGTGGGCTTGTGCTGTTAAGTTCCTTCCCAAACACTCAAGTGATGACAAATGCAAGGACAAAATTCACCTGCACATCCAGGAGGACCTCAAAGCATCCTGATGCAAAAGAGATGAGAAGACATGATGTGGCTCATGTAGAGTGAAGCCTCAGGTTTTCTTGGTCCTCCTCCCCACAGATGCTTTCTAAGTGGCCTCCGGGCAGACACATGTGACAACTGGTTTCATGGATGTTGAATCAGTTCTTGTCTCTTAAACCCAAACCTGGCTGTTTGCAATTGGTCGGAGAGAACCAAGCTCCTCATCATGGGCCACACTCCTGTATCTTAGGGCTGTACAAGCACAGACCAGGAAGAAAGTGTTTGTTACTGGCTTCCCTCTGTTCCAACAGGAAATGCTGCTGCTTCCTTTATCTCAGCTGCTCACAATCTCTCCACAGTAAGCACTGTCTCCCATGAGGATCTAGGATGTGAAGGACCTGCAGCATTCTCTGACGTGTGCCCACCAGCTGCTCACATGGTTCTGTCCCATTGAAAACACTCTCTAAACCCATTTGAAAATGAGCTGGGCTTTGCAATGCCATGGCTGAAAAGCTGCTGGTGAGAAATTATCCCTAATTTCCCAGGAAAGTGTTTTCCCAGATGATGTACTCATCTTCCCTGCACTTGTTTCAGTCTGTGGTAACCATTACATCAGCAGGCATGGTGTGATCCTCATCCTGGTTGGGGCTTCTAGACATTCCCCTAATCATAAAATGTGTATTAGCAATGTGTCCCACAAAAATGTCTTTGAAAGCAATGTCAGAAAGTCGGAAGCATCTTGCTTGAGAACGGCTGAGAGTTCAGGCAATTAAAAGAAAACAACTCTGACCAGTCTTTCAATTCTGTTTGTAATTATCTGGGTTCTGGTGGGTGTTAAAACATCTGTACTGGTTTGGCAGGGAGTGGGGAGCGCGGCTTGTGCCAAAGGCAAGAACTGGCGTGGGTTGAAAGCAGTGCAATACTTTGGAGTGGTATTTGCACTCAGAAAAGCAGGGGTGTCAGCTCCTCCCACAAGCAGTTTTGTGTTAGGGTCAGTTCCAATAGCGTCCCTGTCCCTACATTCCCCATCCACCATGGCTTGTGTCCCCGTGGAACCACCCCAAGAAAGAGCTAAGGGTAGCTAAAGGAGAGGCAGAGTGGGCTGGAGTCCTCAATCCCACTGGGCTTAACATCCTGATAGACTTTGGTCACCATCAGTTCAGCTCCATCTTAAGTTCTTGTTTTTCTTTTTCCTGTGGATGAGTGTTTCTACCTGGACACCCTCCATCTCCCTGTCACATCTGGTCATGCACAAGCAAGTCTCCCCCCGCTGGATATTTCTGCACTGAGAAGCAGAGCAAACTCCCAGCATGGATGTTGCTGTTTGAACCCTGTGCACTAAAGCATGGGCTGGTTTTGTGCTCATTTTTAACACACAGCAGCACTAGAGCTGCGTTTAGTGGAGCAATGGAGCGTAATGTATAGCTTGGTCCTCAGGAGACTCAGGTAAGGCAGATTTATCACAATCTCCTTCACGGTTACAGTTTTGGATTTTGGCATTCATCGCCTGACTCGGGTACAAAACATCCACTGGCATCCAGAGACCAGAGCAAACCATCCCTGCTCTGATTCCTGCTCATGGGTTGGGACCCATCCCATGGGCTTACTCAGCATTTCCTCACCCTCCTCTTCCTTGCTCAAACCAGCTCACAGTGTGGTAAGCCCATTCTTAAAAGCCAGAAGCACCAGATGACATTACCCCCTTGCAGCTCATGCACCTGCCACAGCTGGAACCAGCATCCAGAGCAAAACCCACATCTTCTTGTCCGGTGCCTCGCCCGGGGCTTCACGCTTGGCTTAGGGCCAGCTGAAAATCTTCTGACATCCTCCAGCTGGAAAATGCCATTTAATCAAAATAGGAGCTTGCCAAGGGATCATTTGAAGCCAGAAATTACAAGAAACCTTCAGAGGCTAAAAGTGAATTTTAAGCAAAAGGGGAGAAGGTCAAGGTATTTCAATGCATTCTCATCAGAGCAGATCGTTTTTTGGGGGCAGATTGCCCCTCTTCGACTGAAAATCATCATCGTGTGCTTTTTAGATGTGAAAGTGCAGTTCTTGTTTTTTTCCTGCAATTCATTCAAATTCAGAATGAAAAGGTGTAAATCAAAATTGACACTGAAAGAGCATGAAAATGAATACCAGAGGGAGTGAAAACGAAGATGTTGAATTTTCACTGCCTTTGAAAGGGAGTTTGTTTTGGGCTTGTCACCTGCTTCCCTTGCTGCAAGAACAGCATTTCCCCAGATTGCTCTGACTCCATATAGGCAACTTCTGAGCACTCCTTCTTCCTCACAGGAATGGGATTTATTTAATTTTTGATTTTAATTACTGACATGATACACGTCTGAACTTAGTGTATTTGGCTGCTGAGACAGATCTGGGTGAGATCTATCTTCATCCTTCATCTATGGGATGAAAAGTGGAATGGTGATAAATACACAGTACTTTAGAACCATTTTTGTCCAGAGATTGTGGACAAAATCAAATAAAAGAATGAGCCAGGATATAATGGCTTTTGGCTACAACCACGGGAATGCAGGGACTACTGGGACCAGACCAGACTAGAGGCCAGCCTGCTCCAACTCCCAACTTCAACTGCTCTGGAGACAGCCAAGAACTTCACAGGGATCACTCATGCAGCAATGCACCCACAGGGAAAACCCATTTGTGCGTCACCTCATCACTCATAAACCTTATTAAAGCAAATATTTTAACTTATCTAATATGACTGAGGGCATTCTTGCAGTCATGGCAGTACTAACCCTTTGAGCCACTTTATCTGTGAAACAAACCACTGCGTCAAACAGCTCTGTGAACACAGGGCTGGCCTTCTCTTCAGATGGCACCACGAGACACCAGACCAGTAGCGTGTCTTCTCATCACTGAGACGAGAGCGGATTTTTTAGTACACAAAGCTGTTTGCCCAGCACTTGGACAGCATGGATTTATCTCCATAAAAATGTTACTGGCAGGCAGAGGAGACAGGGTGGTCCTTCCAACATTGTGCCAGAGAAACTCAAAGCATTTCCAAGCCTGTACTCTTGAGTTCTTCTTAGAGGTAGAAGAAATGATGGAAGTGAGTTTCTGGAGCATAACAGAAAAAACAACGGGATCTCAGATGCTCAGAAGGAGTCACGTTGATGCCAAAGAGGAGATACAACGGTATTTAAAAACTGTAATAAAGCTGTAAAAGCATGAATGAGCTTCAAATGAAAATCGCAAATCCACACCCTTTTCTTAGAATCACGGGGATGAGGAAAAGCCACAAGAGTCAATAAACTGGGACTGAGATACTTAAAAAAAAAGAAAAAAAAAAAAGGAAATACTTAAGAGATACCACAGTGCTTTCTGGGAAAAACAGTCTTTTGCTCTATCAGGAGTTTTTTTCAGACAAATCTCAAGAGACAAAAGCAGCATTTTCATAGGATCATAGAATGCCTTGGGTTGGAAGGGATCTTAAAGACCACATAATTCCAACTCCACAATATGGGCATGGACACCTTCCCTTAGACCAGGTTGCTCAGAGGCCCATCCAACCTGGCCTTAAACACTGCCCCATCTGGGCATCCACAGTTTCTCTAGGGAACCTGTGCCAGTGTCTCACCACCCTCAAGTAAAGAATTTCCTCATAACATCTAATCTAACTCTCTCCTCTTTTCGTTTAAAACCCTTGTCCTATCCCTATCTGCTCATATAAAAAGTCACTCTCCCTTTTTTTAACAAGCTCCCTTTTTGTTTTCAGTTGGAAGGCCATGTGTTGACCAGGTTTTTACCCTAACACTAACCATCAAAGCAACCATCAAGTAGCAGAAAGATTCATCACAGAATTTATGGATTTCAAGTGGGAATTTGAAAGACTTCATCATGACTCACTGGAGAGCAATATGAACCAGCATGGCAAGCCAGCAAAAATAATTATCATCGTAAAAGCTTTATATTGAGGTTTAGTCTGTGCAGAGCTCATGCAGGCTTGAGAGGAGGGTTTACACATGCAGCAATGTCAAACAAGATGTGAAAGTGCCAAGGTGGTGCTTGGCAGGGCAGGTGACCGGTTGTGAGATGCAGGTGAGGATGGAGCCACAGGCAGTGCAACAGTCATCCACTACACTTTTACACTTTTACAGGTGATGAAGTATTTGCAAGTGCTCAGACACCTGCCCAACACTTCAAAAAGAGGATTCATTGTCAGTTATGAGAAAAAAAAAAATAGCAATTGCAATGAGTCACTCCACTCCGGCTTACTTTCAAAAGCAACGGCACACAGGCACAGGGATGGTTTGGCAGTGAAATGATGGAAGGTAATCATACCAAAACTTGGCACAAGCAGCTGTGCTGGCTGGGATGGAATTAGGTCATGTGGAATTGAGAGAGCACATGATGAAATTTTTGAGGTGAAATGTTATTTTCCATTTTAATGAACAGATATAAAGGGTGGCAATCAATCAAAGGTGCAAACGAGCCACATTCCTCGGCATGTGACAACAACCTAGTAAGTATGAAAGGAAGCTACATGTCCAGTAAGAGTTTCAGATGAGGTTTAGGTTGGATATTAGGAAAAGGGGGGGTACAGGAGCAGCTACAGCAGGTCAGGACTGTGTCCAGCCAGGTTTTGAGTATCTCCAAGGATGAAGACTCAGGTTGGTGGGTTTTGTTGGCTTTTTTGGGGGGCTGGACTTCTTTTTTCACACAGCTTTAAGTATTTGCTTCATCCTCTGTGGCTTAAAGTGATTGTAAGCATGGGAAAATGGCAAAGATGGTCCTTGGATACCTTGTGGAAACCATAACTCCCTTCTATGTCTGAATCCCACAGAGAAGCAGCTGACTGTGGGAAAATGGGGAACAGAAGAGATACACAACATCTGATTTTCCTGGACAGTCTCATTTTTAAACATGTTTTTCAGGAGTTGTGGCCAAGTGTCCTTTTAAAGACCATTACCAACTTGGAGGGAACAGACACCATCGCTGATGTGCCTCTGGTAGCAAATGGCTACAGGCAGGAGAAAAGATGCACCAACACATCTGTACTGTGCCTTAGTGATGAATCCTTTCAAGCAGAGGCTGCCTTTCTGCTCACTGCTTGTGCAGCACCCAGCACAGCACAAGACTTGTTTCTTGCCTACATCTACACTGTGATGGACCCTTGGAGATGTTCTCAGCCTTCCTGGAGGAAGCCAGGATGTGGAAGGAGGGCATCCCTGGATCAGGTGTAAGCCCCACAGCCCTAAGTAATTGCCAATATTACAGCTCTGGTATTGTACCACAATAAATAAATCATAAGTATGTTTGAGGAGCAGGCAGTAATTATAACTGAGGCATAGAAACCATCTAGGGAAGAAATGCTATCTTTACAGATAAAATCAGTAATAAATGCTACTGAATTCATAAATAAGAATCAGTCTGGAAACAAACCCTGACTGGTGTCATGGAAAGTTCACAGGAATTGACAGCTTCATGTCTCCTTCCTGCTCCATGTGCCTTCGCTTGGAGGCTTTAAAGGCTTTAGAAAGCTTTCCCCTTGCTTGGGCTTGGTTTTAATTGGAAATATAAACCAATACAAACCAGCGACAAACAGGCATTGGGTTCTGGGAAATGAGAGTCTAAATCTGTCCTGGCTTTTATCAGGTTTTACAAAGCAGGGCATATAAAACCATGTCCCTCTCAAAGCTTTGGAGGGAACAATGGGAAATGTATAGAGGGAAGAAATGGGGAAATACATTTACGTGGGGGGGAAAAAAAGGTGTCGCATTGTGAAAAACTGCCAGAAAATTATCCTTTGCAAAGGTGATTTGTTTCCCTTGTCCAACCTGCTTGCACTTGCATTTTTGGGTTCTCTGTCCACTGCGTTTCCCAGCCTGGTTCCTATGTACTGGGCATCACCTACAGATCTGTGTCCCACCCTGATGCCTGAGAAACTCTGCAGACACAGATTCATGGCAGCTCCACGAATCCCAAAGTGCATGACTGGGGCACATGTGCTACAACAGTCCCAAGACCCCTCTGGGAAATATAAATGCAAGCGAATCTGACTGTGACTTTCCTCTTAGTTGGCTGACACCCAAAAATGCCTCTCTCCCTCCCTGTCTCCCTCGGTTCTGCTCAGACAGTGTCACTTCCCTCCAAGTCCATCAGCTGTTTTTGTTTCCAAGGGCTTTGCATGGTTTTGTTTTTTGATGCACTGCTGATACCGTCTGCCACGCTCATTTTTCCACGGTCAGTAAGTCACCCTAAAAATTCCTCTGTGCCCATCAAACTAACAGAGCTCATCTGACAGGGCTCATAGCCATATAAGCCAATTACTAAACAAAGAATTATGTCAAATAGGTTTCTGATTCTGGGTCCCAGGCCAGGAGACAGCCCTGCCCAGAGCTGAGATGTGAACTCAGTTTGTCAATCTCTGCTAGGAAACCTGCGCTGGAAAAGCTGGGCAATGCTTTTACCTCTAAAAAAACCTCAAATCTCTC
This sequence comes from Irena cyanogastra, assembly GCA_013397155.1. Taxonomy (NCBI): domain Eukaryota; kingdom Metazoa; phylum Chordata; class Aves; order Passeriformes; family Irenidae; genus Irena; species Irena cyanogastra. The sequence continues at coordinate 1,491,819 of VWZV01010744.1, read as the reverse complement.
GAACTTCTTCTCTTCCAGCTCAAATCCCAGGCTCAGATCAGCTAAATCAGTGGGACTGTGGCTAGGAAAGGGCAGGATTTTCCCCAAAGGCCTCAGCTCTGTATTTATCTTCAGAAGAGGCCAGTTGGATACTCTTGAGCTGGGCGCCAGCTGGGAAACAGTCAAGAAGAGCTGGAGTATTTGGCTCTTGGTCCTTTTTGAAAGCTGAACATAATTTTTTTTTATTGCTGGTTGATGGTTTTACTATTTCCAGCGAGATAAGATCATTTTTTGCCTATAAACCTTGTGCTCCCACAAACAGCTGCATCCTCTGCCAGTTCCCATCAGCGCTGGGTATGGATAAAGGAGGCTCAACAAACACTTCTCTTCCTATGGACTCTCTGGGATGGCAGAGTTATGGGTTTGCAAACACAAGGCTCACATATATTCTGGATTTTTTTTCAGTTCTACCTCTTCAAAATGTCCACAGTCACAATAAAAACATCTAAATAAGAAAATCCTAAAAATTCCTAAATTCTTAAATTTCCAGAACCCAAACTGTGAAGTAAGTCTTGGTCCAAGCATTGCAAATGTCAGAGATTTCATTACATCAGATGCCCTGAAGCCAGAGGCTTGGTTTTCTAATAATGTAGATACCTTAAGACCTTTTCCCCTGCTAAAACCTTCTGCATCCTTGCCTCAGTCCTTTTCTTGGCACCTATATGGGCAGAAAGCTTCCTCCTGCTATCAAGAGCAGTGACCACCACAGCAGTGCAGGGTGGATTCTGGTCCTGCAATGTTTCTGGGAACCCAGCATGCTGAAGAGCAGAGTACAGCAAGAGGAATAAGGTATGGAAGAACAGCAGGGGTTGCTCATTGTCTGGTGTAAATGAAATTATGAAAATGAAATCGTTAAAATCCAGCCTGATAGCAAAGGCCTTGATAGCAATCCTGAGACAGGTGGGATGAGTTTTAGTAGAAAATGGACACCTGAGCTCACTAGTCCTAGTTCCTTGGAGAACCAAGGGAAAGAAATGACCACTTTCAGGGTGCAAATGATTAGCCTCATTCTACACCTATTTTTCCATTTTCTCCCAAGAAGTGGACCGACTACAACCACCCAAACATGTCTCACTCTTAGCAGCATCAATTCCCTCTCCACACTGCCAGGGGAATCACAGCAAGGACACCCTGACCAGCTGGTAGAGATCAGCAAGGATGTTCCCTTGTTTTTGTCTTCTAGGAAGAAAATTCCAGGTCATTAGTGGCACTCTGCTCTTCAGCAGACTCATCAGTACCACAACTAGCTTATCTCCAGAGGGAAAGAGGGAAAAAAGGGGGAAAAAGACAGAAGGCAGTTAACTGCTCTCAAGCTGCTCCTTTGTGCCAATACCTTTCCATCTCCGGTATTGTTTACACAGAAATAAAAGCTGAACAGTGTCAGATCTTAAAATAACTTGCTGTTTGTGGAGCAGGAAAACCAGGGTCAGGGAAGTTTGGAACAAATTTAAAGTGGCAGGAAGGCTAAGGAATGAACCGTGACTTTGGCAAGAAGGTGCTTGCATGCCCCTGAAGTTTAACCATGAGCCTAGTGTGAATAAGTTTGGGCCACCAGATCTCCCCCACCTATTCCCGTGAGGCTGGGTCAAACCTGGCGCCAAGATATGACATCTGCATTTGTCCTCCAGAGTAAATCTGCAGCCACAGCTATTTCCCTTGTTAGGAACACTCAGAACATGGAAGAAAAGGATGAGGGGGATCTGATCAAAATGCCACTGAAGTGGGCAACTAGTGGATCTAGATGTGACATAGGTCTTTTAAAAGAAGGAGCTCCTTGACACTGAGTGCTGGAAGTAATGATGGAACACTGAGGAAAAGGCTGCATCTGCATGGATGGTGGGACAGAATGTCCGAGTACAGGGCTCAGGGCTCCACATTCCTGTCCCAACCTCCAAGTCCCAAATGGGGCAGGGGGCATTAGGTCTTCGGGTAGGTGAACAAACATGGCAAGGTAAGATATCTGGAGAGAATCCAACCAGATATGTCCCATCCATCCCATGGTCAAGCTCAACTCAAACATACTCTTGTTCATTGCTTGTACTGTCTGTCAGGGCCTCCATGTGAGCTGATAGCCAAGCACAACTCAAACCAGGGCTTAAAGATGGAGCCAAGACTAACAGACTTGTGGCAACAGAAGCTAAAAAGTCAAGTGGTACAAGGGGGAATAAATTTAAACTGACAGGGGGCCCGTTCAAATTATATATTAGGAAGAAATTATTTCCTGTGAGGGTGGTGAGGTACCGGCACAGGTTGCACAGAGTTGTGGATGCCCCATCCCTGGGAGTGTTCCAGGCCAGGCTGGATGGGGCTTTGGGCATCCTGGTCTAGGGGAAGGTGTCCCTGCCCATGGTGAGGGGTTGGAACTAGATGATCTTTAAGATCACCTCCAACCCAAAGCATTCTATAATTCTAGGAAGTTAGGAGGGCACAAGGGTGGCAGTGCTGCCTGCAGCTCCTAAAACAATAAACAGCAGGGCCCGGGTGCTGGCAGGGACACAGACACCCCCACACACCCCTCCTTGCTCCCATTTCTCATCCCTCATTCCTCAGCCTCTGCACACTCCCTGGCTGGGCTCTGGGTTTGTAACTCCTCCTGGGCACAAGTAGGGAAGGAAGGAGGCGTGATAGCAAGGAAGTACCTGGTCTTGTGTATTTCCCCTCTGCTTTGGTTCTTCCTGGCCATGGGAGAGGCAGTGGTGGCAGGAATGTAGGCACTGTCACCTTGCACATGCTCCCTGGTGCCCTGCTCCTGAATGCAGGGATGGGGAACACTGGTGACTTGGGAGTGTTTGCGAGAGGTGGGTGGTATACAATGTTCAAACCTGGTTTTACTCTAGTCTTGCAGCCCACAGCCTCTTCACTGAGTTTTGGGCAGCTCCTGTCCTCCCAACTAGTCTTCAGGGATATCTCTTGTTTTCTTCTCTGGTCCATCTTGAGCTCCCTTTGTCGGGCAAATGCCCAGGTAAACCTGGCTGCAAGGAAACAATGGGGCTGGAGCTATCACTGGTCTGTTGCTAAGACAAACATGTTTTTGGGAGAGAAGCGAGGAGTGTGTAAGAGCAGCCAGATGGGCTCACAACACAGACTTGCAGGCAGCAGGCTGGGGGGCAACCAGCCTGTGGCCCATATGGGACCCCCAGCCAAAGCAAGTCAAGTGGGAGCAATAAATTTGCTCTCATGGGCTGGAATGGGGCAACTGGTGGAGGGTCTGGGGCAGAACCAAGCCAAAGAGACCCACGCATGTGAGCTGCAGATCTCACCAGTGTGAGCAGAAAGTGACTGGTATCCAGAGGCTGATCCACTAAACTGCTAGAATGAGCATGTCTGAATTGAAGGAGGAAGGAGAGACACATCCCCACTAAACTTTAATGCTCAGCCCTGACCTATGTTCAGCAAGACATTGCTGGGATTGCTCCCTGTCATGACGCAAAACACCAATGCTACGCCTTAGAGATGGAGTGGGGACTTAGCCAGAACCCAGAATTGCCCTGGAGCAACTCCCTGACAAAAAGTAGAGAAATAAATAAAAGAAATTAAGTCCCAGATGACAAAAACAAAAACAAAAACAACAAAAAAACCCAAACCAAAACAACAACAACAAAAAAAAACCCCAAAACACAAAAAAACCCATGCCTGGACTGGGTGGGAGAGGCTACTGCTGCCAGACACAACCCATCAGGGCAGGAGCCCAGTGCCATCCTTTTCCCATGCCTTCCTCACCCTCTCCAAGTGGAGGGAGCTTTCAGCTCAGAGCAAGGACATCTACTTACATGCAAATATTCCCTTCCCTGGTTTCATGTCTGGGTTAAACCTCTAGCACAGGGGCATTAATGATGTGCATGAATAAGCTTTTTAGCTCCCACCCATGTTTGGTCAGCACCCACAAATCCAAGCCCCTGAAAGAGCCCCCTTTTCCATGGAGGACGTAGAAGAGGAGCTCCAGGGAGGTGCTGGGAGTGGCACAGTAAATTGACATAAAGTTAATAAAGCTATTGACTCCTTCAAAACAACTAATCCTTGCACAGGGCCCCTGCAAGGACATGCTCACTGCATGGGCACACACTGGTTTGTGAGAAATTAAACTACAGGCTGCTGTAGCTGCACCTCTGTCATACTGGGGATGGGACAAAGAGGGGGTTTGGCTGAAGCATCAACTCCAGAAAGGGTTAATGGTACACGAGATATGTTTAGTGAGATTTGGTATTTTTTTTAACTTCAACAAACAAAGCATATGAGAAAATCCAGTTCACAGCTGAGCCCTGGCTGCCTGCCCACTAGGGCAAGGAAAATGCTGATGGTTTGAAATACCCACGTGCTGGTCTTTCTCATGTAGCCTGTGGCCCAGGGTCCCCGGTTGGTCTCCTCCCATTTTATTTGGCTCACTCAAGGTGGCAGCAGTGCAAACTGCAGTGTGAAGGCAGCACTGAGACAGGAGTAAATCTACTTTCCTTGAGCGTGGTCGGCTTCCTCAGACATGCAGAGGTTCCTGTGAGGTTCTGCTTGTTCAAAAATTGTAATTAGCTCTCAAAGTAAATAGGTGTTAAAAGAAACAAAGAGCTTTGCCACAGTCTGGGCAAACACTTTAGAATCAATTTAATTTCCCTTCTCCTGGCAGATGTAATCGTGCTGCTCTGCAATTATTTTCAGGTCGGAGTAGGGAACAAAGCCACCGGGGCAGCTTTGCTGAGCAGCTGCTCCTTGGGACAGACAGCAGGACCCTCTGCTCCACTGACATTCAGGCCCCCGAGGCTGAAACGAGCTTCCTTCCGCTGAACCAGATGTATAATGCAGCTGGGGATCAGCAAACCAGCAGTGAGCCATAGCATGACATCAAACTGCCCTAAAGTCCAGCCTCCTTAATCCTGAGAGTCCCCCTGTCTAGACAGGACATGAAGGACTAATGCAAAAACCAAGTGACAGAAAATTTACACTCTCCCGTTGGGCTGCAAACGGAAAGAAGCATCAAAGGGTAAATCCGTTTGCCTTTTAATTGTTTCATCTTTTGGGCACATGGTCCCACACTGGTGCAGAGTGTTTGCATCACTGCTTCCAGGATGCCCATTTGCTTACTAAATCACGCCAAAAGGCCTTTTTACCCTGCCTTTTCCCTACCATCACGGGGAGCTGGTGCAACAGGCTTTTACCCAAACTGCCCCAAAAGCTAATGAGTTTGTCCTCAATCACCACTGGGTTATAAGCACACTAGTGACTGGTGGCTGGGGCTCAGTGGTGTGGGGTGTCCCTTTGAGGAGGCAGTAATTCAGTATATGATGGCAACTGCTGCAAATGTGTTTGCTGGTGATGGAGTGTCCCCCTAGCTGGGATGTGAGTACAGCCCAGCTGCGAACAGCCTGGCTGTGGGGCCAGACCCAGTAAAGCTTTTGGGCCAGTATAAAGCAGTCACACACCCAGGAACAAGTACAACCAGAAAAATGTGCACAGTGGCTTCCCTGGCAGTTTCTGATCTTGTTCCACCACACTGCCTGTCTGCTGGGAGAAAGAGATTTAGTTAATTAATTGCTACAATTAGCATGGAGCTATTCCTGCTCATGATGGTTACCTTTTCGTCCCTCTTTTTGGTTCATCCAATTACCAACTCATTCATTCTCCAAGGCAGAGGCCACAACAAGGCACAGAGAAGCTTGAGGATGAGGGGAGGAAGGTCCAAGAACAAAATGCCAGGTGTCCTAAGCTCTGTTTCTACCCAGGAACTGTCTTAATCTCACACAAACTCTTGATCCTCTCCCATCCGTCCACCCTTGACTTCAAGGAGGCGATGCAGAGGGAGCACAGGACAGCACAGCAGAGTTACAAACATTGCTACGACTGTTTCATTACTCCCTCCAGGTGACACCTCACGAAGGATGGGTGATGAGCTTACATATGCCAAGATGGACAAGACTTCTGACAACCATCATACTCCAATGACCCCTCAACTTTTTCACCCAGCCTCAGGCCATGGATTCTTCAAATGAACATTACCCACTTCTCATGATTTATTTGCCATTACTTAGCAGGCATGGTGAAGGAAAGGTGAGCATGGGGTCACCACTTCAGCAAGGACCTAAGTGAAGCATCAGCCCTGAATAATTGATGCTCCCTCTCTGCTGCAGCATCTGGACACATCTGCTGCATTCGCTGTTGCAGGCTTTTTCTTGGCTTACTCAGAAGATCAAACTTTGGCAGCTGGGTACTGTTTCAAGTGGGTACTTTCCCTACAGCATTAACGAGCTGTTATTCTGTTACAAATAGGGATTTTTGTTCCTCTTTTGCTGATGTCACTCCATGATCCTGCAGGGAATAGTGCCTGGATCTCTGCAGCCTGATGATCCCTGTGTGCCCTTTGGGACAGATGTACTTGCAAGCGGGAGATTGTTTTTCCTTTTGTTGCCCAGATTTATATTTCACTGAAGTCCCATATCGATCCTGCTGCTGCTGGGCTGAAAGCTCATTTTACTAAATGAGAAGAAAAACAGTTCCCCCAGCTGAACGCATGCGAAATGGAAAATCCTGCAATGAAACAGCTCTTAAAAAAGGGGGCCTGAACAATTTTGCTGAACCTTGAGGGCTGCACTGCTGACATTGGAACGGTATGTAATTTATTTAGCCTGACCTTTCCCTGAAAGACCTGGCTGGCGACGTTATCAAGGATCCTTTCTGCCACTTGTGCACCCATTGCCAAGGTGACATCCTGTTTCATGCGTCAGTCAGTGAAGATCGCATCCGCGCTGCTGCGATGCTTTGTTTGCTGTCCTGCCTGACAAGCTCTTGGCAGGGTTTCAACTGCTGTGGATGGCAGCTGCTCCACAAGGGACCAAAACAGATTCAAGCTGGACGTTATTATAGGGAGTTTCACGTAGACAGAGCACAGGCCTCCAGTCCCCTGGATGAGACTGGACCAAGGATGGGATGAAGCAAAGATACACAGAGATGCTACCACGTATAATGGGATGGGCAGGTGACTGCAGAGCTGCACCCCAGGCTCACTCCCCCAATCCCATCTCACTCGGGTTTTATGTGCGCCCTCATGGTGCTGGGAAAGCAGAGGCAGCTCATGGGTGATTAATGCAGAGGCTTGCCCAAGTGCAACTGAGTTGGGATGGTGGAGCACAACTCAGAAAATAGGTCCCCCCACTGCATAAAAACTACCTGGAGTTCTCCTTCCTCCCCCCAGCACTTTCCCTGAGGGTCCCAGGAAGAGATGGGGACACAGGTGCAGGGAGTATGTCAGTCCTCCACATGAGAGCCTGCCAGCAGAGAAAACTGCAGTGGAGAGGAAAATGGTTCCAGTAAAGCTTCTCCCCCTACTCCATCAAGGGACTGAAGTGTCTGAACAAGGGGGATTTTCACTGCTGGTTCCCACCACTCTCAAAGGGATTTTGATGATGGATAGGGACAAAAGCTGCAGCTAAAAAAGTCCCCAAACACCACCAACTTCTTGTAAGAGACTGAAAGGTCTACAGTTATGGAGGGTAAAAACTATTGGCTCTCACAGTAGCCAAGACAGCTCTTTAGATGTCAAAGGCAGGAAAGCCTCATGAAAGTTTCCCACATGTCCAACCATTTCCACTTCAGCCCTCCAGCCTTGTGGCAGGCTGCAGCCCCCTCCTACAGGTCTGATCTGAAAGAGGCCCAGGGCCCATTGGGAGGACAGGAAAGAAGATGCTCTTAGCAGTGGACCTGTCTCTCATGGTACCTGTGTTCTCCTCAGACTGGTTGAAACCACAGATCTGGCAGATGCTGCGGACCCATTTGTTCATGTCGTCCTCAGTCTCAGCCACCAGGTAGAAGGTCCTGTCACTCGTCTTGATGTCGAAAATGTAGCTGTCTTGCAGCTCTTTCTTGTTGAAGGTGAGGCCTGCGTCCACTTGCTCACAGAAATTGAGGTTGATGACACGCAAAGGTTTCTTGGAGTGGTCATTTTTGTAGTACTCCAGGACATCAGGGTCACCACTCATCCGACCGCTGCGCAGGACAAACCAGCGTTTCTTCCACGCCTGAAACCAAGACAAAACATGCATGAACCCCACTGCTGAATCTGTGAGATCAAAAATCCACTGCTAGGCACAGGGTGACACAGAGGGACATGACACTTCTCCACCATGGGGTGCCCTGGGATGCTGCTCAGGCATACCTGCAAGAAGTGCGTAGACTCAGCCCAGTTCTTTAGTTCAATACTAAAATCCAGGAGAATTAAATACCAAAACAGCATCATAGCATAAGATGACCCCAAAAGATGCCAGTCTTGAGGCTCAGAGGAACCTTGCTCCTACTCTACAGCCCAGACATGCTCCCAGGACCCAAATGCCCTTCTCTCCATGATCTGGGATAATCTGTGCAGTGGCATTACCGGGTGTCACAATGCCAAAATGCCTTCCAGCAGCTCAGAGGAACTGAGGCACTTTGGATGCAGGACCTTGGGTGTCCTAACCTTCAGAGAAACCCCTGAGAGCATCATAGGATGTGTCTGCAGACACTGACCATGCCAATCTCTGTTTAAATGCCAGGATAGAAAGACTAATAAAACCAAAGGAGAACTAGTTTGTTTTTTTAAATATCAGGATAATGCCAGGGAGACCCACGGAGAATCCCAGCTTCATTTGTTTTTCAGCATCCTCTGCTCCCTGGCATGTAAGCACCTCCTTAGCAAAGGAAAAGGTTATCATTGATTCTTCCAAGCACTGCTGATGGCAGCCCTTGGCCAAACTACCTGCGGGATGGACTCAGGGGGTTGCAGAGTTTGAAGCAAATCAGCAAAACAAATGTCAGCCACCAGTCCTGCCCCCGAGAGCTGTGGCCCTGCTGCCCTCCCCATGCCAGACACAGTTGGGAGCCCACAGGAGGGGGAAGAGCCACAAGGATAATGTGTTAAAGGCTAAAACTGAAATTACAGGGAAAACTGGGCAGGTGTAACCCCCCATCCCATGAATTGAGCAGAGTGTTTCTTTGGGCTGTGCTCTGTGTGAAGATCACAGCACCTGCGTGAGGGATCAATGGGGTTGAGGGACCACCTCGAGCTGCTCCCCTTTGCAGAGCTATGCTCCCTTGCAGAGGCCTCAGCTCCCATGGCCTAAAAAAGGGAAGGATTACATCTAAACATGTCCTTAAAATAGCTTGTTCAGGGTGTCTTTGAAGGCAGCAAAGGTTTAAGAGGTGCAGGTGGATAAGTATGATGTGAATTATGACCAGTGCTCCTGCATTACCTGACACAGACTTCAGTTTGTACCAGAGGATGTCAAGGGAGGGCATGTGATCCCCACCATCCTGCCCTGGCTCTGGACAGTGGTGCTTTTTTATGAGATTTACCTTATTTATATTTTTATATGTAACCAGCTTTGGATTTCTGATGCTTATAAGAGGTTGGGTTATGAGGAACCACACGATATTTCTAAGAAGAAAGAACAAACACCTATAGCAACCCAAGAGAGGCACCAAGGCAAGCAGTGTGCTGGGTCCCTCATGATAATCCCCAGGTGCTGAGCACAAGCTTTACATATTGGTGATGGGCACGTGCTAGATCTCAGCCAGGCAACTGCACCAGGACCCCACAATTTTTGAGAATTTCATGTCTGAAATAATGGCAAGAAAATAATGGCAGGAAAACTCCTGTGGTGTTTTCCCTGAACAGTCTGATTCAGACCATACTTCTCAAAAGCTTAAAAATAGCTTTTGTTTGTGTCTTTGAGATTTGTAATCAAATTAGTTTTGCACTAATTCTCAAAACGGCTCCTGGTGCCAGGAAAGCAACTTCAGTGCAATCTTCCAAAGGCAGCGAAGCAGCAAATTGCTTAGCAAGAGGACGTGCAAGGCTAGCAGATTTTGGCTTAATCTCACCCACTTCTCATCAAAATGGCTGCTTTTGAGTGACAAAATAGACACAGTGGAGCTGTGTCCATCAGGGAGGGAAAAAACCAATTTCATCAGGCAGCAGCAATAATTTACTAGTCCATCTCCTCAAAATGGATCACCCAAATCATTGGGAAACAAACCTATGAACATTTTTTTCCTAGTTCTAGGTGGTAAATGTCCCATTAGCTTCTTCCTGTTAACGCTGAGTCATTTCTTTGCAGTCACCTGGCAGGACTAAGCCATGGGCACGCATCAGTGAAGGGACTGCAAGAAGATGGAGCTGTGCAGCCACATGAACCAGCACCTGAATGCAGACATCCAGCACCAGTTCTTGCTGCTTAGCTTGTCGCTTTGTAATCATCTAGAGTCCAGTCTTGCAGCCTCCCTTCATGGCTGAGACATTGCATTACAAAACCCACAAAGTGCAGAAACTAGACTCTGGTATTTAGAGTTTTCATGGAAAAAACAGGAGGAAATGCTGCAAGCAAGACAAATGATGCTACCACGATCTCTCTTTTTATCACCGCTGTAAGAACCACAACTCCTCCAGTTCTCTTTGGTCTGTCTGGTACCAATGAAAGGTACCACACAGTCAAGATCTGGCAGAGAAAACAGTGTAACACACACAGTCTGGTTGTTTTGGATAAGTTTTAACATAGGCTGATTGTGAAAGAATGGGTCTTGCAGGCACAACATTTCTTGGAAAGCTTCAGGAGGTGGAGTATCACTGGAGGGTGGGACTAGATAGGGCAGGAGTCCCACGGGCCTGGGGGGACCACCCTCTCCATCTCTGTGTGGTGCCCTCCTGACGATAAAGAGTCACTGGGGTTCTTGTCATACAGCTTCTGACCCAGAAAAAGAGCTCATGGCAGCAGTCTAAGGAGTGCCTGTCCTGGACAGGTGGCTGCAGGCAGCACAGCTGGAGGCATCTCCCACCACACTTCCCCCCAGCAGGACCAGCTGTTCCTGCCTCCCAAGATCAGCTTCCAAGCCAGAGGAATAAGCAATGATTGCTAGAAAAGAGTGAAAGTAAACAGTAAAGAAATAGACAGGAACTTCCTTATTTTTGTGGATACTTTCTCTGAATTTTTGAGTGCTGGGCTCAGCAAGTGTATTTTATTTCTTCCCTGTGGATTTGCTATGCCTTTATCAGGGCTCAGCTTGTGCCTGCCAGGCTGTGGCTGCTCTTGGGGCATCTCTGTTGGCACTAACGCAGCTTGCTTCAACACGTCACTATATGCAACAAAGGAAATGTAGTTTGCAGCGTGTGGCTCATCCTCCTGGGACACCGATTTCCCCATTCAAAGCTACCAATACCATCCAAATCTTCTACATTTATGCTTCCATAAGATATCAGCTTCCTGCAAGAGAGTGATTTAAGTGTCTACTGACCAGCAGCTATGACAGCGATAAGATGTACGGGATCCATATGTGCGTGGCAACCTTATCTGATGCCAAAGGGGGAGGATGCAACTCCATGTGAACCTATGCACTCTTTCCAAGACCACCTGCTCCATCACAGCATGAGGCTGTGATGGCCAACAGGCATCTCATTCTCCACCTGAATTTTCCTTCTCTGCTTACCTCCATCTCTTCACAGCTCTTCTGAAGCCCCTGTTGCCATCAGTCTGCTCCTGCCAAAACACTGTGCCTCCCTGACACATGTTGTGAGCCAAGGGCTGTGTTTGTTTAACAGCTTTACAACGTTGAGAGGCCAACAGCTTAACAGCCATAAAATGCTGCTTTGCAGCACAAATTTCCAGCTGTGAGGTCCTTTGCCGGCATCAGGTTCCTTCACGGTTAAATTACAGCTGCCAAAGGCCCTTAATATCACTGAGAAATATTTTGACACTTGGCAAGTACTTCTTTTAAAGACTTGTTTGTTAAAAAAGTGCCCATCATGCTCCTATTGCGTTGTGAATCCTCCCTGGGCACTGAGAACCGTGGCTGCTGCTCAGTTTTTTTCCACCTCAGTAGTGCAGTGGCAAAGTTAAAGTTTACAAAACAGAGCTCTTTCCAGCTGGATGCTACCTGGAGCTGGTTGTTTTATGGAGAGCTGGGTTGGCAGAGGTGAGGCAGTGCTGCTGGGCTCACTGGCTGAGTGTACCTAGCAAAGATATTCGGGGGCTCTCAGGCAGTGGTGGGGACCTTTCCTGTTCCATCTGCTGGGAGAGGAACCAGAAGAGCCAACCCAAACAGGTGGCTGCCCTCCAGCAACAGGAGGTATCTCCTGCTCCATGGGTGGTAGGAGATTCCCTCCCAGTGCTCCAGGACTGAGGTCCCTCATGTCCCCCATGGCTGTCCTGACGGTGCAATGCTGTGACAGAGCTGGTGGCATCAGGGTAGACAGCTCAGAGAATCTGGGGCTTCCAAGTGCCTAATAATCCAAATGCTTTGACTGACAACCCAGAGAGAGGCTTTATTAACTATGGCTACAGTGAGGGACATCCAGACAGCATCTTCCTCTCTGTTCCCCTGTTCTCTGCAAAGGGAACACAGAAATCCAGCCTATACACTGTTTCAGAAAAAAAGAAAAGAGGTGAGGAAAATAATAATTTAAATGTCAGTAAAGCCAGGTATCCATCCTTGGGGAACTTGCCAAGTGCCACAGTCGTGAGAAGGAAGCAAATAGTGACAACATGGAGAGATGGCTCTTGGTGGGGCCTGTAGGAGTGGCCAACCCAGTATTATCTTAGCTTCAAAGTGAGGAGTTTGAAACAGTCAGAGACTTCAACTTGGGTTGAAAGGGATTTCTTTCAATTAGGATCAACTTCTGAGCCACATCTCTCTTATTTGAAACACTAATATTTTTATCACCACACCCTTATAGCACATAGAGGGAGAAAAAAGAGAAGAGAGAAGAGAAGTACCTGTATATTTCTCAGGAAATCTCTCTGTCCTGTTCCTTCTCCCCCTGACACCAACTTCATGCCCACCAGCATTGCACATCAGCAGTGTGAAATAAACCTTCCAAAATCTGATCTGACACAAATCACAGGATCTAATCCAAGCTGGCAGGCAGGATGAGTGACCTAGCCATGACATCAGGCAAATTTCTCACACCAAGATGAAGCTGGGGACCGAGTGACTGAAGCAGGAAACTCCACAGCAGGGCAAGCAGGTGCTTGTTTCCCAGATTTGCCCAGAACCAGAGAGGCCCTGGGTGCAGGATGGCTCCTGTCATTGCCCCTGCAGCCACCAGCTGCCAATGGGGGTGCCACCATATCCACAGAAAGCCAGAAGTCTTGCAGCCACACAGTTTTCACTCTGCAGTGCAGATTAGTCTTGCACCCCATTGAGCACATTCTCCCTCTGGCTCCTTTCATATCTGGTGTGGCAGAGAGGAGTTCACACTCCAGGAGCATGTGAGAAAGACCACAACACCTGGAAAAGTCTCACTGTTCTTCCCAGTCACTGTGTCACCTTGGTGTCCCCTCCAGGCTGCCACCACTTCAGCCATCCTGTAAAGATCACCCCTGGAAAGGGGGATAGAGATGATGGGGGTATGCTGAGAGCATGTTTTGGGTGCCCTGGGTCCTTGAGTGGTGCTACTGTTTTTGCCACCTGCAACAACTACAGCTGTTGGACTCTGTAACCCAGCACTGGGGCAGATCCTGTCCTGCCCCCACCCCACCCCTCCCCACAGCCCTGCAGCAGGAACACAGTTCCCTACTGTGGTTGGTGCTACCAGCACCAGCGAGTGAAGCCCCATCCCCATACAGGAGGGTTGCACAATAACCTACTGGTGACCTGTATAATAATGTTGTCTTCCTCTGTGTCCCTGGGGGCTTTTTATCTCGTCTGATGGACAGCAGGATGCTGGTTTTATTATTCATGCAAGAACACCTCTCCCCTCCCTGTGTAAGCGTTAACTCAAAGCAAATGTGGCTTGGAAGCAGATTTGTAAGCAGCAAGAAAGCCTCCTCTGTCTGCACAGGTAATGTTTGTGCTCGCTGATTGCCCTCACAGCCCCAGGGTCCCCAATTCCCAGGGCAAACAGGAGCTCCCTGAGCCCCACTCCTGCCCTTCCAGATCCCCCCGTGATTCTCCTTGCCCATTGCCAGCTCACAGCACCTTTCCATATGATGCTGGGAACAGACAGGTCCCACCCCTGCTCCTCGCACCCTTCAAAGGGATGGAGACTGTTCCCTGCTAATCCCACTGCAGCCGCGGCCGAGTTCACGGTGGGTTCATTATCAGCACGGCTTTGGGGGAGCCGTGATTGGCAGCGCTAATAGCACCACGCTGCAGCTGCAAGACCCTGCGGGGCACAGGAAACCTTGCTGGGGTACAAAGACGCTCTTCCTTGCTGAGGAATAGAGGGAAGGTGATGCAAAAAAAACCCCAACCCAGTGCATATCTCAGGCTGTCAAACTGACCTTCCCTCCTGGGATTTTTTTTCCTACTCCGGGAGTTGTAATTAGGCTTCAGAGCACACGCAGAATCACTACATGTGACATCCACCCAAGGGCAGCAGAGCCAGCAGGATGCATGAGCATCACTCATGGCTGGGTGAGAGGGGGTTTCAAGGAGGTGAGGCACAAACACAGGCTAAAGCCTATTTATTTGTAAGATCATTTAAAAAAACCATAAGCTTCATATACAGCTCCTGCCCTAGAGATGTTTGCTACCAGGGAAGGAAGGGTGTGGGATGGCTCGGAGCTACAGGTACAGTGCTGTAAGCCGGAGGACCTGCTCCCCACCTCCGCCCTCCGTGAACGGGACGATCAACACAGCAGTGACACAATGTGGAAAACATTTCCCTTTGTATTTATTTTACGGGAGTTCTCTGGCTGGAAAGATTTCAGTAGCTTTGTGCTGCACGGTCAATCTTAGGAAAATAAAGATTTCTCTCTGGGATGTGAGGGCACTGACAGCATTTCTGATGGGATGTGCTGGGGTGCCTGATTAAGGACAGGATGGAAAAACAAAATACCAAATAGTGAGGCTGTACTTACACCACCAGACAAGCTGTGACTGTCTGAGAATGAAGGACACAGGAAACCCTGGGAGGTCCAGGAGTGCTCCTGTATGGAGGGTATAGAAAGGATGGACACAACTCTACTGGGAGAAGCATGGAGACAGCATGAGACGTGATGGAAAAGCCTCATTAGATATAAGGAAAAGGCTTCACAATGAGGGGCAGAACAACAAAAAAGCAGATGGGGTGATGTCCATCTTTGGAGATGTTCAGCACCTGCCTGGACAAGACCAGGAGTAACATGGTTTACCTCTAGACTAGGCCCTAACTTCAAGCTAGACTCGCCTTTAGTGGGAGTTGGTTCAGAGACCTTCAAAGGTCTCTTCCAACCTCAGTTATCTCCAAATCTAAATTACTCTTCCATAATCAGGTTCACTCACAGTGAAGAGTGTTGAACTTGTCATATGGAGACCTGATGAGACCACTCAGACTCTGAGGCCCAAAGTGGGACCAGTGCAGCCACCCATCGCACATCCACCCACAGCATTTAGCACGGGAATGGGCAGCACCGGCATTTTTCAACTCTCATTGACTAAAGCAACCTTTTCTGGGTAATTCCTTCTGCTGAAAGCTGGATGGAATTTACAAGTGGGAAGGTGCTAGGAAAGCAAGGGGTTCACAGGAAGAACCTGGAGTCCAGCTCTTGCTTTGGGGCTGGCTGTGAATTCTCCATGTGCAGAGCCTCCGCTGCATTCCTGCCGCTGTGCATGGATTTTGTTATCTGGAATTATTTCCTGCTATTCAGCCCTGTTCTGTATTCCACTCTGTTATTCCTTGCTGAAATCTCTCCCACCGCCCTGCCGTGGCACATCCTTTGTGGGGCACTAGAGCAGCACCCAGAGGAGGTGCAGGCAGGTGGGTGAGTGTGGGATAGACAGAGCCAGCGGCTCCCTGGAGATCTACAGGATACTCGGGCTTGTACTTTGTGGCCTCTTGGAAAGCTGACAAGACTTGGGGCTGCAACAACCAAACAGGATGTCCCAGCAGCCTACGATGTGATATTTCACCTGTCATA
Organism: Irena cyanogastra; assembly: GCA_013397155.1. Classification (NCBI taxonomy): domain Eukaryota; kingdom Metazoa; phylum Chordata; class Aves; order Passeriformes; family Irenidae; genus Irena; species Irena cyanogastra. The sequence goes on along the minus strand of VWZV01010744.1, from coordinate 1,475,935 downwards.
CATATTATGATACTACAGCCATACATATTTTACATGATGCACATCAAGGCTGCTGATCTCCAGGTCTGTTTGCAAAACTCAGCTGCTACCACTGCCTACACTAAACTCTGCACTCAAGAGCAGACCAAACCACCAGGCCAAGTCAGCCTGTGCCATGTGAGCACACCAAGAGCAAGAGCAGATTTTAGTTTGCTTTTTCAACTTTGGGTTTCTGGAAGCAAAAGCAAACTGCTCAGAGATTTTTCTTCCCTCCTGAGACTCTGGTATCAGTCTCTGATAAGAGCTTTCCCGGCTGTTACACAAGCAGGGCTGGACATGGGAACGCAGCACGAATAAATGACTTGGAGCAAAGCATTTTGATAACTGAGTTTTTCTAGCTTTCTGGCCTCTGCAAGAGCAAAATAAATTCCACAGCACTGTCAGCAATTTCCCTTCTCTCAGCTCTAGCTTTGGGCTACCTTGAATTCCTACCCTCATTGCCCAGAGAAGCTGCGCGTGCCCCATCCCTGGAAGTGTTCCAGGTCAGGTTGGACAGGGCTTAGTGCAACCTGGTCTAGTGAAGGTCACCTGTGGCAGAGGGGCTGGAGCAAGATGGTCTTTAAGGTTCCTTCAAGCCCAAACCATTCTATGATTCTATGAACAGGGATCTGCTCCAAAAGCACCCATTCTGTGCAGGCAGAAGGCACAGTTCCTGCCCCGGGCTTCTCTGGCAATGTACACCAGTCTCTGCTCACAAAAAGCTCATTGCACAGATGAGTCACCCCAGGACAGGGCATCATGAGACAAAACAGCACTGCACATGTCCCCTCTGCCTTCTCCTGGAGGCTGTGGCTGCTCTCCTACTCTGTGTCACCTCTTGCCAGCTCTCCCACTCTGTGTCACCTCTGTGACACCCAAGAAGACGCTCAAGAGAGGACAAGGTTTACTTTCACAAGGCTTGGGCTTGGCTGAAAGAAAATTTCCAGGCAGGGCATCGCATTTTTGTCCCACACCCATGAGCATCCATGAGACCCAGAGGGAGACAGGGAAGGGGCTGCTATCTATTCCCTATCAGTAAACCCTTTCCAAGTTCTAAACACTGCTTGTGTTTCAAAGCAAGCCTGAATTAAAGCAATGCTTTTGAACAAAGAAAAGAATCTGAAAAACCCAATTTGAGATTTAGTTTTAATCTGCTGGAGATATACACTCAAGTTAGCTCTAGCAGTGAATTCCATAATTAAACTGCTCTGCCCTCAATCTCTCAGGTGTAGGTGGATGTAAATACAGATGGATTTAGAATTGGATATGAGGAATGAGAGGTGTATCAGGATGCTTTCCCCTTCCCTTGGAACGCCACTTCCTTTGCTTAAAGGCTGCAGAAAAAGTGCCTTACAAGGTGATACTGAGACTCTACTGAGCTTAATAGGCTCTATGCACAGCAAAAACCACCACCCAATTTGGTTTGATAGGACGAGCTGGAGATATCATGGGGGTGAAGCTGATAGTAAAGTGTGAGGATGTTTTTCCTGCAATCTAAAGGAGTCTGGCTTGTAACAGGATATTTGGGATAGGCTTGCCTTTCCAGGGATGATTTCTAATTTTAGAAAAGCTCTGAGGCTTGTTAATTTTCAGCCACTTTAATGAGCTGTCTCATCATCTGTAACCACTTCCAGCTCAACTAAACTCTGCAACAGGAGAAATTAGCCTGATTTAGCTCATGTTGAACTCACAGTCTGCTAGACAACCCTTTGCACCTCCTCATGGTAGCTGTCTGGGGGGCAGAGCCAACATCACAGTTGCTGGCACAAAGGAGGCAATAAGGAAGATCAAAGGGCTGTAATGGCTTCTCTGCAAGGAACTAGTGAGACAGGTCTGAAAAAGGGTAGGCATAGGAGAGATGCTGAGGAAACCATCAGTGGCAGGGAGAAGGTGATGGAGATGATCTACTCACTCTCACCTAAGGCAAGAATGATAGGATATCATAGGAGAGTAAAGGGAGCCAGGTGTGGGGCACACAAAAGGAGACTTCCCCTTGGGCAACACAGTAATGACCTTGCTGAAGGGTGCTCAGGAGGATTCAAGTTTAGCTGGCCCCAACTGGAGACTGAACAAGCTCGCAGAAACAAAATCCACCACCCAGGTCGCTGAGTGCCACCGTGTATGATGATGGATGTCTGCAATGAAAACTGTTAATAACAGGGAAAATACTAGGAGGAGGAGGAGGAGGAGGGAGTCTTGGCAGCCTAGGTGCTTGCTCACTGACCGCTGTGCAACATTCCACACTAAAAGGATTTGGGAACGACCCTCTACAGATGTTCAAATGTGCCAGGCTTGGAAGGGGCAAGGGAGGCAACACTGTTCACACCAACCCCCATGGCAGAGCTCAACCTTTGTGGCTTCACATGGTGCCCTTGCTTTACTCTGGGAAATGTGGGTGTTTCCTTTTTGGCAAGACAGAGAGGCAGGAGGCTGTGAAGCCAAACACATTAAATGGGGGCAAAAATGAGAAATGGAGCCAAAAGCTGCTATGAGAAAGACAGCTCTGTGGAGATCAGCACCAACAGCACTCATCTGTCAGCTGGATTCTCATGGTTTAGCTGATTTTGGGGCCTCAGGTTCATTCTTGCAGCTTGAAAGGGCACCTGAATGAGTGGATTCCCTGGTGCTTCATAACATGTAAGCTTGTGTGAAAGCCTTTCCTTAGTTAAAAATTATTTCTCTCCTCTTTCAGCTCACCCCTTTGGATGAAACTCATGGAGACTTAATTATCTCATCCTTCTGTCAAGCCCCTCTGAAACCTGCTGGGGGGTTTACTGGTTTCCAGGAGACACTCACAGAAAGCACAGGCATACACAGACATTCCCTGAGGCTCTCCCTCAGCCCTGCCAGCTCACAGCCCTGCCCACTGCTCTGCTGACAGGCACTGTGCTCAGGCAGTCAGGATAATGGGTTGGAGGGCACTGCGGGATAATTCAGGGTACACAGGGGGACAACCCTAAATCTGCACCATGCAAGGGTGCAGATCTTACCTGTTGCACAGCTGGTTGAGGGTGGCCAGCTAAAAGATGGAGATTTACAGTCAGGTATATCTCTCCAGATGTGCCCAATAGCCAAAACATCTGTCAGTGACAACACTTGGTTGGGTCTGTGTTGAGTCCTCACAACACTTCCAGTTCTACAACCTTGTGCCTACAAAAGGAAGTTTTCTCCAAGTTCCCCTATACCTGTGAGAATCACAGATTCAGGTAGTTCAGGACTTCTAAGGTCCCTTCCAACCTGAATTATTCTGACTGTAAACTGATTTCTTTTATATCACAGGCTTTTAATTAAATGCACATTTATGCCCATATGGACCCCATTAACTGTTCATTTGTCCTCATACTTAGCCGCCACCTCCAGAAAGAAAAAAAACAAGCAGGGGGTTGCTTCCAATCTGTCACTTTGTGGGTTTGACATCTTGCAAAGGGCTTTCATGATGCCCTTTTCCACTAGACTGGAGCTCCCTTAGCGTGTTCACAGAGAGAAAATATCACGATCACCTGGCTACTCCAAACCCTCATCTCTTCCAAGACACTAACCAGCTGCTCATCTATGAATTTCTGTGCTAAGCACCATTTCTGCAAAACTGTCATATTTCCTTTCTTCCTCTTCAGCATCAACATTAGCAGCCAGCTACTCTAACACATTTTGCTGTTGTTGCACGTAAGGGAAAATAAATGCACCTCCTACCCCTTCATTCAGACATCAAAGGTCACTGTGACTGTTTCTGCCGCAGCTTCAACTCACATCAGGAGCTGCTCATGCAGCTTCTTTCTACCAACCCCAGAAAACCCTGCATTTGGTGATTCACTGCCCCTTTCTGTAGCAACAACCTTATTTCTTTCTCCTTTGATGTTCAATTTTGCATTGGGCTGTCTTCTAATATTTTTTTTTCAAATGTGCTCTGCTTGCCAAGTGATCCAGACTGTCCTGTCTGGTGAATTTGTCTTCAACATTTACCGTTTCATTACCCTTTGTGCCACTGGCAGCTTCTCCTCACAGGAGCCATTAGATCTGCTTCACTTAGGGAAATGCTGAGACTTGGTATTAATCCCTGAAAAACGGCATGAAGAAGAGCCCCATTTCTGCGTGACATCTTCCTGGGATCTGCCAGGTTTTAATTCACTTACCAGGTGCTTGGGGCTGTATGGACTAAGCCCCCATCACCCGACAGCTCGCCTGACATCAGCAGACCTGTGGGCTCCACCATTTGGCCCAGGACTGATGCCAGGCATCGACCTATTGCTGCCTAGGGAGTCCCTTCTGAACGTTTCTTCTGCCTTCTGGATTGGAAGTAACTCCCTCAATCAGGATTAACCTCATCTGTTTCTCCCCATATATGGAAAGCTGTTGTCTTTTTTTTCCATGCTTTGGTGGAAAGGTGAGAAGACCACTGCTTCCTGGACCTCCATGTGCTTTTCATACTGCTCTGCTCATCTTTCACTCAAATACCAGACTTTCAAACCTCTCCATGGCCCTTCAGTGATGGGAACCCTTACAAAAGTCAAGGGAAGATGGCCATAGAGAGTTTTGGTTTCAGCAGAAGGTTTTAGGAGATGTAGTCTTCAGAGACCATCCACAAAGAATCTGGAAGAGAGCAAGAAAAGCCCTTGGCTTCCTTGCAGGAGGAAAAACCTTCCCCAAAAGGTAGCACCTCTAAGGCAGACAACCAAGGTTTAAGAAGTGCTGCAAGAGCAGATGACTGGGCATTGGCAGAGCCTATCACTTGATTAACCACGCATCTGCCCCAGCTTTTGCCTTCTGCCAGCAAACAAAGCCTGGGGAAGATATTCCTGAGCTCATGTACTCTGCTTGGCTCTGGGAACTCAAGTGCATAATAGGTCACTTGATAAACTGTAGTACTGTTTAGTCAACATGGATGAGAAGATCAAATGGATGAGAAGTTGGTCCATTCAAAGACAACCTACTCCTAATGAACAGTCACATCACTATTGTCTTCTAAAAATTAGAGCCTATAGAAGCCCTTGCAATTGTATATTTGGGATGCTACAGGGTTTCTGGTTATTCCTCTTTCCAGTCTGACCAACAGCACAGTGAGAACATGAAATATTCTAACTCTGACCTGAGGAATGGACATACATCTGGCTGGACAGGGCACAAAAATAACCTTGGATCATGATGACAGATTGCCTTATTCATTATTTAATGACTTCTTTAAAATCAAGGAAGCCAAAGGGAAGTAAATCAACTGAGATGCTGAAAAACACCTCACAGCAGCCAAGGATCTACCAGATCAACAGGACTGTTTTGTGTGGCTTCTGTGGATTAGCCTTTTCTCCTTAAATTTAAATGATTCCATTAAAAGTGGCTACAGCTAGACACAACTGAGGTAGTCTCCTGTTTCCCCTGACTGATCACACAACCCTCTTCATTTTGAAAACCCAGCTGGAAGCCCAGCTTGAAGCCCATGTGCCTCGGGCTTCAAAGGAGTGGATAGCAGGGTGGGTACTAATTCCACATTACCAGCACTCCACAGCAGTTCCTCCATCTGCCCGTTAATGTGGTTCAAAAACCGATAAAAACACTTGTATCAGTGGGCTGAAACAGGGATAGCTCTGTTTTGTCCCGACGGCACGGATACGGTCATCGGCGGAGGATGGTGCCCACCACCTCTCCCTCCACTGGAATTCCAACGGCCACTGACCCAGCTGTTGACCCTGTCAATAGCTGAAAAGCCTTTCCAAAAGCAGCAAACCTCTCCCCTTTCATGTATTATTAAAATTCTCACTGGTTAATTTATTAGGGTACTTTGCACTGGGAAAAACGACCTCTTTGTTGACCCACTTAAACATGCTCCACTCCAACACAAAACCGTCAGAAGGGCGAAAGGGAGAGCTGGGGAAGTTGTGCACAGACTGATGTCCTTTGTCTCACTGAGACAGCTCCAGGATGGAAGTGCTGGGACTCCCTGGCACGAGAGCAAAGGGCTAGACACAAGCCTTCACAGACCAAACCACAAAGGAAACATTCAGCCCCTACACCAAATGGACACAGCCAGAGAAACAAGACTTCCTGGTCCCACTTCCTATGCAGTGCTCATCCCTCCCTGAATTTGCGGGTTTGGGAAAGGAACCTTGATTTCTCCCCATGTTGCCTCCTCTAACAACCTAAATGGAAAACGTGATGAAGGGTGGTGGATGAACCCATCCACATGTGGTAGGATTTGCTCATGAGGCAGCAAAGGTGCATCCTGGCCATGCCCCAGTCAAAGGTGTCCAGACCTACATCCAGACTCTCCTCTTTCTTACCTGTTCCTGTGTTTCTCTACCAAGAGAACCACTAGATTTGCTCCACAGAAATCCCTGATTCAAAGTAACTCGTATGGGATGTGGTGGAGCAGGGCACTGCTGAGCAAAAGCCAAACTGACAGCGCAAACACCACTCAGCACCAAAAGTAGCCCTGTAAGTGAAACAAGCAGGATTAGCTGTAATTAGGTCTTGCTCTTCCATTAGTGTCATAAAGATAAAGCTGCTCTCCTCCCAGAAAGGCAGCCTGCAAAGTGCTTGGACTCTACAGGACTCTCAGGTTATTAGAGAGGACACAAAAGCTCCATTTGCTTTCATCACTGAGAAAGCATCACCTGGAAAGTGCAGCGATGACAAAAAGACACCACAAGGTCCCTTCAAACCTGGGGGGGTTGGGAGCTCCATCCTGTACCCTGCTCATTGCCCTGACTATCACACCAGGTTCCTACTAGGGAGTATATTAAAGCTCAAATGCTTTTTTGTGGCTCATTCTCATGTGATGCTCTTTATCTCAAGCAAAGAGACTGCCAAATAACTTTGATACTAAGAGAGTAAGCAAAGAAAGGTTCATGAGGACACCTAAAAAGTATCTGAAATTTCACCCCTAAATAAATGACCTGGAGGAAGGACTTTAGAGATAGACATGAAACACATTAACCCCTGCTTATTCTTAGTTTCATAAAGCTCACACATCCTGGGTGTTAGATGAGCAGAAGTACATAGAACGGGAGTGAACGGAATAAATTACAGGAGAAGGCTGAACGCAAGATTGGGAGGTAGGAGTCTGCAAGATCCAATTCTGTTGTTGCCATTAATCTGTCAAAAACCCCTGGAGAAAGGGGGCATTAGCCTGTTGTGCCACATTTTTCCAAGTATCAAATAAAGACTCAAACTCAGGAGGATGTTACAAAACAATGACTGAACTGCCATCTGCAAAAATACTTTGGGGGTGGAAAGTGCAGTTATATGATGGCTGAGGAGTAATTTTTCTCCCTGCACCAGTTCTGCAAACCGAGAGGTAGAAAACAGCGCGTGGGAACCTGAACCTGCAGCAAAGAGGGGTGGAAAGAGCAGTATCTGATGAGTTTTATTGCAGGATGTGTTAATCATCTCTCTAGACGATGGACTGGGATGGGGGTGGAGGACTTGGCAGCTGGGATTTGAGATGCATTTGAAATGCTAACACACATCTGGGATCCATCCTGGAACAGGAACACCGTGTCTGGACCAGGCAGGCCAGAAGAAAATGTTCTTTGTGGCCAACCTTCAGGAAGGACCTGACCTGCTGAGCCAAGTGTGGCCTTCAGAGGTGTCCCTCAAGCAATCTGGGTCATGGAATACCACAGATACTTTCCAAAGGGAGCATGGAATTTCTCTGAGTGATTTATTCAGAAGCTGTAAGGACTGTCTTGCATGGACTGCCAGGGAAAAACAGGTCCAGCTCTCACTGTGAGCCCTCGTTCCCAAATTCTTTGGCAGGGCAGGCTGAGCTTGGTGATCTGCTGGCTCAGGTCTGTGCACAACAAAGTTGAAAGATGTTTTCACCTCTGTTTTAGGCTGCTGCACCTCCATCCTAGCATTGCTCAATTGAAATTTTCCTGCTTATCTGACACGCTGGTGTGTCTCTCCCACCAGCATAACCCTCCATATTTCAGTGCAGTTATCTCTGGCTTACAGCAGTGAGCAGGGGATCAGGTGTGGGCACGGGCATGCGGGCATGCCATGATCAGGGATTGCACCTACAGGTGATAAAAGAGTCACCGTGTTCCTGCACAGGCCCCCATGCACAAACTCCTTTGGAGGCACTTCATCTTTAGAAAGCAAAATTAATAAAATACGTGACTTCTCTGGCTGTGCTAGAGAATGCATGGAGCACATGGCTTTTCTGCCCCAACTTGCATAGGCTGCTGGGTTTGGGAAAGAAAGATGGGGAGTCTACACTGGTATCTGATACCTCAGCTTCTCTGGCTGGGTGTTTCCAAGGATATGTTTTTCCAAGGATATTCCTTGTGCTCTGCAAGAGTCTGAGGGAGGGCACTCCTTATTACATCACCTCCTGATGTGAAGGGGATCCCATGCTTTGCATTTGCTGTGAACTTCCTGGACACCCCGTGAATCCCTGCACTCCCAGTCCAGCCTGATGCTGCCCCACCAAGCTGCAGCAGCCCTGCTGCACACGGTTTGTGTTGACTCTATGGATGCCCTTTGCGAGCTCAAGCGGTTTCTGCAGCTGTGTAAATAGGAGTGAAGCCCATGATGGATCCCTGACCTGTCTACACGTGGCCTCCTCACCCTCCTACTGGCAAGCATGAGCAATGAAGACCCTGCTGGGTTCTCCACCCTGAGAAAACACCGGAGAACAGCTGTCCCTCACAGCAAGGGTGGGCTCTGTTTGCAGCCCAAGCACTCCTGATAACCGCTCTTAGCATCCCAGGATGCAGAAGAAAGTCCAACACCAAGCCAAGGATGTCTCCTTGCTACAGCCAGCAAAATCAAGTGGGAGATTGTAACAGCAGGAGCATGGAAGAATGCAGACTCAGAAGATCTGCCAGCAAGACCAGTCTGTGCTTCAAAGTTGTCTGATTATACCCAGAGATAAGGCTCAGTAGGGTTTTTTCTTACAGGAGAAAGCAGCCCCCACACACACAGGTGAGTTGGGAGAGAAGCTCTGAAGATCCTCTTGATGGTGCAGGTCTTCAGAGGGGTTTGAGTCTGGCAAAGCTCAGCTCCAGATAACTTTACTAAGAAGACAGGAGAGATGAGGCCAAGGAAGGATGATGAGATAGGCACCCAGCGACCTCCACAAAGATTGGTCCTGTATTAGTAGTGAACAGGGTGGAGCGGGGTTAACAGCTGGCCTTGATTAGCTGGGCCCTGGGTTCAGCCAAGGGGCCTTGGGGCCACCTCCTGTCTGCACTTAGTCAAACAAGACCAGGAAGCACCTAGACCCTATGAAACCCAGCACTCCTTCTGGCTTCATATGCCACAGGCACCTGGATTTCCAATTCATCATTTGATTTTCTTCTAGGATGGCATCTCCTGTATCACCATCAGGTTCAGGTGCCAGGATCCCAGGAAAATATCAATAAACTGCAGGAAATTCAGAGAAGAACAAAGCAAACTATTATCATGGAGCCAGAGAGACTGACTTTCTGAGCTCATGTGTTTAGCTTGGCTTAACAGCAGCTTAGCAGGGGCTTGGCAACTCAACTGTCTGCAAATATTTGAAGGGTGTAAACACCAAGGACAAGAGAGAAATCACTGAGAGAGTTTTACAGAGTAGGCTGAGCAGGAATGTAGGCACTCACTCACCAATATTGCCAACTGGGGCTTGGGTCTCTCCATGTAAATTTACTGAAGCTCCCTGACCTCTCTAGGTCTCTGCAGCACCCGTCGTGTCATGATGGGACTCAGGGAAGCACACACAACCCTTATGCCGGGTTTTATACCCGCAGATGCCAGCAAGGAGAAGGTTCTTGGATGCTGGTGCTCACCAAGGCAAGGGCAAGCGGTATCTAACACCACACAGCCCTGTTCCCAGCAGGTCTTCAGGTTGTTCAATGAGCACACTTCCCCACTTACATCCTGTTTTGCTTTTCTATCTCTACCAAACCTAAAGCACAGGGATGAGGGCTGATTTTTAGCTGAAGTCTTAGGACAGACATGGCAAGAAATGTTTAGCTAATTGACAATAATTCTGCAATTTTTTTTTGGTTTGGTTGGGCAAAAACATGCTTTAATTTTCCTTCCAAGCTCCTGAAACAATTAATTGTAGCATTTCATAACTATGTTTGGATTTTTCAGTTCAAAGTCACACTGACTTTCACAGTGGAAGGGTTAAAACAATTGCTTCAAATCAAAATATTTAATTTACAGTCAAAGGAAACACTTATTCATCTTTCAAGCTAACGTCTGTGGCTTCACAGAACTGCCGGAGAAACCCCCCAAAACAAGTCACCATGTCTCATAAGGTGACTCCAAACTGTTTGGACACCCTGGAGTGACGTTGCTAAACCCCAGACGAGGATATATCCCAATAGGCACAAAAAAATTGCTTACGGAAGGGAAGATTCAAATTTAGAGTGGCTGCCTATCTATAAATAGTCTGCAGAACTAAAATACATTCCAGTTCGGCTGGAAATGCCTTTTTGCCTCATACTCATAAACACTCCTGCCTTTTATAGTTGAAGCAAATATTTGGTTTCTATAGTTATAACAGTGAGTACCCAGTGGTCTTTATTTTTAATCTGCACAGTGTTTGCCTGAAAAGCAGGGTAGTGGTTTGTGGGGACCCTGGAGGAGTCTGGACCACAGGTGCATCATTAAAAATAAACCTGTGAACAACACAAAAAGCCCTCCCCAAAGTACCCAAAGGCAGAGAGGTTTGCTAGTAAACAGCATTTGGCTTTTAGATGCAGCTCTAAGTGCGCTGAGAGTGAAAAAGGCCAAGGATCCGGTGATTGCTAATATAATAATGAGGCTCTGTCCTACTAATCTGATGTTCTCAAAGCACTTTGCAAGCATTAATCACCCTCCCAGCAGGGCACGGTGGGGATCATCACTCTGAGCACATTACAGGGCGCAGGGTGGATGGGGGAGAGCCGTGTACAGTCTGAAAGATCGTGGATGTCCGAGGAGGGGGTGGTCTGCCTTGCTTTATGGATATATATATATATATATTCAAAAAGCCACAGCCACCTCCCTGAAACTTGCCTTCAAAGGGGCCTATTTATCTCTCTGACAGCAATACACACGAAAGCTCTGTTATTCAGTGCTTAATAAATCAAACACCCATCCACCAGCATCACTGATGGGAGGAAAAGGAAATTAAAGGTGACCTGCTTGGCTTGGAGATCACAGGATGATTCCCCATCCACTTAGAATAATTTAAGGCGATTAAATGCTGCCTGTAACAACTAAACAGGTTTCACTTATTTTCATGTCCCAGCTTGGAAGGGATTTCAGGGAGGGATACTGAGTTTCCCAAGGGATGCCTGGAGATGATGGTGCAAACCCAATGCCTCCATCCCTCCAAGCAGTGAGCTTGCAAACCAGACGTCCACGGGCAGTGCTTTTCGTGGAAAACACCTGAATTCAGCTTCTTTGCAAATCCACAGCTGTTTCATTTGACACCCCTGAATTTATTATCAGGCTGGACATGCCAAGAGGATGATGGGACAGGAAGGGTGAAAGGTGAGTAAGCCCAGTCTCAGTTTTAGCAGGGCTGGGCTCCCACTAGCCTGCCAGAGACCTGTTTCCCCTGCTCATGCTCAGGAATGAGGGCTATCTTCATGCCTCATCCTATACAGTCTTCCATCAGGAGAAGAGACTCACACTTGCTGAGGTCTGTCTGGCATACTCCTGTGCCTGTTTCTGAGGCACTGATGCATGTCAATGTGTCAGACAGTCGTGTGAAGCTGCATCCGCCTGAGACAATTCCCCATTTCAGCTCTTCTACCCAGCTACAGAAAGACAAGGGAAAGCCGCATGGGGCAAAACAGCATCTGGAATCACAGGGATTTACTACCAGAAGGAGAATCTTTCAAATTGCACCAAAGGGGCAAGTTTCTGCATTATTCATCCAATTTTGACCTCTTGCTTTATTAGGGAAAAGGAATGTTGAATTATCCCAGGCCACGGCTGTCCTCGCAGTGCTGGATGTGAAGAAAGGATAACCATGGGGGTTAACAGCCAGTACAAGACCCAGCTTGTGGCAAGAGGCTGAAGAGAATCGAGCACATCCACTCATGGCAGTCAAGGAGCCACTGCTCCTGCCCTTAAATGCATCGGGAATGAACATGGATGTTCCAGGTGAGATTAAAACCCTTTCCATGGCTTTTCGTTACTCACACAGTGCTCTGGGAAGAATTCAACCAGCATTTTTTACCTCAGCAGAGGGAGTTCAGACATCCCCATCACCCTGCATCCTCCCAAACCTGGCTCTTAGCTCTTGCTTAAAGGCACAGCTGCTGGAAGAAGCTCATTGCTCTCCTGTGGGCAGGCTGCCTGCTGGCCACAGTGGGACATCTCCAAAGGAGCTATGACAGCAGTGCATGGACCTGTTGGATGCCTAGAGCCAGGCTTTCAACTCTCAGCAGTTGCTGCTGCCCTAATTTACCAAAATTAAGGGGCCACAGAGATGCTTTCCTGAAACAGAGAGGTAGTACCAGGTTCACCAGGGTGCTGTTGTGCAGCCTAGGACACTTGTGCTCCTGGGAGTCTCTGCAGGGACACCACCTCCTCCATGATGGCACAGAGCTTTGAAACCCTCTGAACACTGTGATTTGCCTCAGGAGCTGATGAGGCTCCAACACTCCCTCGTTAGCATGCTGCTACCTGCAAACAGCATGTCTTTGGCATCTCATCCCTCCCTCCTCTCCTCCACAGCATTAAAATGCCTCACACTTGCTGTGTCACTGACTTCCAAACCTGTGGCCACTCCACAATATTGATATTCTTGTATTTACCATCGGCCATCTCAGAGCTATGTGGAAAAGACCTACAGTAAATTGCTTCCATGATTTAACTCCTCCCTTGGATTCCCAGTGCATTTCCAAGCAGCGGTGGGAAAGCTGAACATCACTGCATCAATCCAGTGCTGCTGTTTCAGAACCAAACCCAGAACCCCATCTCTGTCTGAGAACACCCCAGCTTGCATTGGCTGTAAAACTTGATGTGTTTTGGGGTGCTGGGGGGGCATAAGATGTCTTTTGCTTGGCCCAGTGGCTACCAGTGGCTCCAGGAATCCATATTCCTGGCATTGGAGACAATTCTTCCATTGTGATGGAAGAGATTTTGTCCTCTGTAAGCTCACGGAAATGCAGAGCAGTTCTAGGATGGTACACTAATCCCATTTGGGACTACAAAGCAAGACATATGGCCAGTGTTTGTGACATGCAACAAACCCCATTTCAAACGCATTTCATGCAAAAATTGCCCTGTTCACCTTCTATGACCTCTCACAGCATCACCCTAATGGGACAAAGCTGTCTTTTCCCACTCCACATGTCTCAGCACCCCTGTGTGCTTCCCAAGAAGGTTCCTACAGCAGCAGGGAAGCTCCTCCAGGGAATCCTGGAGTTCTTTGGGCAAGGAGGTGAAAATACCAATGATTACAATCATTACTTCATCACGTGGCACCATGCAGAGCATGTGGGAACCATCCAAGTTTATACAAGAAGAGCACATAGGAGCCGCACCCCAGGAAGATCTGTGTGTGTTTCCCATGCACAGCCTCATAGGATGAATAAAGTACTTGTGGCTTTGCTGATCAAGGATGGGTGAAAAGCTTGTCTAGGATGCCACACAAGAGCAAGAAGTGATGGTCTTTTTTCAGAATAAGACTCTTCCGGTCCAGCAACCACTCACTGTGTGTCCCAGTCTCTCATATGTTCAAATGTTTTATGCAATTTGAAGAAATTAAAGGAAATTGATATTTCTTTTTTTTTTTCTTTTTTCAAGAACGGAATCATTTAACTAAAGAAGTTTAAAGTGAAGCTAGGAGGATGTGACTTCTCTCGAAGAGCTCTGGATCCTGGGATGGGGGAGGGCAGGGGCAACAGGATAGCAACGCCCTAATGAAGGGGTTGAAACAACAGGAAGAAGATGTAGGTTTTATACAAAATAAGGTGTGATTTCAACAGCCAAACCTGCTTCAGCCTGGCCCAAGCCATCACTGCAGCAGAAATACAAATTCAGGGCTGGATCATCTCAGACACTCAGATTAACATACAGACAGTCTCCACTGGTTTTAAGCTCTCCTGGATTTACACCTCCGAGAGGCTGCAAGAACTACCACAGCCATCGAAAGCTGCAGCCCCTTGGCATTCCTCCAGGTGCCACAACTTCCCTGCAACTTGGCTCAGCCCTAAGTGCTGAATACAAGAAAGCTGTGGCTTGACAGCAGCAATCTCCCATCTGCCAACTGGATAAATTCCCTTGGTTTTCCAGAGAAAGATCTGAAAACCTGATCAGATACGGGAGGTTTTGGCTTGGGGATGCTGAACTCAGTGCTCGGTATGTTCTCCAAGGACCACCTGGGATCTACTAGCCTGGGTCATGGCCAAAGGCCTCTTCTTTATCCCCAAAGTGCAGCTGGTATCGCATATCCCAGGGAAAGGTGTAGAAATCCCTAAAACTTTGAAACAGCTTGATTGTGGGAACAGTATCCCCCTCATGCAGGCAGCACCTGACACGTACAGCACGCAGGGCATAGCAACCCCCTAACTGCAGCTGATGCGGGGAAACGGATCAGATAACAGTGCTCCTAAAGCTTTTTGTCTATTATTTTAATGTCATTAAAAAGTGGATAATCTCCTCCTCCATAAAAGCACTGGCTTCCTTTGGGAGCCTTTTGGCTGCTCTGTTGAGCCGGAGCAATCCAAAGGCTGGCTCTGTACCGACCCAGGAGATAGCAACAAAAGTTGTCACAAAACGTAACATTTTAGAAACTCAACCTGGGGTCTTCAGAGATGGGGCTGAGCTGCAGCAATGGAGCTGTGCCCCTGGAAAACTGTGATTCACATATTTAAATGTGGTGACCTCTCTCGTGCTGGTGCCATGCAATCCCAGCAGGAAGGACAAATAAGTAATTTTCTTCTCCTCTTGTTTTTCTCCTTTGTTATGAATATTTTAGAAACTTAACAGCAAATTTTTTACATTATTGCTATTTTTCTTTCCTTTGCAAGAAATGCCTACCGTAGCAGATGAAGCTAGGAAATATCCATAGCTCTTTGCCCACTTATTTTGCCTTTTGTGTTTCTTATTTGCCAGCTCTCTGAGGGCATGAAGAGGCTGGTTATAAGAAGAGCCCTTTTGGATGAGCACCAGGCATGGCAGGGAGAGACAAGAAGAAAAACTCAGCTCTTGACTTCTGCACTCAGATCTCACCTTGCTCCCCTTTTTATTGATGGATTGCAGCAGCAGCAGGACAAGCAGGTAGCCAGGTGCTGCCACATACTCCCACTTGCCCATGCAGGAGCATCAACACTGTCAAAATCCCAATTATGACACTACTTCACCTGCTGGTTGCCTTCCCTGAGGTGCTGCCCTGCAGCTGACCCAGCTTCACAGCACTGGTGCCTGTGGAGTCACATCCTGCTCTCAGATACACAGCACCCTCAGACCCTGCAAGACATCCCATCTCATCCTCTTTATTTCTCACCTCTTGCCAGGCATGTGCAAGAGACCCAGAGTTTCCCCCAGCCCTTCCCTTTTGCCAACACCTCCCTTCCTCCATTCCCACTGCCTTCCATGATAGACTTCGGATATTTTTGGTACTGGGGGAAAGGAGGGAGAGGAAGAGCCAGCTCTGCTTTGTTTCAATCCATTGCCATTGAATGAGAAGGAGAGTGCTGTAGTGGATGTGCCCTTGAGAATCGGCTGATCCATCCTCCTATCAAACCCGAGGGTCCCTGTGGAGGAGCTGTCTAGTGAGGTCAGACAGCTCTTGTTATATTTAGGAAGAGCTTCCCCTCCTGTGTTGTCAGTTTCATGCAGCAGGAAATCTTTTATTGGATGTTTTATTTAAAAAAAAAAAAGAGCACAAAACAACAAAAAATCACCTCATTTCCTGGAGTCTTCCTCTCTGGCTCACTTCTTTCTTTCCGTTTTCCCTGTTTTTTAGTATTTGTTTCTAGGCCATGACACTCAGCAGCTTTCCCTCTACATCCAGCTCCAACCCTTGAATGCCAGCACGGATCTTCACTGCACTCACAACTGCTACATGGGAGGAATCAAATGCCCCAAGCTACTTCTGGCACCTGGAAAACTGCTCCAGGGAGCATCCTCATCCAAGTCCTACTCCAAATGCCATTCAGCATGTGAAGCTATCCCACTGACTCTGGCCAGTGTTAGAACTACCCTTGGGGCACAGCAGGAGCACGTGCAGGCTCCTCTTCCACATCCATATGCTCCATCCGGAAACATCAATTCTCTTTCTATAGGAAGGCAGGTTATCCTGGGGCAGAGGAAATGTTTCCTCTTCCTGGCAGGATGTTTGCAGTGAGCCCAGAGTGAGGTATGTATAGAAACGTCCTGATGCACAGATTTCAGTGAACTCCTCCCAGCAAAGAGCCTGGACCAATATTAGTTCTCTTGGAGCAGATGAGAGCCAGCCCCAGGGAAACAGCCAAAGATAACTGTAAAAACTCCATCCTAACCTTGCCAAAATCAGGCAGAGTGACCCCTACTAACCACAGTGATCAATATTGGGAGGGATCCCTATGGTGAGCTCTGCGTACGTGGGATGCTCCAAATCCAGTGACCAGTGCCCAGGTCTGGCCAGAAAGGAGTTTTTATTCTCCACTTCCACTGAATTTTCCTCTTGAGTAAGGAAAAGCAAAGTTTTAAAATGATCTTAAAATAATATACTTTTTCTGACTCCAGAAAAGATTTACCCCAAATTTCCCATCTCAGTCTGTTAACACAATTGAGATCTCAGCCCTTCATCTGGGTTAACGCATAATTCCTGATGCACAGCTCCTCAAGACAAACCTCTCTTCCAGGCCCAGGTATCAGGCAAGGTACCTGGCTTCAGGGTTTGAAGACAAAACTTTTAATAAAATCAGCCCTTAAGAAAATTTAGAGATTTGAGAATTTCAACCCCAAATGTTGCATGAGGTCATTAGCTAAATCAGAGCTTCACCCTTTTGGTATTCAAATCACAGCCTCCAACACTGCTTGCGTGAAGAGATAAAGTAGTGGCTGAGCAATAAGCTCTTTTGGATGCTGATAAAACCCCCCTTTTAATTGCTTGATGTGATTGTAATTATTTCATTTGCCTCTATTTTCCTCTCATCATGAATCCAGTCCCTGTGAGATCCAGCACGGTGCAGCTCTGCCACTCTTTCTCTCATAATCTTTAGGGATGAACACCAGGGAGTCAGAGGGGTAAACAAGAGCTGTCCACTTCAACAAGGTTTGATACCTAGTAAATAGGTATTTTTGAAATTTTCTGTAACACAAATAAAAAATCAACGTATTTGAAAAATGTCAGGGTGTTTTTGTGTGAGTAAACCAGGCCTACATCTTGCTACCCTACTGTGGGACATGCCTGAGTGGTGCATAGCTGGTTTTACCACTAATGATGGGTCAGTCCATCAAGGTTTATTTTGATTTTATGACCTTTACGAAAGGTCTTGTGTAGCAATGATTAAAATAGCAACTGTCTCCTGTTTGTGCTGCCGTGAAACCATCTGACATCAACACAGACACACCACCAATATGGAAAACATCACTCCTCCTAATTCATCACATAAACACTGGTGGCCTAAACTCATCAAGTCAAACAGGTCTTGGACTGACCCAGTGCTTCTGGATCCTTCACCAAGTCCCACCCATCCATGCAGGAGACCCAGCAGCATATTTTCCCATAGGGATTTGCAGAACAGGGTTGGGGAGGATGTCTGCAGTTGTGCCAGAAGTCTCCCAGACATGGTCTCTATCTCTTCTTTCTGCTGAACCTGCCCCCAGGGCTGATCCTTGTCATTGTCAGCAGGGAAATTTAGAGCCACCAACATGAGTAAAGCCATTCCTCCTGCACAAATGTTGTACCAGTTTCATATGAGCATGGAGCATAGCACAAAGAAATAAGAGTGAATGGCTGGACTGTGGGAAGGGATGGAAACTTGCTTGGCTAGCCAAAATTTCCAGAACCTTAATAATTATGATGATGACAATAATAAGAAGAATAATAACAGTAGTAATAAAATTTTCAGGCATCTGATATTCAGAAAGGACCAGTCATCTCCCTAAGGAAAACCAGGTACCTCCTTGCACCAACTTGAGACCTGCTACTCCTTCCAACCACTGGCAGCTAATAGCTGCAGTTGCCCTACTTGCATTTCTGCTTTTCTTATTCTTTTTTTCTTTGAAACACTCACATGAATGAAGTTTTGTTTGTGGAAAAAATACATCACTTGGGCTGAAGGAGACTTCCTACTTTTCTTCATCTTATTATCTTATGACTGCTGTTTCTCTGTAACATGCTCACTTCGGTATTTTGGGTTTTGCTGCATCAGTAGATTGGTGGAGGGGTGTGGAGGCATGAGACTGAGGGCACGAGGGCAATTCTGCCCTCTTGGCCAAACGTTTTCCTTCTCATTGCTTCCCCCTAGCCTACTGCTTTTGCCAAAACACACAAAATTAAGGACAAAAGGTTGAAGGGGATATTTCAAAGATCTCAGCCCAGGCCCTACCCAAAATGCCTCCCAACACAAGAAGCCATTCCTGTAACTCTGAGAACAGGTCCTGAGAACTTACAGAAAAATGTGAGAAATCCACAAGGTCTTAGCAAATTGAGTAACCCTGTTTCTAAAGGCTTGGGCTAAAATCCCAGATTTCAAGTCCTCCCAGCTTCACACACGGTCATTGGCTCCATCACGAAGACACGCAGGTACCTGGCTCTGAAGGCAGATGAGCTGCAGAACTAAAGGAGCTACAAAGGTAACTGGGGACACATTTCAACCTCAGAAAGGCTTTGGGTGCTTACACAGTGCTAATGATAAGATAATTTAGAAATATTTCAACTTGACAACATAACACATCAGCTCTGGCTGCAATTTAGTGCGTGTTATCAGGTTTTTCATTGCTTTTCCCTCGCTGTGATGGATTCCAAGCTTGCCGTTATTACAGCCATTACATCCTTGATTTTAATGGGGGTGCTTGCAGCTGTCACAACGGGCTGAAAATATATTCTTTATGTCAGATAGCACAGGAGACATTTCCTCCTTGAGTCACTGACAGGTCACCTCCCCAAACCAATTAGCTAATTGTCTCGTCTCACTCCCTGAAGAGCAAGAGAAATGAGTGACTTGTGAATGAACTCTGCCAATAGAAAACACTTGTTCTCTCTCTCCCTCCCTAATTTAAATTTTTTTTAAACCTTAATTTAATCTGTCAGCCATTCCAACAAACAAGGCAGTGTGCCTGCCCATTCCTTGCATTCTGACTCTGCCAGACCATTTTATTTTTTGTAAACAAAGGGGAATAAAAATTAATCGCGTTTCTGTCCTAGCATATATAGGCAAGTCACTGCAGCAAAGTGGGTCATCTGCAATCACTGGATCATGCTTGGGTCCTACTCCCAAATCTGCCATCAGCTCTTTCTGGCTTGAACCTGATCCTCAAGAGCTGCCAAGGCTCTTGCACAGTGTAGGGACACACTCATGTCTTCTTGGGCTTCAATCAGTTGTGTGAGAAAGCGTTACTTTACTTGGCAGAACTGCTCCTCAGGCAGAGCCCCCTCTTGGCTGTTGGCTTCACCAGCGTACTGAGCTGTCGCTCTTACTTCTCTGAGCTCTGCAAAAGTGATGCAAGTAAGGGAAAATAAAGAAAAAAAAATGCTCCTCACTGAATAGATCAACTGAGTTGCGTGTTGCATTTCAGAGAGGACAGAGGGCTTTACGTACAGCAGCATGGAGAGAGGAGACCCTTTCCCCTAGCATAGACAGGGATGTGAGCAGATCAGGAGAGACATGCTGGCGTCAGTATACCCATTACAGGGGCAGCCACGGGGGCAAATCCTGAATGATAAACCCTGTGTGTTGCTGAGCTCCACAAAGAAGCCCTATGCCTGGCCCAGCCAACACCTCCCCTGCTGCTGGATGTTATTACAGCATTTAATTTAATTACATTATCATGGCTGAAATGCTCCAAGAAAACTGAAATATCTGTTCCAGTTACCACTAAATCATATCTTGACCTTCTACAATCCCCTCTGACCCCATGTGATTCTGCAGTAAGACCCCTAAATCACCCTTGACCAACACAACAGCTCTCTATGGGGAGATGACTGGCTCAGTCAGAGCAGGGGGTGCTTCTTACTGGGACGTTAATAATGCTTTTTTCCAAAGCATCTCCCATAAGGTCCTCATACACAAACTGGTGAAGCATGTGCTAGGTAACTGTGCAAGGAGATGAGTCTCACTGGGGCAAGACACAAATTCAAAACACCACCAGAAAACACCATTTAAACATAAGGATCATCTTTGTTTTTAACTGTGAGGATAGTTTAACTGGCACAGGCTGCTCAAAGAGGCTGTGGAGATCCTAAGCAACCTGCACTTGGTGTCCCTGTTTTGGGAAAGGAGGTAAAATGAGGCAACTCCAGAGGTCCCTTTCAGCCTCACTGGTTCTGGGCTCCAGTGCATGATTCCCTCTCCCTCATATCCTACATCTTCCTTCTGAGCTGCTTGTCTCTTCTGCACAGCTGCTCGACACCCTCTCATCCTCCAACCCCACAGCTCAACGGAGGAGTTGAGACCCTCAACGGGTCAGGTTTGGGAGGAACCAAATGAAAAAAGCAGGTCAGGAGTCAGCATGTCCTTTGTGAAAGCCGGATATCCTGAAGGTACAAATTGAGCCTGATGCTTTGGCTCTGGCTTCCCCATAATAATAATCTGGGATAATAGTGGTTTACCTGAAGCTTTGCCTTACAGGGATGTGAGAAGGACAAAAACAGTAAAGATCTTGATTTACTGAGGTACAATGCTAAAGGAGGTGGTAGAAATATATCTCAGACAGACAGAGATGGTTAGGACAGGAATGTGACCTGCTCATTCATTTTTCAAGCATTGCTGGACTTGAGATAAAACCTGTAGTCACCACAGCAGAGACACCCCATAGAATGACATTTTCTTTACTAGGTTTTTGAAGGAGTGGGAGGGACAATGAAATAAACTGACAGATAGCAAAATATCTTAAGGTCAGGAGGAAAATGAAAGCAGAGAACAAACAAGGAAAATGCCAGTCCTCACAATCCTAGAAACTGTCCTAACAGCTACAGATTTTAATCCTTATTCAAGCTCACCCAGAAAGCTTGAACTTGGCTTCCCACAGCACCGCAACCCCACTGGCAGTGGCCCAGCTAGCCAACACTCAGGGGATGCTCATTAATCCAGCATCTGGAGGGTTAAACACATTAGAAGAACCTGCCTCAACACATCGCTATCCAGAGTCTCTTTTTTCCCTCGGAAAATGCCAAGTCACTCTTTAGCAAGAGGCCAGGCGAGAGGTTGCTTAGGAACTAAATTACTTCTCATTCTTAGACAGTGATGCTAGCTGGCACCCAGGGTGTGTGGAGCATTCAGAGAGAGGCCAGAGCGCTGAGAAAGCTGCAAGCAAAGGGCTGCAGGGTCATCCCAAAGACCAACCATCAGCAGCAATCATTTCTCCCTGCTCCTCCAGACAACCACCCTGGGCTCTGGCAGGAAAACCTTGGGTTTGGTCCAAAAAAGGAACCCTAAAAGGCAAGAGATGTCTAAATTAGAAAGGTTTTAACAATGATATAAGAGGTGGTGCACGAGCTCATATCCAGTGTCAGGGTTTCTGCTGGCACTGTGTCCAATGAGAAGAAGTAGGGATGCTTCAGGAGGAGCAACCTTTCATGCAAGATTTCAAAAGCGCTTTCAAGACCCAGATGACATGCAGCACACAAGGCTGTCAGCTGTGTCTCCGAGTCAGTCACAAGAGCTGCCCTCGTTTGGGTGAAAACACTGCTGAAGAAGATTTTCCCCTAGATGCTTTCAGGAGAAGTTAAAAACTTTGTAGAGAGCAGAATCACGCCGGAGGAAGCCGCCAATACCACAGCTTCTCAAAGAGAAGTTGTGTCACTGAGGCCGTCTCGTCCTCATGCCATCTGCCTGGGAGAAGCTATTTCAAGGGAATCACAGGAAGAAAGACTGCTGAGTCAACAGTTTGGACCCAATGAAGCAACAAAAACTGCAGGAAGAAGCCAAATTGTCAGATTTCCACTATGTGTGCTCTTGGGGAAAGGACTGGTTTGACTGAGCTGTGCAGGAAAGCTCGGAAGTGGCAAAGTAGGGATATGAGAAGTCATATCCCTTTCTCCTCATCTGCTGAGATATTCCAGCAGCTTGTGTTGACAGCTCTATTCAAGATTTGACACCATTAGCACTTGATGTAAAACATGCCCAGCTTTCAGACTTTGTGAGGTAGAAAACCCCAGCAGTTCTCTGGGATACACAGTCTCTGGATGCCCAGGAAAGGAGGTTAGGCTGAGCCAATGGATGAGAAGCTGGTAAGGACCTCATTGGCAGAGATAAACTGTTGTTCCTGAATGATTTTCTAGATGAGCATAACGGAGTTAGATGTCCAACTTCTGCCAGATTGCCCATCCATCCACAGAGATCCATTTGAAAATCAGTCTAAACCCATTATACTCCAAGATGACATCTTGCAGCCACTCAGATTGGACTGAACCACGTCCTGTTAGATCTTCACACTAATGTTCAAGTTAGTCCCTTTTACCCCAGAAGGGCATTGTACTGTAGGAGATGGAGTTCCTTAACACTTAAACAAAAAATCCCAGGGACCAAGTGAGACATCTAACAATGCTTTCTGGGAAGGTCCTTCACAGATGGTTTTTTTCAGCACCATCAAAAATGATGGAGAGGATGAACACAAAGATAATCAGACAATCACACTACAAACTCAAATAATTAGTTTTCAAAAGACTTGGCACCTTTTGCCTGTACCCCTGAGCCCAGCAGACTAGCACAGATGTCTACCACCTGGAGGGGACAAATCTTCATTGCAGAAACCACACTGACATTCTACATGGATGCAGAGTCTGTCACAAGAAGGTCAGGGCACCCAACCAGATCTTCTCATATATTAGTTTCTGTACTATTTTATGGAATATCATGGCTGAGTTCAGGAACCTGCAGAGTTTGAGATTAAACATATGTCCTGCAAGCATCCTCTCCCATCCTGTAGAACACAGACGTGGGGAGAAGCACACACTGAAGCAAAGTTATTTCCTAATGACAAAACTGCAGCATACCAACCTGAATGAGAAAGAGGTAAACTGGTCCTCTCTCCAGTACTTCCACTGCCTCCCTCCTAAATTCCTGTGCACCATGGATTCACGTGAGACCCCAGACTCATGTGAGACTTCCTTTACCCCAGGGTAACCCAACCACATCAGGTCAGTTCCACAGAAGGAACAAGAGAAATTGCAAAGTTCCCAGGACACAATCAGCTGGAGTAGCCACAAACCAGCTCATGGGATGTTCTATTCTGGGCACAGCTCATGCATGTAAAGGCCCCAGCTCTCCTCTCCCACATGTGGGTATCACAGCAGTCTCGTGGACAGAGCTGCCCAGACAGAGATGTGAGTTGCATCCCTGTAGTGTGATCAAGTCGAGATGAGTCAGTTCACTATTAAATTCTCATTTAGTGTCTTTGTATCAGCTCCCAGCCAGAACACAAAATAACTGTCTAGAGAAAGAGCCCAAGGAAAATTCAGCTGGCTACAGCAGGTGCTTGAAACTCAGTGCAATACACCAGCTTGCAACCCTTGTTTCTATCTTTATCCAGGTCATGGATTTTTTGGCTAAGGCAGTACAGATGTCAGGGACTAGCAGATGTTCTACATCACTACCTTCTGGAGCAGTACCCTTCAGCTCACTTCACTCAGGTCCATCACACCTTCTGGAGACATAAACAGGAACCCTCCAGGTTCCTGGGTAGTATGGGTTTAACTTCACAACATGGTTTAATGACTGAATAGTCTCCATGTTATAGTGAAAAAAATACATCCAGAAGGCAACCATCTGCCACTCTGCAAACCCTCTGTCCCACACCAGGGCACTCATAATACTCTGTTTTTCTCCAAAATTGCTAAATCCTGTAGCTCTCTCTTTTGCCCTACGGTCCTTCCTGGCAGCTGTCTCAGTATGCTCAGGAGTTTCATCTAATATATTTTGACATCCCCCATCTTACTGCCAGGCAAGCTTCACAGGTCCTCCTTGGGATGCACCATCCCAGGGTAGACAAATCCACACACATTATTCCTGTACACATCCCTGTGGGGTGAGAGGTTTATTTCTCACCCCACTGCCTCTGCACAAACATAAGAAAGGGCTTAGCACAGATTTGACTTGGACTTCAGTACCTGCAACCAACTTCACCAAAATGTGCTGTACCATGGTTTTCTCTTCAAGAACAATTCTGCCAACCTCAGTTCATGAAGAAGAGTGGAAATCATCTGCCCAGACTTCCAAACTGTTCCCCAAGCAACTCCCTTCCCTTTTGCCTGCCAAAGGCAGCTCACATCTGCAGAGCTGCATTCGCTGTGCTGACAGCCAGCATACCCACTCTGCTCCCCTCAAAGGGCATGGGAAAAGGCAGTGGGGATGGTGGACAAAAATGCACAGATGGGAATGTGGCAGGGGAAGGAGTGGGAGACTTTGACCTGCAATTTGTTTGCTCAGCATTTCATCTCTGGATGAAGCAATGTTTCGTTTGTGGAGGGTAGGAGAGAGGAGCCTGTGTGCAAGAATAAATTTGGGATAGGGGGAGGGGGACAGTTCTTTGCTCCCCAGTTTTAAAGCCCAGGAGCCAACTTTTCTTGCACCTTGTCCTTTTTTCCCCTTCAGTAAGCAAGTCACGGGCCAAGAAAAGAGGACACAGTATGATACTGTAGCCCATTTCCTCATTCCGAGACTTTGTGGGGTCATGAGAAGAGAGGATGGATGGTCAAGCTGGTGACAATGGTAGTTTAAGATAGAGGATTTGAAGGGTTCCGTAAGACTTTGGCACCTTTACACTCATTCATCCAAACTAGGATGAGAACTTGCATCAGGCAGAAAAGTTTTCCCTTTCTTGTATTTACTCAGCCCTGTGTCCATCTGAAAGGTATCACTTCCATCCTCCTCACATGATTCCCAAGCTCTCAGTTATGTTTAAAAAAAAGAAAGGAAAGAAAACTCCCAAACCACCACTCAGCAAGCAATACACTACCCGGACACATGTTTTTGTGCTCGCTTGAGCTAAACCTCCTCCACAATTTTTCCTTTCGCCAAATGTTTCTGAGTGGGAGCACTGGAAAAATAAACTGCCCTGGCGCGGTGGGATGCAGGCGGGTGGCCAGGCTGAGCTGAGCCTCGGGGGCTCACGGCCACGGGCAAACCCCTGGGAGCCCCTTCCCAGTCCTCTCTGCAGCACAAGCTGTCAGCTGGGAGACATTTACTGGGAACAAGTGCCTATTGTCCGCCGTCAAGACTGAGAGGCAGCTCGGTGGGATAAAAATATAATCAAGTGGAATTTCAGCCTTCATTTTTGTCTTCTTGGCTTTACTTTTACTCTTATATCTGCATAAAGCCCCAGCATTGGTCCTCCTGCCTGCCTTGCTTTTAAACCTAGATAGGCAGCTTTGAAATGACACCTTGAGAAAATTATTATCATTATCATCTCCAGAACAGGTCTCTCCTATTATTACTATTATTTTTCCCTTCTCTGCCTTGCAGCATTGCCCCAGCCCACAGCAGGCTGGGGGTTTTGGACAGCATAATGGGGAGGGTTGCAAGATTGAAGGTGGCAGGAAAGTTGTCAGGTTTGCTGGAAGAAAGAGCTGGGTAGTACCTGGTTTCCAGGGCACAGCTGAAGTAGTTCAAAGCAAGCATGTGTCAATGATTGCAAGGTCCATACTGCCTCTCAGGAAGAAATCACGGGCAGCTCTGGTGGGGCATGCCTGCAGCTGATGCCCATCTGGTTTCTTTGGTGCCTCTGATTCCCCATGTGGGATAAATACACCAATTTCTCCAAGGCAACGGCTCCTGTGATCCTAGCGTGACATTTGTTGCACATATGCCAACTAATAATAATAAATATGCTAGCATTATTGCTGAAAGGATACACAGAGCAATAAAAAATAAACAATACTTAGGAAGGACAAGGAGAATAAAAGATAGCAAAGGAAAGCAGTAGCATGGAGTTAATGATCTGAGATCAAACTGGAGGAACTAATGGCCCTTTTTTCACAACCTAGTTAAGTGTATGAATATTGAAAACCTTCTTCATAATCCTCCAGCAGGGAAACACACAGCAAGTCTAACAAGTGAAGAAAAAATTATCAGCTACTTCCCCTAGGAAAACAGGGACATTGGTAGAAGCTGGTTCATAAATTGGCCACAAGGATAAAAACCCCCTATTATTTCCAAAATCCTGCTGCAGGACGAAAGAGGGTACTGAGCAGGCATGAAAACCCTGCATCCTCGGAGGCCAAATTCTACTCAGGAGCCGCAGCATCTGCCCCATCCTCTTTCCCCACAGCTCCCTCCTCAAGTGCCTGGGAACAGTGATGGTCAAAGACTCTGCAACACATAAGCACCTAGAAGCCATTTCAAGCCAGATCAGGACCCCAAGCACGTATTGATCAGTTTTACTTCCAGCAGACAAGGCCTTCCCCACTGTTGAAAATAAACTCATAAAAGCTAATTCAGCGTGCCGCAACAAGTCGGATGAAGCCATCCAAGCAGACTGGTACTGCCTGGTGTTTCATCCTCTGCATCCCTCAGTCCTGAAGCTGGATTAGGCATGCAGTTGAGGACCAGCTGCCACGTGCAGATTGCCACCCTGACCTTGCTCCAAAGCATCTGCACTTTCAATCAGTCCTCCTTACAGCTGGTTCCTTTTATTTTTATGGTGTCTGACATTAAACAAGCCTCATTAATGCAACAGGAAGATGAGGTTCACCTCAATTTTGTTTAACGCTATGAACCAGCAAATCTTAGATTGCACGGGAGGAGGTGAGGTCTTTGGGAGCATCCTTGGGCCAATGCTGCCCAAAACATGTCCCAAGGAATCCCCAGGAGCAGGGAGAGTCTCCAATTCATTTGGGGAAGATATTAAGAAACTGTTTTTGCCTTAGAGCAAGCAATCAAGGCAGGGTTGGATGGGCTCTGAGCAACCCGGTGCAGTGGAAGTCGTCCCTGGCCATAGCAGGGAGTTGGAACTAGATGATGTTTAAGGTTCCTTCTGACCCAAACCATTCTGTGATTCTATGATACCATGAAGTATTGCTCTGACACAGATACTCATCTGTTGATGATATCCCAGCACTGGAGGTAAGTGTGGTGATTTCTACACAGAGTGAAAAGACAGACCACATGAAGGCTGGTCTTGGGGAAAGCTGATGCAGAAACCAGGTTCACTGGACAAAAAAATGCCACTGCTGCTTGGCTGGAAGCAACCAGAGTGTGGGGTCTCTGGAGGCATCTCTGCTTTCCTGGGAAGGACAGTGTTTAAAAAATTAAAAAGCAGGCACAGCAGTTAGAAGCTCCCCAGGACTTCCTGAGCTCTTTTTGGAAAGTCTTCAATATGCAAATATGACTTTCTGAACTTTTTTGGGTACCACTAAATAAATGATTTTTGGCTGCAAACCTTTATTGTTACAGACCCAAATTCTGATTTTTGTGGCAAAGAACAAGATTTACCACAACTGTAACTTCAGCTTGTGTTTGTAAAGGACTACAAGACCATCACCTTCCCTTTTTCAAAGGATTATTCACAGGCAACAGCAATTAAAGATGTGGACCTGAAAGTTTGCTGAAGTGCAGGCTGAACTGACCCAAAAGGAATCAGCCTCATCTCTACTCCCAGCACGTTGCAGCCACGTGGCACTTGCTCGATTTACTCTCTCAGTCGAGATTTGGTTCAGTTTAGTAAATATAAACTTGATGGAGATGTGTCATCTGTCCTCCATGTCCTTGTTATCCCCAGGCCAAGAAAATGACTGGGAGTTACCTGCTACTGGTGATGCAGCTCCAGCAAAGTCCCTGAGAACCCACGCCACCATAAACCCTGTCCATCAGCCTCATCCATTCCATGGATGTCCACAGGACTCTCCTGCCCATTTAAAATACACTTTTTAGATTGAGACCCCCCCCCACACAACACCACACAGACTGCAGCTTCTCACACTACCACATGTTCACTGGCTGCTACAGAATAGCTGAAAGTATTTGAAAACAGTAATTAAGCATTTCTGAAGTTTGGCAGTGGGATTTATGTCAGCCAGGAACTGAGAATTGGTCTCCAAAAGTTATCACTTGATTTATTTCAAGGAGAACAAAGGAAATTATAGAGGACACATAGGCTATGGAGAGAGCTGGACCACAATCCCAATACTGCCCTGGCACTGACACTCATCTGTTGTTGATATTTGTTCAGCAGTGGAGGGAAGTGTGGTGAACTTTATGCAAAATGGAAAGATGGAACAACTTGAAGGCTGGTCAAGCCATTTTCAGTTTAGAAGCAAACTCACACTTGCATGCAACAGGCAATAAACTCAATCTGCTAAGAAAAGCAAAGACAGGCTGTGAAAACTGAAAATGCCACCAGCAAGCAAACTCCAGCCCTGAGGCCCTTCTTGCTGGTCTTAAGTTTAAAAACAATGACTGAATTTTAAAACCTCATTTGCTTCAGTGCTCTAGGAACCTGGCTTCTTATTATGAAATGGTAGAAAAGGAGAGAAAAATACAAAAACATAATCAGCCTTCCTTTTTGTTTATTAACAGCCCCCAAATCACTCAAAGTACTTGAAACTGGTGAGACAACTGTCCTGATTTCAGAGAGGATGGGCGTGGGTGGCACCTCCCGGCACGGGAGGGGACGTTTGCATTGGCAGCAGAGGCAGAAAGCCTCCACACAACCTAGGGAAAAGGAAAAAAAATGAAAGAAAGAAATAAAGGAAAAAAAAAACCACCCAGCAAATAAACAAAAGCATTCCTAATAAACTGGAAATGTCATACTACATCAGGGATCACAAGATCGAGCCCAGAAAGGTCCAAGTGGCAAGAACATGCTGTTAAAAACAGATGGGAAAAACAAGCCAGGAAAGGTTGAGACTGTGTTTCTAAACTTCTGCTCCCAACACAGCTTTTAGAGTTGGTGCTGCTGTGGCTGAGGAGACAGCAGGGTGAATTACCAGCTGTCTGCATCATCCCAATAGTCCCTGTGGAAACCTTATAAACAGGAGGATGGGGGAAAGAACTTTACACTAAAATTCCTATTCAACGACTTTGGAAATGTAGATTTTTCCAGCTTCCTAAGTGCAGGCTCACCACATATGGAGTCAGGTTAATAATACTGCTTTTTAAAATTTTAGCCTTGGTTTTGTGGAGTCCTGCTTGGAATGGGATTTGCTCCTCGCAGCATGGCTGTGTCCAGGCAGAGGTTGAGGCTGAGTTTCTGGGTTCTCTGCAACACATGGGGATGGCCGTGTCAGCCTTTCTGTGCTCATTCCTACTCATCTTAATACAGACTTACAGAGGCAACTCCACTCAGTGCCATAAAACCAGGTGCTCAGCCACCAAAATACAGGCCACATGCTGGGAAAAGTGTGCTCCTGCTGACAACCCCTAAAGGTTACACATTACACAAAAAGGAGAAAGGAAGACTAAAATGAAGTGGAGAGAAGAAGATATCAAAACACGCAGCCTGCAGAGAGCTGTGCAGAGGAAACCTCTGCGCTTGCCACCTCCATGCTCAGCCCATTGTCCCAAAGGTGACTGGCAACGAAGTACCTGATGACAAATTCCTAAGATACACCAGAGGGTACCAGCTATTCCCTGAGACACTCAGAGGCCTTTCAATGCAACAAAATAATAGAAGTTTATTGTTCTAAAGGACTTTTTTTATCTAACTCCTTCCCGCAGTCCTGAGCACACGAAGACACAGCTGGAGCCAATACAGCTCTGCATGCACAGGGACCTGTTTGGGGTCCACAATTTTCAGATGCATTCAAGCCAAGATCTGTTATTCAGAGAAAGAGGGTCTAGCCTGGAAGAACTCAAATACTTTTGAGCTCCAGCACCTGGAAGATCTCAAAAGTGTTTGTAAATATTGGGGTTTGGCTCAAGTGCCTTTTTATGCAGGAAGAGCGTGGGGGAGAACACGTTTTGAAGCACAAACCAAATGCTATTCTGAAATTTAACAAGTTTGACTGATTTCCTCTATTATTTTGCATTCCTTCATGCTTTAGGCTCCAGAAGATGCCTAAATATCCCAGTGCATAGGCTGCCAGCGCAGCTTTTCCAGCCCAGCAGGAAGTAGGAGATATCTTCAGGGAGAGCCTATTTTTGGAGAGCTATCCAATTCCAAACTAAGCCTTCAAACTTTTTGTTGTTATTATTCGGATTAAGACAGCAGAGTGGGAGACCTGAGGCATTCCCACAGCAGATCACATCTCCCACACTCCATGTTCTCAGTGGTGGAAGAGGGATTTCGTATGGATGCAGGACATGGCTGGAAGACCAGGGCTAACATCCTGGGGGTTTGTTGAGGTCCTGAGCTGATATGTGGGCACCTGGACACTTGGATGCAGTTGTGTTTAAATTTCAAAAACCAGTTCTTAATTCTGAACAACTTATCCTGTGTGAAGCCAAGATGGATAGAGAAGACTATTTTCTCTTTTACCCAAAACACTCCAAGTGAAAAATATGTATATAACAAAGAATTGCATTACAATAGCTTTTCACATTACCCAACATGTCTGTAGAATCAGCAGCCAAGAGCAGGACATCCCAGAGCCCCCCCTGCTGAACAACTAGATTACACTAAATTAATTGCAACATCCAGTGTTGGGTGTTTTTTCCCTTTTAGAACTCCTATTTTATACGTTAAAAAACATTTACTAGCCATCCCTCAGCTTATTCCTTAAGATTAATAAATCAAAACTGAAACACTGGGGAGTATGCAACCAGAAAAAATAAAATACTAAAACTCCCTTGGCTGAATTTAATTTCTATTAGAATCCTTAGTCATGATGGAAATGTTTTTATAACCACAAACCTCCACTAAATTATCTTAACAGCCTCTAGCTGTTGTGCTGATGGCCAAAACAGCACAGTAAATTACTGTCTCACTGTACAAAATTATACACATCACTATTACACCATGTTTCAGTCCCAGCCTCTCAAAAGTGGAGCAGATTTATTCTTATTACCCAACTGAGCTCACCCACCAGCACACACATGTGCCCTGCCACGTGTGTACTCCCAAAACAGAGTAAATCCACCAATTTTGGCACAAACGCCCTGCCCAGCACACAACAACCACTCACCTTTTCCCCCTCCTTTCCCACGTCTGACTGACTTTCTGCTCATCAGGTTTTCCTGTCTGGCAGCTGGACTGAGTTTTTAAACAGGCTGAATTCACTCCTAACCTTATCCAATGAACTTCAAGGCAAGGCACGTGCGAGTGAACTTGGCTCAGGAAACTTGGAATTTCTCAGCATGAGACTGCAGGGACTGAGGATGCTGGGATGCAGCTTAGGAATGGGAAGACAAAGATGAGACTGAAGGATGTTGGTGTCTGGTTCCCAGCTCTGTGATAGGCTCGTTGCAAGCCCTGAAATATTCACTTAGCCCCCTGTACCCTGTAATTTCCTACTTATAAGGCAGGGCCAGTAAAGATTCTATAGTCCAGTAAGCACCGTGGTAGCCCACGGGTGGAAAGGTTGGAAACTCACTGAGTGTTCAACCTCTTGTGCCAACTCTTTGCTCTGTTGGGATGTGCAAAGCTAAAATAATTTGTGTTGACAACCCATCTCAGTGTTATAATGCCAAGACCCCAGAATATTCAGGGTAGGCATATGAGTATTAGTGAGAGTTCAAAGTGCAAGGACCAAAGCTTGGGGGAAGAAAAATCAACCCAAGCTCAGGCCACACCACTGAGCTTTGAGAACAAAAAGGATAAAGGTGGGAAAATGGAAGAAGCAGATATGATAATATCCAGGAATATATACTGACCAGAAATGAGTGTCTTGAGTTACAACTTGAAGAGCACCACAGCCACATTTCTGATTGTGCTTTGGTGTCTCATTTTCCATCAAACCAGTCTTTCGTTGTTTGGGTTTTTTTTTTGTTTTGTTTGCATGGTTTTTTTGTTTTTAAATACATATAACAAGACAAAAGTCTCCCCTGCTTTGAAGGCAGGAATTCCAAGGTTTTGACCAGGCCCTTCCACACTGACAAAGCAGAGGGGAACACATAAACCCCAAACATGTCATTCTGGCTTCTCACCTTCCTCCACAACCTGAGCTACGGTTGGTAAGTGGGAGGCTCCAGGTACAAAGAAATGCAAAGAACAGGCTTTAAAAGCTCTTCTTAATTATAAATGTAAATCTTGAAGCTTGTCCTTCCCAAGTGGTATTCAACAACTCGATTCCACCTGAAATTCCGAGTGTGTCCACCATGCAGCAGGTCCACACTTTACCCCACATACATTAATGACAACATTTAACAGCACTGAGTTGGTCACGGCAGTCTCTCCCAAGAAGCAGGATGGACAGAGAAAAATCACCAACAGAACATTGTCATGAAACATCCTACTTAACAAAGAACTCATTAAAAAGCCTCATGAACAACCTACACATTGCACAGATCAGGATTTGCTTTATGTCCCATTTCCAGTCCCAGCCCAGAGCAATGCATGAGGCCCAAGACAAACTCATTGTCAACGCCCTGTGAATATCTAACACACACTCCTGAGCACAGAGTATTTTGTGAAGCACTGTCCATGACACCAACCTGTAACACACTCTGCCTTCTGCTGCACGAGGCGCCTTCAGTATTAAAAACCCAAACAAATAAACCTTGCAGGCAACCTTCTTCTCTACACGTGACTCTGTCTTCAAATCCTGCTCCTCAAGGCACCTCCCTGTGACAGCACAGGATACATCAGCCCATCTGCATGCCAGCTGGCTGTACTGATTTGATGCTAAAAAGAGTGTATTGATTGATTCCCAGTTGAAGCCTCAGCCAACATGTTTTGCAAGTGTTTGAGACAACGGCCTGATCCCTTCAGGCCCTCCCTCCCTTGGGTTGACTTTGAAGGGAGTGTAAGGCAGCGGCTGAAAATGGCTTTGGGAGCAGCTCTATGGCTATGGTGCTGGATCTAGCTAGTCTTGGACCAATGCACACCCCATTACAGGAGGAAACTCACTAAAAAGGAAAGAGGAAAGAGCCCTATCGCTTGGAAAGACCCATCCTCAACTGTTTGACTGCTTTAAACCTCAAAATAACTATTTCGTTCCTTTCCAGTGTTTTCTTCATGCTACCAACTTCTAAAATTGCAGATATTCACATTATTTATCTCATCTACTTTATAAGGTGCAAATTCAGAGTTGGCAGGAGGAGGCAGCTTCTCCCCCATCGCACATCAACAGCAGAGGCAGAACTTGCTGAAGGATGAAGAAACAAAAAGATCTTACAAGGTTTAACATCTGTGACCTGCTCCCCTTCTGCGTTTGATGCCAAGGGGTCAGACACATCCGGTCACCTCTCCCAAGCACAAATCTTGCCTCTCCAGAGTGGGTTCCAAGATGGGATGGGACATCACTCTCTTTGGTGATGTGCCAAACGCTTTGGGCCGCTTCCTGAAGAAGGACCCTGGGGTGCTCACATCAGAAGTCCAACAAGCCAAGCTGAAATGCTGTCCGCCCTCTGCATGGACAGCAGCCCTGAGGACTTTTACCAGGGCACTTTCTCGTTCACTTTCCTTGGAAGGTGGCTGTCCTTTGCTGCTTTGGAGGCCTGTTGTGTAAAGCTTTCCCAGGCTCCTAATCACTCTCATCACCCATCTCTGAAGACGCTGGTGTCAGGGGTCCACCCACACACACATTGCTGCAGGATAAAGTCCCGATTGCTGGCAAGAAAACTTCCTGCTCCCTCTCCTGCCTCACTCCATGCACACAGAGGGCTCAGAGAAGGAGCTGAACAGATAGTACTCAGTTAAAACCTCAAGTGCCAATTTTGAAGCCTTGAGCAGGGACCAGCCTACATCATTTCTCAGCATTTCCTTCCGGTCAGGACAGCTGTCAGCCCATACACCCCATACCTTCTGCAGCTCTTCTTTTTTTTCCCTTTCATTTATATTATTTATTTATTCCCCTCCCTCAAAGGCTTTAAGGAGCCACGACCACAGCGACCACTGTCTGCATGGCTGCCCCTATGGATAACATAAGGCCATGCTGGAGGTGGCAGTAGGGCTCAGCTGCCAGCTCTGCACCCCTCTCTCCTGCCACCCTGGCCCTGTGCCCTGACCCCCGGAACAATGAGCTCTTCTGTTCCCCACAGCCTGCTGGAAACTCCGGCCTGACATTACGTGTGGTGGACAGTGGGAGAGGCAGGCAGGCAAGGCGAGACGGGGGGAGAACACAAGCCTCAAGTCATCAATTCTTCTTGGGTCAAAGCAAACGAGGTTTTCTCGGGAGCTTCCTATCTGGAGGGAGCTATTTAGGAACACCACAGTGACCCAGAATCAAAGGAGCTGTGTGCAGTGTTGATTGCATGGAAGTAGAGCGGCTGTTTTCTGCTGTCAATCAGCCAGAAGGGGCATTTACAGAGGGGCATTTATGGAAGGGGCACGGAGAAGAAAAGGCTCTGGGGACACCTCATTGTGGCCTTCCAGTACTTAAAGGGAGCTTATAAAAAAGAAGGAGTTCTTACACAGGCAGATAGTGATAGGAAAAGGGGAAAGAGTTTTAAACTAAAAGAGAAGAGATTTAGATTAGACGTTAGGAAGAAATTCTTTACTGTGAGGGTGATGAGGAACAGGTGGCTCAGAGAAGCTGTGGATGCTCCATCCCTGGAAGTATTCAAGGCAAAGTTGGATGAGGCTCTGAGCCTCATCTTGGTCTAGTGGAAGGTGTCCCAGTCCAACACAGGGGGTTGGGACTAGGTGATCTTTAAGGCTGCTTCCAAACCACTGCAATTCTGTGATTCTATGGCTTATTGTGCTTGCCTCTTCCTGTGCTGGATGGCTCTCAAACACAGCACTTGTGGGCAAGCAGTGTGAGAAGAAAGGCGATCTGGAGTGCTAAGGGAGACTTTTAAATGGAGAGGCAGCTACTGAAACCCTGAGCTGAATTGCATAGCCAACCCTCCCTTTTCCATGAGGCACAGTTTCAAGCCAAGAGCATCCAGAGAGCTGTAAAACTACTTATTTCCTGCTACAAATAAACAAATAAAAAGCCAAAAGATCCTTAAATAACAATGTGGATGAAGATCTGAAGAAGAGATTGGTAGCAATGACTAATAACCCCATTAAGCATCGTTACTGAAATCATTATGAGATAAAAAAAAATGCAGACAAATGAAAGCACTGCCCAGTTCAACAGCAGTACACAGTACCAAAACTCCCATGTACAGGCAACACAGCTCTTCAAAGCTGAAAGTTTAAAAAACACCCCAGTGTCACCAGTAGAGAGGAGAGAAATGAAGGCTTACTAGTCACTTTTGGAAATGAGACATAATCCCTGGCTGGATACTATGTTAAGTGGCCAAAAAGTGGATTTAGCAAGTCAACTTGCAACTTTTGGCAGCCACAAGAAAGTCCATTGGCTTGTTCTGAAGGTCAGTGAGGAACCAGAATGGGTGAGGCAGCAGCTGGGATCATCAGCAAAACTTAATCACTGAAAATCCATGAAATTCAGGAGACCGCAAATTTTTGACTCAAAATGTTATTTCCATCTTACCATATGGATGCGGGACCTGGAACTCCACCAAAGAAATGTCTAAATGCCTTCCAAAGCAAACGCCTTTGGAAAATACCAGGTTTAAATGGAATAAGATGCATAACAAGTACTGAAATGCTATTAGGACAGTATCTTCGATCCGGGAGACATGATGGAAATAGTTTGGATGTGTCCAAAAGGCATGGGGAAGCAAAAGAAAGAATAAATAATAAATAAAAAAAAAAACAACCAGAAGATAGTTCAGTCAATAGATTTTCATTTCTGTCAATAGATTATTATTTCTGTAATAGAGAAAACAAACATACAACATTTAAAAATTCAGAGGCCATGTGGAGTCTGGAGTAGGCAGAGACAGAAAAGCTTTTGAAGCAACAGAAAAGAAGCAATCTGAACACTTAATACAGAAAAGTCTAAGAGCTGTTCTCAACTGGTGCTGCCTCAAAACCAGATTTAAACTATAAATAAAAATGTCCCATTTCTGGCCCAAGAGAGAACTTCCTACCCTGAACACACATCATTTTGGGGCAAGAATATTCACATTTGGATGGAGAAGTTAATTTCCAGGTATTAGTGTAATGCAGACAACTAGACCCAAGATTTCACAGATCAGAACCTTCTCCAGGAAAAGTGCACAAGAACTCAACAAAAAAAATAGGAACCAAATATGAAATCACAAATCCAGAGATGAAATCGGCTCCCCCCTTTCCCTCCAGGTTGCTGGATATAGTCCAGAGTCAATGGAGAAACAGGCACTGCTGGCTATCTTACACAGCAAGAAACATATGCTTCCAGCACTCAGATTTTCCCCCTGTCCTTTAAAGGCACAGCTTGCAGGCTAAAGACAGCTAAGAACAATTTTTTCGACTAAAGCTGCTTTTTAAATCTTTTTAAAAATTGTCTATTTAAACACAGCACGTATTTAAATTGGTGTATGACTAGGTATGATTGATGACATATGTACGATGGCACTGTGCAGGCTTGCATGCTGACCTTGAGGAAATCCTCTTTGTGCATTGCAAGGTCGTGGCAGGCACGCCTTGGTGCAACTGTGTATGCCTGGCAGCATGCAAATGGTCTGGATCTCTTCTTAAGGTCTCAGGTCTGGTTTTTGTGACTCCACAGATGAATATTTGCTTTTTCTGTCACTAATCACAAATAAGAAAGAAAAGTGATCATAGAATTACAGAAGATCCTGAGCTGAAAGGGACCACAGGGATCACTGAAGTCCAGCTCCTGCACCAAGAGTCAAACCATGTGCTCAAAAGCATTGTCCAAACACTTCTTGAACTCTGCCAAGCTTGGTGCTGTGACCACTTCCCTGGGGAGTCTGTTCCAGTGCCCAACCACACTCTGGGTGAAGAACCTTTTCCTAATACCCAGCCTAAACTTCACCTGACACACCTTCATGCTATTCACTTGGTCCTGTCACTGCTCACCACAGAGAAAAGATCAGTGCCTGTCCCTCTGCTTCCATGGCAATTGCAGACCACAATGAGGTCTCCTCTCAATCTCCTGTTCTCCAGGCTGAACAGACCAAGTGCCCTCAGCTGCTCCTCATAAGGTTTCTCATCCAGAGCCTTCTCCATTTTCGTGGCCCTCCTCTGGACGCTCTCTAACAGCTTAGTATCTTTCATACACTGTGGCACCCAAAACTGCCCCCAGCCCTCGAGGTGAGGCCACCCCAAAGCAGAGCAGGACAATCCCCTCCCTTGCCCAGAGTCAGCTGCCAGGGCACTGCTAACTCGCATCCAACCTTCTGTCCACCAGGCCCCCAGGTCCCTTTCCATGGCAGTGCTCTCCAGAATCTCATTCCCCAGGTTGTCTGTACATACAGGGTTGCCCCATGACAGGTGCAGAATCTGGTACTTTCCCTTGGTAAACTTCATATGGTTGGTGATTGCCCAGACCTCTAATCTGTCCAGGCCCCTCTGCCTTGGAGGGAGCCACCAGCTCCTCCCAACTTTGTATCACCAACAAACTTACTTAGTATCCCTTTGAGTCCAGCACCCAAGTAATTTTTCAAGCTGTTGAAGAGCACTGGCCCTAAGACTGTGTCCTGCAGAATCCCATTAAAGATCAGTCCCTGGCCATGCTCTACACTGGCTCCATCTATAGAGCCTCCCACATTCACTGCCAATTTGCTGTGGTTTAACCTATGATAACCACAAAGCTGGTTTCACTTGGCAGCAAGGTAGAGAAGCTACGCAGAATGGCAGCAAAATGTCTTTCAGCTCTACTGCTGCACCCTGAAGTAAATAAAAATCTCTCTCTCATTTCTTCCACCTCCTGAGATACATTTTGTCACCACTGTAAGGTGCTGAAAGATCCACCTAAGCATTATGATAGGAAAGTGAGACTATTTAAAGGATTACTGAAAGGAAGGGCCATGTATACTAAAAGCAGTAATTTCCAAACCTTTTGGATCAACTCATCTCAGAGAGATCCTTCATGACCTTGGCAGCCTCATCATCCAAATCCCTGATAGGTGTATTATGTACTTCTCTGGACCAGCTGCAACCCGTTTCCACAGCTTCACACATCCTCAGCAGCTTGCGAGCAGCTCAGAAGCCTCTGGCTCAGGTAGAAACCATAAAGCCAAGGTGAGTTTCCAGCTGCGGGAATGACCTTGAACACGAGTGCAGCCAAATCACTGACTTGCTCCGTGCCTTGGTTTCCCCATCAGACCAGACCTTTCATGGCAGATGTGGTCTCCCCAAACACAGCACATGGAGCCCCAGTCGCCTCAGCTGCTACTGTAATACAGATAAATATTTTTTGTTCTGCCTTTGAGTCACTACCATAAATTACGTGTTTCGGTCTGGTAAACACTTTTGCATCATGTCTTCCATCTGATAGCTGCTAAAAGAAAAAGGGGGGAAAAAACTTGTTTCAGTATCACTTCTGCTCTCTTTCAAAGAGAAATAAAGCCAGCTTCCTCGCACACTTTCCTTAAGTATTGTTTGTCTTTCTTAAGTTCAACCTGTGCTTTGCCACCATCAATTTTTTACATCCACTGTGGACTGCCAGGACAATCAGCCAACACTGAAGTCATGACAGATAGCTGAGGATTCACTCAAGCTGCCTTAGCAAAGCCAAAGTGCCAGGAAAATACACCAGGTTTGCCCCCCACACAACACACGGACTCCTTACCTCTGTGGGCATATCCACCCCAACTGATGCAATGCCTCAGAACACACATGGATTAGTCCTAACCAAACCAGTTTGGGTTTCAGCAGCTGAAGAGCTGCCCCAGCACGTGTGTTGGCAGCAAACAAAACAAAGACTGTCCACCTTCACAGCAAGCTGGGCTACAACAGCTCTACTGCTTCTGAGATTCGGGGCTCCACATTGCACCTTGCAGAGGTGTAAGAAATGTTGGGTTAGAGGCATCTTGGGAGGTTTCTAGTCCAGCCCTGCATTTGAAGTCTCACTAGATCAGGTCAGCTGGAATTTTCTCTAGCCAAGTCTTGAAAACCTCCAAAGACTGAGATCCTGCAGCCTCTGTGGGAACCTGTTCATTTTAAACCATGACCCTCTTACTGGAGGGGCTTTCCTAAGACCTAACCTGAACCTACAAATCTGGTTTGTGGTTGTTGCTCCTTATTTTGTCACCTTCTACAATCAAGAAGAGTTTGACTCCATCATTCCCACAACCATCCTTCAAGTATCTGCCTGTTACTAGATCACAATTATCACGATGACAATACATCACCACCTGACTGTTTCCAGAAAATGCTACAGTGGGCAAAGGAATGCAGCCCCACGTCCAAAAAAAAAAAGACTCCAAAAGGAGGTTGTAGGGAAGAGGTTGTGTGTTTTGACTCATAAACAATGATGCAGCAGAGAAACAAGTTAGAGAGTGGGACCTTTGTGCAGCATTGCACAAGAGAGCTGGTGTAGCAGGAGTGCTGGCAGGCACTGCCTCTGCAAGCAAAATGCACCGCCTGACCTGCAAAACCTTCTCTGGTGGAGCAAGTGTTCATCCCTCCTCTGAATCATGGGCCAGATTACAATAGCTAAAATATATGATGGTCTTTTGGAATCAAGCTGGGAGATTACATGGGAGGAGCAGGGTGCAGCA
Organism: Irena cyanogastra; assembly: GCA_013397155.1. Classification (NCBI taxonomy): domain Eukaryota; kingdom Metazoa; phylum Chordata; class Aves; order Passeriformes; family Irenidae; genus Irena; species Irena cyanogastra. The sequence goes on along the minus strand of VWZV01010744.1, from coordinate 1,436,285 downwards.
AGGCAGTTTGACAGATCGAGTAAGTGCAAACTCATGGAGTTCAGTGCAATCAAAACTTTCTACAAAGAACTTGTCAGAGGACTTTCCTGAGTTCCATCAAGAGATCCAGGTGACATAATTAGTGCCCTTAAGCCCCTTAGCTATCCCTCCCTGCATCCAGGCTCAAAATCGATAAATTTACCCAGACTAGCACTGGAAGGAACTTTTGGAGAATTTGTCAAATTTATTCCACTGCCTCAAAACAGATTCAGCTCTCTGAAGTGGACTTTGGCCAACCTGTACTTCAGAACTGCCATGATGGAGACTCCAAGCCCATCCCAAACCATCTGTTCCACTGCTCCACTGCTCTGGCAATCAGAGGTTAGGAAGTTTTTCCTACACTTGTTTCCCTTGCTGCAGTTCAAGCTCAGCACTTCTTGGCCTCCAATCACTAGCCATGTAGAACAGTTTACTCCCTTCCACTTCACAACCACCTTTGGCATACTCGAGGACTGTTATTTCTCCTCTCAGTCCTCTCATCCCCAAACAAGCCCATTTCCTTCAGTCTTTCTGTTTTCTATATTTTTGCTCATTTTTTTTGTGCTTTTCTCTGGCGTGTCTGCAACTATTTCCTATTTTCGTTAATGGGTAGAGCATCCTGAATGAGGCATGGCACAGCTGAGCATGGGAGTGACCAATTAAAACTCCTTAGAGAGAAGAGGAAAAAAAAGGAGATAATTTTGCACAATACCTATCTTTTGTACTTTGCTGCAGAATAAAGACATGTTCTTTCTTCTCCCTCCTATAAAATTTCATCCCAATCAGCACTGTGCCAAACTCCACCTGGCATCTCCATCACTTGACAGCCTATGATATCTCTGCACTAATGGTCCTACTTCAGTCCACATCTCACATTCTCATTTAAGGAGGACATCCTTACAATGCATTTTCAGGTGGGATATGAAGGATCTACTTCAGGAACCAAAACAACCCTTCATCAGGGAGTTGCCCCTAGGAATAGGGCTGCAATCAGTAAATCAGCCCTTTAACCTCTTCTTGCTTGTCCCATTGGAGAGGAGCAGCTCTTCCAATGACCTTGATTAAACTGCTTTTGCTCGATGTAAGAACGACACTGATGCACAAAGCCAAACCCAGATAAACCAGCTGGGAGGAGAAAAAAAAAACTCCCAAATCACTAAAGGACTGTAAAACCAGCACACGATGAGAAGCTTTTGTTTTAGTCAGAACTGCAGACATACATCTCAGCCAGACAGAATACTCTGACTTCATGGTACATAAACGAGCAGGCAGAGCACACTGATCTAACGATAGGGAGCTGAGCTGCTCTACGACAGCGCTTATTTTTCACAGCGCTTCCCTGCCAGACAGTCCACCCCCGAGCCCATCGTGCCGGGCAGCAAACAGACGCAAAACACTGCTCCAAATCCATGTCTAACACAGGAGACAACAGACAGGCACGTCCAGCAGGAGAGGACCAGGAGACAGTGAGTCAGTACAGGACCAGCACAACATGTGCTGGTCTTGGCTCGTTGGTCACACAACTAAAGCCCAGGGTTTTGTTTAGGGATTGGGTTTTTAAAAAAATTTTTTCACGTGTGTTTTAAGGAGGAGCCAGGAGGAGAATTCAAAGACAGTCTTGTGCTTTGTGACTGCATACAAGGAGACCATTTTATGCATGAAAGTCAGAAACGCAAAAGGTAGGGACAGGCTTTTTAATAGGGTCTCTAGCAACAGGACATGGGACAGTGGTTTTAAACTGAAAGGGGGTAGATTCAGACCCAATATGAGGAAGAAAATGTTTTAAATTGGGGGTGGTGAAACACTGGCACAGGTTGCCCAGAGAGGTGGTAGATGCTCCATACCTGAAAACATACAAAGCCAGGATGAACAGGACTCTGAGGAACCTGGTCAAGTTGAAGACGTCCCTGCTTATTACCAGGGGACTGGAATAGATGAGTTTTAAATGTCTCTTCCAACTCAAACCATTCTATGAAGGTACAAGAAGTGTTTGTCTGAAGAAAAGCAATTAAGCAAGAGGATGAGGGAGCTTGATGTCCCAAGCAGAAAAGAGGTGAAAAGAGATATTTTGGCACTTCAATTACTTTTGACCTTCAATTGTTTGCTTAGCTTTTATTATCAATATTACAGTAGCATTTACAGCCAAACTGCCCAGAGTCTACATGAACCCCCGTCTGCAGTTATGAGGCTGAAAAAAGGCACACTTTGTCTCAACCTTTAAGCAGTTGTCATTCAATCATTTCAATATCCCTCAACACAAGAGAAGCTCACAACACAGGTATTTCCCAGAGTGTTGTACAAATAGGTCCCACAACCTCACATAAACACAATCTTCTGAAGTGAAACAGAGCAGGTATTGCTGTAAATGCAGATTAATGCTGCACAGATCAGGTGTGGAGAAGAGTCTCCTTTCCCAACCACCCTGGGTGGAAGTAAGAGAGAAAATTTAGTACTTTCCTTTCTTGCCATAGATCTCCTTGAAAAATAAAAGCAAAACGAAACCAGGCTTATAAAAGCACAGCACTTCAAGGACAACGTTAGCAACACACCCATGTGCAGACACATATATTTGAAATGCACTTGTCAAAGAAAAAATAAATCTATCCTCTACCCTGTGTCAATACAGCCAGAGCAGGAACTTCAAACCCCATTAGCAGCATCCTGCAGCCTGAGATGTCTCCTCTGAGGTCTCAAAGCAGAATATAAACTGAAGGTATAAGGACAGTGGCAAAGCCAGCGATTCAGCACCTTCCCTTTGAGGCCATACAAAAGCCAGCATAAACCGCCTTTTGTGCACAAAAACCAAAGTCCAACCATGTGGGTTTATTGTGGACAAAGGCAGGTTTTACGGGAGGAAAGCCATCCCCCTCAGGCTCTGGACGAGCAAGCTGCTCTGAACTACTCTCGAGGAGAGCTTGATCCACACACCAACACCCTAAATGCACACCAGAGCTACATAAATACCTTATCAATAATAATGCATTAAAAAGCAAAGGGACGAGGCACCACCAAGTGAGACACAGTCCAAGCTAAAGGCCAGCACTTTCAAATCCAGCCACCACTGCAGGAAGCTGGTGCAACTGGTGTGACTGGAAGGGAAGTCCCACCGACCACAGCGCCGGGACCGCTCCAGCGCAGAGATCCCCTCCAGTGACATCTGCCAAGCATCGCTTCCTGCCCCGCGGAGGCTGCGTGGGATGGCCGGGCACATCTCAGCATGGCTGCATTTCCTCTTGGGGGAATGAGGATGTTTTGAAAACATAGGTGGCTTGCAAAGCACTTTGGGATGTATGTGGATGAAAAGCACTCTTATGCACATCGATAATTAGCACTAACTGCCAGCATGTCACACCCTCCATGTAGAGCATTTAGCAGATTTATTCAGCTCTTGCTGGAATGCCAGAGCACAAGCTGGATATTCAGACAGTGATGTGAGCGCCCTTTCATGGGGCAGATGCTGGGGAGCTAATGATGTTTGATGAGTTAAGGCCATTGGTGACTCAGGATCAGCAATTAGTTGATTTCTGCGGGAGGAAGGTGCTTTGCTCCATTAAGCTAAAAGCATCCTCCACAGTTCAGCACACACAAAGTCATTCTGTCCACCTCCCACAAAGCCTGCTTATGTTCATTAGGGCATTGATACTTCCCACATAAAAACTCAGCTTTACCTTACTGGACTCCCTAGCAGTTCTATCCCTCAGCCCCGTGCCAACCTAATACTCCCTGGGAGAGCATAAGGCACACAAGGAAAGAATTGCCAAGAGCAAGTGGACACACAGTCTAATGCAAAGTGATGTGGTACCACTGATGTCTGCAGGGCAGAATTCATTTTGGGCAAGGCTAATAACACTCTATCACAAATCAGGCACAACCCCAGTCCTGCTCTAGCCTGCAGTATGGGACTACAGACATCCATCTCCCTCTCAAGGGTAGGCAGTGATGCTTCCATCAATCAATAACAGGCACTGGGGAGACACCAGCTGCACTTGTTCTGCCTGCCATTCCCCAAATGCACGCAGCAAAAGCAACAGGACCAAAGGATGATTTGGCTGGAGTCCTCCCAGGAAGGGAGAGCATCCAGCTCCCTCCCAGAGGCTGCATTCCAGTCATCTGAAGGCTGGCTGAGGCTGGTCATCGGTGTCAGGGATTGGGACCCTTGAAATCCTGGGGAGCAATGTGCCGATTCATAGGACGGCAGCGCGTTTCTGAGCGCTAATGCTCATGGCACATGGCAGGACTGTCAGGCAGAGGATGCAAAGAACAGTTATTTCTTTCAAAGAGTGGGGAATGTGACAGAGCTGGCATTTGGACCCTCTTTTTACAACTTCTTTGAAGTGTTTGATCTCAGCCGCTAACGACACAAAGGCTATCGAAGCGCTACTGGTGCTATCTTCAAAGGGTTCGGACGTTCAATGATTAATAGGAACCCTGCACGGGATGGGGGAGAGCGACTATTATGGGAATGTTAGGGGGTATCCAAGATGCGTTAGTACCTTTACTCTTCGGGACCAAGGTACTCCCAGCCTCCCCTAAAACAGACGACTTCAAAGGCGGGGGTGTGACCGTCGCAGGTCCCGGGTGAGCCCGGCCACGGCGGGGCGCAGCCAGAACGGCCCCAAGCGCCGAGTGTCCGCTCCAGCCGCGGCCGTCACCGCCCACCCCACCACCCTGGGGCAGGGAACAAGCCGGGGGGCTCGGAGATGCTCCCACCCGCCTTCCCCGAGAGGTGGGGAGCCAGGAGCGTTCCTTCCCCGCCTGGGCAAGGGGCACCCCCGCCCTGCCGAGCCTCCGCGGCGCCGGGAGAGGCGGCGGCAGGTGCACCCGGGCTGGCGGCGGAGGAACGGGGATGCAGGCGGGGGGGATGGATCCCGGCTCTCCCGGGGCCGGGGTAAGGATTACATGGGATGGGCTGAGACTTACGTATCTCCGTAACTTCTTCTCCGGCGGTGACTTTCGGAGCCAGCCCGAGCACACCACCTCCCCGCCGCTCATCGCGGCAGCCGGGCGCCGCCGGCAGCCGCGTTAAAGACACAAACCCCGCGGGGAGAGGGGCTGCCCGGCCCCACGCCGCCCCCGAGGGGCTGTCGTTTGTCCCTGTCCCCCCCACTCACTCATACAGTGCCTATAGAGAAACTTTATCCACACTGCAGCAGGTGATCTCTAACAGCGCAACGTTTCCTTAATTAAAAAGTACAGCTCCTCCCAAACCTCTTCCCCGTAAGGTTTCATTACCCCAGGATCCTTCCCCTCTCTTGATGGAAAAGGTCCTTCTCACCTCAGAAAGGCGAGGCTGGCTTTAGCCTCGCTGTGCTCAGGGACTTGTGCCTGAGATGAAGGTGCCATAGGAAAACAAAGAGGTTGAGCAAGAAACAGCCAAACACCAGTGATGCCAAAAACCCTCCTGGAGAAAAAAAATAACAATAAAAAAACCACGAGGGGAATCAATAAAAGCTTCGTATTTTATTATTGATTTTTAAGTAATGGAGCAGTGGCCACTGAAAGGGGATTTGACTGCCATTGGAGTCTCATGCAGCCAAGCCAGGTTTTATATTACAGTGTATTATACCCTGGCTGAGATTCACTATCAACTTTTAGATCTAGAAACACTGTACATTTCAAAGCCTGATCCTCTCCTCCCCAGCTCAGGCAGTAATAAAACATCTCTCCACAGCCCTTCGAGTTGGGTTATGCTCTAACCTTGCTTCCACTGCACCCTTTAAAGCAAAACTTGGGCATGGCACCCATAAAAGCTGAGTCCTCTTAGCCCACACTCATGTGGAAAACACAACAATTTGCTAGGGATGGATTTCTAAGACCTGTCTCTATACAACAGCTCTGCCCCAAACCTGCTCGGGCACATTCAGTCATCATCAGGGCACATTCAGTCATCCTGCCTCAGCTTCCCTGCCTGTCCAACCTCTGTGGGCAGGGATGGTCCCTCCTTACGTGTTTGTGCTGTAGCTGGTGCAATAACAACTCCATGCTGGCTGGATGTGCTACTGTATGTCACACAACAACAACCTTTATATAACACCGCTCAAGCAGGGACCTTGCATCACTTCAGAGCAGTAATTGCAACTTGCAGTGCCTCTGTGAGGTAGGAACAACACCTCTTCTCGAGATGGGGACAGCACGGTTAAGCCATATGTTGTTTATCATCTTTGTGAATGCATGAAGTAGGGGAATAACCCTTTCCAGAACAAGTCAGTCATTTGTTAGGAATGTATTTTCTCAACAGCTTTGTTTTTCTGCCCATGAAATGCAAAGGCTAAATAGGAAGATTTTTCCACCTTCTCACTACCCAAAGGAAGGGGTTGATCCTATTCCAGTGCTGGGCAATCTCTGCGGAGAGAGGCTATGCTCAGATCAGCTCACCCATCTCTGCCAACCCAGTATGTGTGATGGGGCTGAGAGCAGTTCTGTGCTGGCCTCAGCCGGCGTCACCTTATTCAGTGCACTGGAGCCACATCAATTTACACTTCATGAGAGCGAGAGTCTCACCTGCAAACTCTCCTGAGTTAGAGGCACTTTGTGCATTCGTAGAGAAAATTGTCCTGGTGACCTGCACTTGAGAGATCTTCCCAAAACACACCGAAATTTCAGAGAGGCCAGTGAGCTATTGGGGATTTGGAAAGATTTAATTAAGAACAGATGATCAGATTAATACAAAGGTATCGTGCAAAACTATCCCATGGTGTATGTTAATGATTCACAGGTTAGGAATTCACTCGTACTGACACCAATGCAAAGTGGTATCAGTTTGAATACCAGTTGCAGAGAACCCTGTCTGCATTCTTATGTTAACAACTTCCACCACACGGAGTTGGAACATTTCATTTGGGTGATGGATGTTTAAAGAAATGCTCCATAATTATCATTGTGTGAATTGGAATGAATTATTCTATGTGTTCTATGACAGCCCTTGGTTTATTGCCCTGCTCCCTTGCTGCACTGTTCCTTCTCTCCGTTCATCCCCTATTCTGGATAACATTTACTGACTTGGTTATATCACAAGGTATATCTGAACAGTGTCTGAAACATGAAGTACCCCAGTAAATTCTTTTTTCCATGCTTTTGGTGATGTCTGACAGGTATCTGAGATTGTTGGGACTTTTGGATGGGAAATGGGTTGCATTTTCTGTACATTTAAATATGCTGCCGTCTCAGATGTGACACAGAATCACAGAATCATTAAAGTTGGTAAATGCCTCCAAGACCATTGAGTCCAACTGTAATATAAGCTCTGTGCAGAAAAATGCTTCAAACAAAGATGATGCACGTGAACGTGCCTCCCCAATTCCACTGTGGCTGTATGCAGAGTGGGAACAGTGAGTTAATTCTGGCATCAGGCTTCCAGATTACATATGATCCAATGCATGTAACATTACAACGCCTTATAATGCTGGCCCTCCTTAAAGCTTTTGGCCAGGAAGATACACAAATACTACCCTCAGTGCCCCCGGGAGTTAAAGATGATGTCTGTCATGAGCACAGCTCGATTTGGCAGCGCTTGCACGTTCGTAACAGTTTTTACCAACTTCAAGCTGTTCCTCCAACCGGCAGTAGAGAATGAACTCAGGCTGGCCCCAGCTGACTGCGTAAATCTCTGGAGTGTGAGCTAACAGCCAGCAGCCTTGGCGGAAAACTGTGTGAAAACCACATCCCTGTGTTGGAAAAACCTGACAAGGGAGTTATGCGAAGCCATTGAGAAGCCATCTCTGCCTGCAGAAGCAACTGAAGGAGGAACAGCAAAATTAGCAGACATAGCAAGGGAGAAATTAAGAGAAGCCATGTAAGAAATAATATTCCTTGAACAAGGGTAAGGCTGAGAGAGAAACATTTTTTTAAGAAAAAGCCCTCGTACTGTCTTTAATGTGCTGGGGTGCACGAAAAAGTGACACTTTCTTCTTCAGAAATCTCTGGGGTTTTTAATCGTAACCTTCAGTGTGGTTTCTTGTTCATGTCTGAAACCGAAAAATCAGAACTTCTAAGAAAGAAACCACAATGTCCACGGTTACTCCTTCCTGCTCCAAATTTATTCAAATGAGCTATGCCATCTGCTGGCAGACGGGAAAGCTGCAGGCGGAGCAATTCTCGCTCCCAGTCGGTGGTGCAAGCAGTCGGGATGGAGACACCGGGCATTTCCTGTGGATTAGGGACCAGCTGGCTGAAACGCTTGGGGCTACTTACCCCAGCCAGGCACAAATCCCTTGGAAATGCCCTATACAGTGGTTAATATAAACCGAAACAGGCTGGGGGGTGGGGGGTGGAGGGGAGGGAGGAAAGGCTTGAAAAATCTGCCGTGCTGCTTGGTGCTCCTTGCCTGCTTTTGATTCTGAGCGAATGCTCAGTCTCCTGAGATCCAGCTCCACAACAATAAGACCTGACTTTATCTTCACGCAACAGTTCCTGCAGCAGAGCGGGATGGGAGCAGCTTTTTGATTACATGAAGAATTTTCAAGGTTAAAAAAAACCCAAACACCTCTTTCAAGAACTCAAGTCTTTTCAAGCTTTCCACCCTCCACAGAAAAGCACAGCAAGCCCCCCAGAACGACTGCAATTGAAGCCAAACCACAAGACAGTCCTTTCTTTCTTGTGACAGACAGCAGCTCCAGCAGCACTGGCTGCTTTCCATGAGCAGAGGGAATAGTAGCACAAGGTGCTTTGATCAGATAGTGAGACAGTTTGAAGCATCTTCAGTAGTGTGCTGTGGCAAAGACAGGGGCATCAGAAGTCTGATGCCTTAATACAGGTTTGAAACAGAGAAGAGGCCAGCAGTGTTCAAGGCACATGGTCCTACTTTGTCCTCTCTCTGTTGGAGATCCTGGCCAGAACCAGCACATCCTATCCTGAATGGATACAGACCCCCTGGGCAGCACAGGGAGGGCCCTGGGGTGCTGAGCTGGATGGTGCCTGTGGATGAAGCTGGAGGACATTTCCAGTCCTCACACTTGAAGATTATTAAAGAAGACTTCCTCTTCAGTCCACACTGAAGCCCAGTCCTACTTCTCTCACCAAACTAGGAACTTAGAAATAACTTCGCCTGAAGCTGAGCTGGGACAGACCACTGCTAATGCATTTCTGGACCCAGCAGAGGGGTATTTTTGCGTCTGGTAATTCCTTCTAGGATGGATGAGCTCCTCATGCAAACTCTCTTGCCTGGATCCAGACACATTTTTGGCAGCTACCTTTACCNTTTTTTTCTCACCTCCTCAAAACAGAAAACCATTATACTGCTTGGTGGAAAGTGCACCAGGCAATGCTCCAGACACAGACACTATTCTGACATAAACATAAAGGCCACTTCATCTTTGTTTTTCCCCGATGAGACCGGCAGCTCGGCCTGGGAAGGACTCCCTCTATGGACACTATTTGGCACAATGGGGCTTTGACTGCAGCTGGACCCAGGGCAAGCAACCATAAAACAAATGACAATAAAACAAGCAAGGAGAAATCTTTGCTGGTCTGCCCTGCCTGCTTACCCGACCCCGGTGTACTCTCACATCCTTAGGCATTACTTGAAGAGCAGATGGTGCTCTGTGGTAGAGCAAACGAGCAATTATCCTCCTGACACCCTGCAAGGCCTCCCCACATGCGATTGCAAGAAGTTACTTCACCCCAAGCTAAGAGCTGTTGTCTGGCTTTTCAGCATAATTGGATGTAATCAAGTTTAATTTGGTTGATGCAGTAACTCTGAAGACTTTTGTAACTGGATTACTGTTGGCTCAACGGTCATGTGCCATTATATTTGCTGGCGAAAACAGAAGCCAGAATAAAAACAGATGCTTTCCCCCTACTCCTCCTTCCAGTGACACCCCTCCAGGATATGAGCTTGCCCTGTACAGCCAATATAATGAACTAAAAATTCTATTAGAAGAAGGAAGTCATTGCTGTTGTATTATGTCCAGGCTTCTTCTACAAAGTGTAAATTACATAGAATATGTATCTCTACATTTGTTTACAATTGTTGACCGATCACAGCTTAGAGCTAAAACTGCTGGAACACAGACCTACTATGCACGTGGGCTTCTAGAACTATGAATCTTACTATTCTAACTGTACAAGTAGGGGAGCTGTGACCATGAGCAGGAGTGAGTGGCTGATGAGGATGGACTCCCCCAAGTCCTATGTTCCACACCACACCACCATCTGAGAACAAGGAATATACAAAATGCTGTGTTCATAGCAGACCTATAGCTCTACTGCAGGTAATCTGTAGGTGAGAAAGGGGCATCTGGTAAATGTAAGAAAGCATAAAGACCTTATTGTCAGACCCCCCAGCTGCTACCAGTGTTAAGTCATGGAAGAAGTGTGTGAAAGCCATCATGCTTTAGGTCAAATTTTGCAAATTCAAGAGCCTGTTGTCTTTTGTAATGTCCCTCAAATACTGTCAGTTAAGATACACTGATACACTCCGGAAAGACGCTGAGGCCCGGCAAACAAAGACTGAAATACGGCACTTTTTTAACAGTGAAAATAATCAGTGAAAATAATCACTGGAGCAGTGCATGGAGGGAATATGCCCTTGTGGTTTCAAGGCATTTTAGCCCATCTAGAGCATATTATTATATTCCTGGCTGAGACGTCGATTGCATTTTAAACAGGCATCTCTGTCTGGAAGTCTAAAGTGTGAGGACTTTGCTAAGATCAGAGCAAAAGCTGCTCTGCAGTTGCCAATTCCAAATGCTACACAGCAGCCACCCTCCCAGCTGAATGCTGTTAAGCTGTAGTTGCAGGCATATGCATCTCTGGTTTTGGCCAGATGGCTATTTTAAGTTTCTAATGATCTGGGAAATGAACACTTCATAATGTTCTATCTCAGAGGGTTTAGCACAAACTTTCTTCCTCTTATCCATGGCAGCACTGTTACAGATGGCATTGGATCTCAATTAGGGACTGGAGTAACACAGTGCTAAAAACATCGTGTTTTAGCATGTACTCCAAGGACATGGCAACATAATCCTGCCTGGCAAGTCATCCATCAAGTTCATTAACAAATAGGCTCATGAAATTTGTTAAATACTTGAACCTTATACTTCCTAAATCACCATGAAGAGTAATAATTTATTAATGCCATTAGTAATAATGGAATTTGAAAGACTGTTTGAAGCCACTGTATAAACCAGGCACTCAGATTTGATTTGTGTGGTTATTCGAGTTTTGCAGGTGGCAAAGTTCAGCCCTGTAGGGTGATCTGGAAAAGCACCACCCATGCATGTTTACAGAGAGGCACCTAAAGCATGCCTTTCCCAGAACTCCAGCTGCTCTGCAGAGCCACATCTCAGCAGCTATGACGGCATTTACACACTGCTGAGCCAGTCTGAAAGCACCTGGTGATTTATTTATACTAAACAACTGCAGAGGTCATTTCAAGTGCTTCACAGAGATGCCATCATGTGAGCCCAACCTGCCAAAAGGAGACCTCCTCAGTTACAGCGATGACAGAATCTCTGCAGGTAAGTGCTCACAGCTGGATCTCCTGGAGCTGCAAACTGGCTACTGGTTGAGCTCTGAGTTTCTGTAACTTTGTGCAGAAATGGGAGGAACCTGTTCTCAACTTTGACAGGGCAGCCTGGAAATCAAACCCTAATCCTGACCCTTGCTTCCCTCCACAGCCTCTGGCAAGTCCCTTCATCTGTCACTGACCTGGAGCGTCCCAGCTGTGTGAACAGCCCTGGCAGCACTGACACGGAGAGGTCAGTCGGCCTTTGAGCTGGCTGTGGAGGGAGTTCAGCTGTCTCCTGCTTGGATGTGCAGCCCATGGCCACACATTCACCAATGGAGCAGCAGCAAAGCTGGGGGACAAGCAGAAAATGGGAGACCTGTGTCTCAGAAATATATGCATCATATACCTGCTTCACACAGCTTAACCACAGCACTGAGCACAGAGAGCCCAGGATCTTCAAAGGGCCATCAAAGATACTGGAATTATTGCCCAAAAATTGCTTTGAAGGTAAAGACACCATGGAAGTATTACTAAAAAACATTGTGTCAGTGAAGTATAATTGTTTTTCACTGTGACTGGAAATCTAGCCTCTTTTTGAAGCCATGGCAGACAGTAGGGCATAGTCCTATACTGAAACTTAAATGTTTACATGATTACCAAGGCCTCCTACCAGACCACACAGATTTTTTTCTAAGCAGTTTGCATACTATTTTGCCAGCAACCTGTATGATCAGTGACTTCTAAAAACTCTGAACTCCATTCTTTCAGCACAAGTATCAGTATATTAACCTGCTGAAAACAGTAAGACACAGATATCAATGATGAGCAAAGAGCAAGATGAAGCCTTGCAAAGAAAATTAAAAATCTACTCTTTAGGCTGCCTCAAATTATTCAGAAAAAAAATCAATTGTAAGAGTAATAAAAATAAACAGCAGGATTGCTATCTCTGAAAGGCCTCGGGACATACAGAGATAGATAAAAATCACTGAAGCACAGTCTAGGATCTTAGAAATGCCAAAAATGCATTTGAAACCAGATCAGTTGCAAACATCCTGCTTTGTTTCTGGTGTGGCAGTGCACCCAAAGGCAAATAGAGGGAAGTCTCCCAAGCAGGCGCCAAGCAGGGATTTGGTTGATTTGGGTCAGTTCCATGTTTCTGCCACACATCTTCCTTAACCTTGGGCAAGCAGATTAATTGCTCTGTGCCTCAATTTCCCGCAGTAAAATAGTGTCAGCAATAAGAGCAACATGGACTCTAAAGTAATTTCATTCGTATTTCACTCACAATAGAGCCTACAATTTCTGATGTAGCTGGTACATGACTTCTAAATGGCCATACAGTCTTGTCCCTCTCTCACCCTTTATGTGAAGGCTCTCCCTTTACAGCATCTTTTCTGTACACCTTGTGCAGCAGACACTGCAGCACAGCAGCCATAAAACAACGGGAGCCATAATTTCTTTGAACTCTAGGTCAAACTTGTTCTTAGCCAAGTCTGTAAGAACTCATATAGTAAATTACATATGTCTCTTTATCAGCAGGATCATAAAATAAAACTTTACAACCCTTCTGAAGGTCATGGCTCTGCAACAAATAGTAAGACAAAACAATAAATTCACCCCCGAGACCACCATTTTTTGTGGCTTTAGCAGCTTTGGTTAGGTCTGAGGAAATTAGAACTCTGTCAATCTTTATACAGTGTCTTATTTCTCCTTTGGACCCATCTCTCATATGTCCCTAGGTGTAAGGTAAAGGCTAAAACAACAGTCATAATGGCTGTTACTGGTTTCAGCAACAGCAAAGCCACGTTTATCTCTATACACACATTTAATGGAAACAATGACAAAAGTGTTTCTTGGCAAATTAGTCCCCTTCACCCCCTGAGCAAAAACACATCTATAAGCTATTCCCAAAACAATCAATTAGTCCAGCAAGCAAAACTGTACTTTACATTTCCCATCAAAGTCTTGGCATTCCCTCAAGCAACTGATGCCTTATCAATTACAACTACTACCAAATAAACCATATAGGGAACTGCTGAGTTGGGTACCTTGCTTGTCTCCCTCAGATCTGGGGGCCTGAATGCAGTTAATTCCGCTAAAATCCCTGAGCTGGTCTGCTGACTTTTAAACATTTGGCCCATGTACCTTTTTGTCTCTGCTTATACAGAAGGTACAACAGTCCAGGATCTGAACACTGCCACAGTATCACAACATAAATCATAAGGGAGAGAACAGCAATCTCTACTCCTAGCTTCCAAGTGTGCATTTGCTCTCCTGTGGATTTAAAAATGAGAAGACTGGAACAGGGTGTTAGTTCTGCAGGTATTATTTTTTTCAATTAAAAATAGAGTACTTTGGGATACTTTGATCTTACACATTAATAAATTAAGTGAAGGGATTATCTGATATTCTTGAAGTGAAAAAAAAAGACGTTCTCCTCTAAACACTCTTCTGAGAGGCTGGCATTTAGTTATGCAAAGTTTATGGTGTAGCTCTTTTATCTCCCATCACTCTGTTCTAATGTTGCAAAGCTACCGACGCAGTAATCAATGACACTCATTCTTTCCTCTGAAGCTCAAAGTGAGGACAAACTTGAAAAGAGGCAAGCATGGGCTGTTGAGGAACTGAAATTTCAATAAATACTTACAAAAATGATGCAAGCAGAGACAGTGCTGGTCACCTGGGCTTGAGAGTTGACTGCTTACGGCACTAAAAAAAACCCAGTGTCAGCTACTGCACTGCACGGTCAGCCTAAGAGGTGATTACTGTGTGCAAATAGTAATAGCTTTTTATTTGAAGAAGTGTCAAGTTTTTATCTGGCTTCAGTCACTGTCAGGGTGCAGACTCTAAGAGAGGATGTAGCAAGGAAAGCTGCTTAAATGAAGAAAATCTTAGTGCATTTCCCTGCTTACATGTCCAAGAGAAATGAACTCCCTGTCCTCCAGATTAACTTCCGTTTTGTTCTAGGAAGGGAGATTCAAAGGAAATACATGACATTCCTCATGGAAATCCCAGAAAAAACATGTTGCATTCCTTGGCAATATCAGTCCATGTTATATATACATAGCACGAGGTGAACAATGCCAGCCTGGAGAGAAACAGTGGCTCCCACCCTTGCTGGCTACCCATAAATTGAGGTTCTCACAAGAATGCCAATCTCGTTATTAACCCTGAGAAGCGTCATAATGCACAGGGCCTCAGCCTCTTTAATCTTTCACCACTAGCAAAACCAGCACATATTGAAGACTGTTACCAAGACTAGACAACCTTTCCTTCCCCTTCTGAGCCATTTGGTTACCTCTCTCAGGACAACCCTGCTCAGCTCCTGCTTCATCTGCCAAATTACCGGGGGTAGTTCGTCTGAGCTTTCAGACCCAAGGGCAAAGTCCCCTTAGCTCACTGGATACCCAGCTCATCAAGCACCTTGAAATGAACCAGGACATGTAGAAGACTGGGGAGACTGCTCCTCATGGACACCTAGTTGGAAACATACACAAAAAACCACTCACGGTGCATCCTTGTTACTTCTTTCTTACATCTATCTACCTGCAAATCAAAGGTTCAACCTTTACCTTCAGTCCTGCAATAAGCTCGGAAAAGGGCAAAGAACAAAAGGTGGATTAGACCAGTTCTTTGTTCTTACCCTGTCACCTTGACAGCCACCCTGCAAACCTGTTTGAAGCAGTTGTATCCTTCCCTGTAACTTTTGACTCATGTCACATCAACCTAGAACTTTTTGGCACCTTCCATTGTCTTCTTTTTTACATCTTGTTTTTCACCTGTCGCTGTTTAGCCCCACCTTGCCCATCAGACCCAGCACCTCAGAGCAGGATCAACAACCTCCCACTGATGCCAAAACCAACTCAGGCAGCCCAGAGCTGCTGTTGGGGACTGACAGGACAGGAGACGTTTTTTGCCATTGCCCCACTCTCTTCTCAGAAGATGGCCTTCCAGTTCAGGCACTCTCATTTACAGTGACTGTGACAGAATCAGTCACTAAGGATCTCAATAAGGACACCTGCTCACTGCAAATCATTTAGGGAACATGCTATGGATGGACTGTTTGCCAGCTGTACTCTTTCCACATCTTTCTGCAGAGAAGTAATTCCAAAACAGGGCAGCAATAACACTTAAGAAAATATACTAAAGGAGAGATGGTACAAATGCAGGAAGATACTTGAGTGTCTGATGTGGGAACTTCTCAGTGGTTTCAAAAGGAAGGCAGGTGCTCGAACTGTTTTGTGGAACCAGACTTGCCAACTCAGGGCTGTACTGGGAAATGCAAACTAGCAAAAGCACCACTAACACCTGCCAAATCAAGTGGATTAAGGAGACATGAAAAAATCTTGATATGCAGATGTCTCATGCACATAAGAAACCCCCTAAAGTAATGACCTCATGGTGATGTTGCTTGCATGATCATAACAGGTAAAAACCCCAGCCACGGAGCACACCGAGACATGGCAGGTGCCACACGACATAAACAGGTATTTTTAGATGCTGCAGGTGCAGTACTACGCAGCCTTACCAGAGAGAACTGTGACTGCCTATTACCAGTGCGATGCTAGTTGATTACAATTTTTCAGTCTCTTACATCTACCTGTAAAAGAAGTTGTCAGGGCTGTCCTGCAGCCACTTCTTGTAGTGTGTGCCAACATACACGGGGTTCATCAGCAGTAACGCCACTACCTTGCTTTTCCTCTTTATATACATTGTTGATACTCCAGCCATAGTTGGCTCCAGAGCAGCAAGCACTATGCAAATGATCATTTGCTGGATTGTGATAATTTGGAAGGGAAGAAGGATGCTGGAAACCCTCAGTTCAAGTCCCAAATAAATCACTGTTTTCCAGTTGCCTTAAGCAAGTCACTCGCACTTCCCATAATACTGTCTTCAAAACAGAAATGAGTATTTCTTTACCTGGCAGAGAGCATAAACCCATTAAAGACTGCCAAGCAGTTCAGATCCTATAGTGATAAGCAATTACATAATACATAGCAATGCTTGGGAGCAGCTGTTGGTTGTTTTGCAATACAGACCAAACTGCTTGGTCCAACAAGCACATGAGAGATTTTCTCAATAACAACAACACAAAAGCAAACCAACAACAAAACCCCACCATGAACTGCAAGTTGGCTCTGAAGAGATGGATGGATGAATGAACTCTCATCTAACTGAACATTTCTGTCTGCTATGTGCTTTCTTTGAGACAGAAAACAGATACCTTCTGCAGAAGTTGTGCAACTAATTTGGTTATACAGAAAATGAAACCTCTACCAGACACTGAAGGAAACTCTCTCATGCTGAGAGCTACAGTTTTATAACAGAAGAAACCATACAGAGTTATAAAACAACCCAGTGTACATCTTTATTGATGATTCACAAAATCAAACATCATTCAACAAACTCACTCCAGCAATTCCAATATGACATTGTTCCTTGCTAGGTTTGGCTGATTTTTCCAAGGTAAAGAATATTTGCTTTTAACTTGGAGTGGGGAGAATCATGCTTTACAGTAGCCATTTCCTGACTGTAGCAGTAGCAAGTGTATCACAGCCTTGACAGTATTTTAGGTCACATTTCTTTATTAATATTTCACATAAAACCCCCTGCTACCTTCAGTGCTTGTTCAGTACTTCCATGGCTTGTACTAGTCTCATGAGAATCGTAACCCTTTAGTTAAGCGGCATTTATTAATACTCCTGAAGTGCACTGAAGACATGAGCTACTATCAAATTAACTGCCAGTGTCCTTCCATAATCTCACCAGAACATACATTATTTTCAATAGCCCAGTATTAAACTGACCAAGAGTTTCACTGATATAAAAATTATCTTGATTTCCCACTGAAACGCACTTGGTCATATCCCGGTATGTTATATACCCATAGTTACACCAATGGTTTTCTCCACATGAGTCAACTGCTGAGCTACAGGAGACAGGAGTGAGAAAACCTGGGGAAAGGAATAACATCTTTGATATTGTCAACTCCCAAGATGTACTGCAGGTAGCGTTCAAACCCCATTCCGAAGCCTCCATGAGGAACTGATCCAAATTTTCGGAGGTCTAGATACCTGTAATTTAAACAGACAGTTACATTTGCAGCACAGTTATGCTGATGTCATTAAAGTGAGCTTTTCATCTAGGGGTTTGCTTTCCATCTTAATTACTTCCCTTTGACCCTAACTGCTGTGATTTCTATGCTGGTCAGGGGTGTGAAGAAGCAGAATTGTATCAGCAGAAACCCCAAGTTTAAACCCATTCAACTCAGCATAGCTATGTTTTGCCAATACACTACAGCATGTTTTTTAGGAGCAAGAACGCATTTGGGTAAAAGAATAGCTTGAGCACCATAGTTCTGCTTATATTGAAAACACCTTTGTAGTTTTAGTACCTAAAATATTCCTAGCAGAGGCACAAACCCAGGTTCCTACAGAATCACAAAGCACTTCCACTACCGGAGGTGAAGCTCTCTGCTTGGGCTTGTCTAGCCCTTGCCACATTGGTGTGGAGATCTGTCCTGCAAATTCTTTCAATTTCTGTTTGCTTTTCAATAGCCTAAGTAATTTCATTTCCAGTAATTTCTTTAGAAGCTTAAATAGGTCTTGCTGCCTGCTCAACATTCCTTTTTTTTTTCTTTTAAGGTAATTATGATGGCTTTTTGCTACTTTTCCCCCAATCACTCTTACAGACTGACTCATTTATTTCCATAGGAAGCCAGGAAAAAAACCCCTTGAACGTATCTTCTCTAAAAATGAGATCTGGAACCAGACATTTTACTTTGCAGAACAGCACCTGCTGTGCACAGAAAACTCAGAAAACATTTGGAAGCAGATACACTGAGTATATGAGTGTCAACAAAATTATGATGGCTCTTCTATAGTTATCCATTCCCCAGCTGGACTGTGGCTGATGTGGTACTGTATTTGCAGCTATAAATTGTCACCAATGGTTTTATTTTAGTAGAAGTGAAAAACATCTCAGTGCTTCTATTGATTTGTGGGGCCACTTCTGAGCTGGCTGAGGGCACCAAGTTTTTCTTCTTTATATGAATGCTCTAGTAGGGGATTGAGTGACTCCAGATGTATTACTTGCTTCTAATCTTGGTATATGAATATTTCATCATCACAGTTAAAAAAAATCAAGTGCACTTAAATATAAATGCATATGTTTTACTACTTATGCAGTGGAGTAGAGGGGGGCAGAACACTGTGAAAGAAATTAAGATTGGACTGACTGCAATAAATAGCTTCCCAAATTTTACATACTGTTAATGAACTGCAAGGAAATATTATATTTGTGTGTATATGTACTTATATATGTATAAATATGTAAAATATACATTATGTATATTTGAGTGTAGTTGCTTGGACATCACATCTTTCTTGGCTTGAAGACTGTATTTTAACAGAATGAAGACAAAGTAATGCCCATGATCACCCTTACTTGCAAAATAAGAGTACTCTCCCAAAAACCTTGTCACTCAGTTTGACAGTATGCCTTTCATACCATGAAATATTATTTTTCCTTATAGCTCATTAGCAGTAGTTAAAATTTGAGAAACCATTTATTACACTCAATCCATCATTCAGGTTTTTTTCTTCCCCAGTGTTTTTCCCCTCCCGTCCACTGCCCAAACAGCAAAAAGAGAAGCAGAGCTTACTTCTTCGTCGTAGCACTGACAAACAAAGTGCAGTGTGCAAGTTGAACAGCATGCCCAAGAGTGGACATGTTTTCTGATGACTGGGACCCACGTGCTTTTCTCTCTGTGCTGCTGGGTGTTAGCTTGGCTCACTAAGGCTTGGTGTATGCACCCCACATCTTGTGATGAGGATTATGCTCAGGATAAGAACACATAGGCTGTGCAAGAGCATGGTGGTCTTCATCTCTATCCACTTTAAACAGACTGCATTAAGAAGAACTTGAGTCTCTGCCAATACCCTGAGCTGCTCCTGGGGAGCCCTGCTGTGCAGCTTTACAAGGGTTTGCAAGGAAGGTGATGGGTAGACCTGATGCTGAGAGTGGTGACTCGTGAAACAGGAAGGACCTCAAAATGTGAGGGATACGGGTGCTGGCCGTGGCAGATCAGTCTGACCCAGCTCAGGAGCTCTGAGCAGAACTGCCAAACCAGCTGGTAACCACTTTAGCTGTAACCACGAATACAAGTAACAGCACAAACTTTTCTGATGATGTCTATAAGTGCATCAGCCTTTGCAAAGGCAGTGAGACAAAGCCCAGCATCTTCTCTGCCTTTTTGCTGGCAACAGAGTTTATAAAGTCATTGTAAGAAGATGAAATAACTCAGCTACTTCCAGATGAACAATAATAATAAATTCTACCCTTGCTTATCCAGGACTTTGATCTGTAGATCTCAAAGCACTTTGAGAAGCCATTTTGGCAAAAGGAGCGAAACAAAACCCATCAAAGTTAATGGAAAAAGTCCATTGAATTAAATGTGCTGAGGATCAAGACTGTGAATCCTTTCTGATGACTGTGCATAGAAGAAGCAGAAGAATTGAGAAATTTTCCATTCTTCACAGATGAAAGAAAAAGTAACTGCCTGCAGATGAAGAGAAAAATCCCTTTAGGCTAGAAAACGCTCCCTGAGGTTTTCCTTCATTCAGTAGTCGACAGGCATTGGATGTTTCTCACC
Organism: Irena cyanogastra; assembly: GCA_013397155.1. Lineage (NCBI taxonomy): Eukaryota > Metazoa > Chordata > Aves > Passeriformes > Irenidae > Irena > Irena cyanogastra. The sequence continues at coordinate 1,416,168 of VWZV01010744.1, read as the reverse complement.
TCAAAAAGAGTCATGAACTAGTCTAGCTGTTTTTGCTAGTAGCTCATACTTAAGAGGGGAGCTGAGCACTCTATTGGCAACTGGTGGACTGTGCAGCATTATTCCACAGGAGAAGTAAGTTGCTGTGACCCCAGCGAGCCGAAGTGTTCCTGCTCTGGACCTGAGCACTGGTAGTTCTTCAGAGATTTGAATCTTACTAAAGTGTGTGCTGTAACAACATCCCCAGCAATGAATTCCAAGAACTCGTTATGTGCCACGTTAGAACAGTTCCATTCATCCTTTTAAAGATTTATATTCTTTTATCATCATTGTGAGCTCCCTGTGTTGCACATCAAGGCACTATGAAGAGCAGTGCTCTCCTAGTGACCATTCATAAACAGAATGTGTTCTTTTCAGTCTCTTTTTAAAACAAATATAATCTCAACCTTTTATGCAATCTCCTTGCTATGCTGAAGGTTCTGTGGCCAGTTTAAAAAAAGTAAGGCTGAAAGAACAAAGAGACTATAGTCCATGAAAATGAATATTCTACTCTGTGTGTGTGTGTATGTGCATGTAAGAAAAACCCTCCTGACTTTCTGTCTGCCTCCGTCTGGCCCAGCACAGCACTCCAGTTTCTTCCCAAAAGAGGAGCAATAGGACCAGGTGGCTGCCAAGGACAGTGATGAGCTACCTGTTTTCACTGGGCTCTGAAGAAGGTTAAAGGATGAGCTGAGTGTAATCACTGGCCAGGGGCTGCAAGTGGCTCACCAGTGCTACTTTTCCCTAAGCCCAAGTCCTTGTTTTTACCCTGCCACATGAGGACCCAACAGAACACTCTAACATTCAAGTTTCAAAGATTACTGGAAGTTAAAGAACCCAACACAGCTCAATCTTCCTCATCCCAAGTAGGAGCAGGGCCAAAAAAACACAGTAACATCTGCTTGTAGACAGCAGACAACACCTGCTCTGCTACTGTGTACTTTCACCAATGTTACACCAGAAGATCAAAAGGGTACCTGGACTGTAAAGGGTTCAGTATGAGACAACTGTCTCCACTGTATCCGTGAAGATAATCAGAGTAAGGAAAGCACTGCCTTACACGTAGGAAGACTCTGAAATGCTGCTCATGCTGATGCTTGTGGGAACACACTGTTCATTACAAAGTACCTGCTTTGTTACTTTTCAGATGGCACTTGGAAGCTACAAACAGGATCAAGTCTGCTGTTTACAAGACAATATACTTAATACACCCTGGTCACAGAGAAATCAGTGAACTCGCAGAGTACTCTCATCACTTGACTTTTCCACCTCATTTCCATAGACCTCTCAGTTTAGCCAAGATCATCATCTACAGCTCTGAGCTATTTTCTATCTACAATTCAAAGGGAAAAGTGTGAAAATAAGATAAAATAACTACAAAATCAAGCCAAATACTACTCCAACTCATATTCTATATGGAAAGAAACTTGCATAACAGGAAAGATGTAGTGTACTGAAGAAGACTCATAGTGTTTGACCACATCACTTTATCTATCTTTTGAAAAACTTCCTAAAAGGTAGGAATGGCAAGAAGCAGAGCAGTATTTCAGATCATCAGTTGCATCTGTTTTACAATTCAGCCATGAACAAGGCAATCCTGAAACTGTCCTAGAAACAGTCAGAACCACAATCTCCTTGTGCTTACTGGGGGGAAGAAAACAGGTAGAATCAGAGATATGGCAATGGTTAAGGAACTTGAAAGCAGATCACATTAAAAAGTCAGCAAATATTATATTTAAAAAGGAATGACTCAACTATTCTTCCAGGAGTTTGTGAGCCAGCTTTGGAGACTCAATTCAATCACTAAATTGGAGGCGATTAATTTTAGTCTCTCCTGCCACCTCCACTGAAAAGATAGATGCTGGCAAGGCACCTACCTGTATTCTGGCAGAGTTTGGATTGCAGTCCAGAAGCATCCAAAATTACTACTATCCTGCACCTTCCTAGGACACTAGACCCTGCTATGGCAGGGAGTAACAACAGCTTTAATCTTCTCCAGGAAGTTACATTGTCTGTGATGGAGTGGAGGGAATAAAGGAGGAAAGAGTCTCCAAAACAAGATCACAGCAGGAAGAGTTTCCAGAATGTGATTGTTACATATCACATGAAAATGCAAATGGGTGACAGGCAATGTCCTAACCTTTTTTTGCAGGAAGCGTGAGGCAGGGCTGCACTATCTTAGTAGTGCTGGAAGGCTCTGCCATTGAACACCAGACTTCCTCGGGCTGTATCTCAGCATCTCACCACACAACTTACCACCCTGTTCAGGATAATCCTTCCCTCTGATAAAGGGATAGGGTGTATTCTGGGCTACAAACACGACAACAAAGGAAGAAATTAAATTCACCCTGTCTGCACATGGATGATGTGAAGATCTGCTGTACACTGGGCTGTTCCTCAGTGATTTCGTATTGTGGGAAGGTGAGAGTGAAGAACTTATACTTTGCTATTCTTCAAGGCAGCCTTCCTAATGATCAATCCAAATATTGCAGAATATTTGAAAATACTCTTCTAAATTTAAAATTCTCTGCACTACCACTCTCTCAGTAGCTATGATGAAGTACATACCAAGAAACACTAAGAACCTTCTGTCGTTTTAATGGGTTAAACTGTTAATTCAAAGGTTGGTCTGTCTCCTTTAGAGGACAGTTTAAATTGCTTTAACTGCTCTGTTAGGGAAGATTTTTCGACCCAATTGCCCTGTCAATTGCAAAGGGAGTTATTCATAGACCTCTTAAAGGTCACAGATTGCTGTGGTTCCGTAACCTGTTTATCTTATGCATGGTGGTCAGAATCGACCCAACTTCCAACACAGCCTAATGATTTAATATCAAAAATCATTATGGGATGTAAATTAATCCACCTCATGCAATCCTGAGAGGAATAACCTGTACCGTGAGCGGACAAATTGGAGGCATAAACTAAGTAGCATTAGATTAACCTTTGTTTAAATGAACTGGCTATTGCATTTAGACTGGCAGTGATGGCAGGGCAACAGGGCCAAAACTGTTCCCTCAGAACCAAAACAAAAAAACAAAAACAAAAAACAAAACAAAACAAAAAAAAACAAACAAAAAACCCCACAAAAAACAAAAAACACCAAAACCCCCAGTTGCTTAAACAGTCTCAAAAGAAGAAAAAGAGCTTGCAGAGCAAGATGGCATCTTACCATTGATAGGCATCTGTGAGTCCTAACCTGTGAAACAAAAAGAAAACCCCTTGTAAGTAAAGGAACAGAGTTATTCTGTACAAGCAGCACTTGCCTGGAAGAGCATGCTACAAGAAAAGGGAAAGCCTGGTGAGCTATTGTATGAAGCATGCATAAGAAGACAAGAACCCTGTTTTTTCTCTCTAAGGTTATGCTGGTTCTGCAGGAAATAGAATTTAATGGTTTAAAGTATTTGGGCTTAACAAAACCAGATCCTGAGGACTCAAAATGGAGAAAAACATATGAAAGGAGGTGTGATTTACAAAAGGCACACCCCATTTGTACCTTGAAATGCTTTCTATGACTTTCCTGACAAACAAGAAAGTCTGGCTTCAAACTCCATATGGACCCTTCTCCTCCTCCTGAGGACTGTGGACTCAGATACTGGCAAAAAGTTTTGACTGAAAAAGTGCAGCAGGCAACATTGTACTTTACATGAGTTGAAGCATGCCTGCTTCAGAGAGCTTACAGGAAGAGTAGCAGGAAGCACAGGGAATATCATCATCCTACACTAACAACTGAGAATTAATGTTCTGGTGATTTTAATTGCCTGGTGCCTTTTGGATTCATTACGCTGAAGTAGATTTTGCTCTTCTCTGCTGACTAGATACATCTGTGTGAGCATGTGGCTGATTTAAGCAACAAATGAATTCCCAAAGTGCACACGGTGTTACTCTGGGATTAACCTTCCTCCAGCACTGCTTTCCACAAGTCTATGACTGGCCCAAACAGAAGTGTTCAAGGGCTGGATAGAACTTTTCACAACCTGATCTCATGGATGGTGTCCCTGCCGATGGCAGCAGGGTTGGAACTAGATGGTCTTTAAGGTACCTTCCAATCCAAACCATTTTCTGATTCTACAAAATTTTTGAACAATCAGATAGGATCCAGAGAACAACTGTCTATGGAGAATTACCCAATGTATAATATCAATTATTAACTAAAAAGCAAGTTTGATAGTCTGACATTGAAGTTAGCCTAAAATTACCAAAAGTAACAAGATGTAAACTAAGGTAGCAGGGAAAGAGGAGCTCCCATAACACAGTACAGGTCTTGAGCTGTTCCAGTGACTCTTCCCATGAAACTATTAGCAAAGAACCATATTCTCCGAAACCAGGCCAGTCACTGAGGCCAGCTGCATCACAACTGGCAAAGCTTCTGACCAAAAATGCAATTCCTCAGTTACACAACGCGGTGACAAATAAATATCTAAGTTCTGTGTATGTGACAACTTCCACCTTTACAATCCGCTTTCAGCCACAAAAACTGAAGAAAAGGATGAAGTGTCCCACAGCAGACCATGCTCCAGACAGTTGCAGCAGAGCTGAGGCACTCTATTGCCCTGGCCTCTTAGCATAAAGAAAACTTTTCTTCTCTGATGAGCTAAAACAGAGGTGCTTTGCACACCTACGACAGAAGCATGAGAACTTCTTCACCAGTTTGCAGTCACCTATTCAGATAAATAGATATCACAAAGACAAAAATAGGCTTCTTTAAAATACTGTTAGCTGGCCTTCCACTCCTCTGACTTGCCAACCACAGAGGCTGCTGAAACACTCTCCTGCTCAGGCTAGTCTCCTGGCATCTGTGGCTTTTCCATACCGCTGTAAGCGTGATTCGAGGAAGGGCAGTCGCTCCTCTCTCAAGCTGCCTCCACACAACTCCCCTACTCCTGGTACAAGGAGATCAACAGCTGCAACCTTCAAAGAAAGAAAACTAATTGAAGTCATGCTACATAGCCACACAGTGATTAGCAGAAGAACAGTTAACACTGATGGTTTTTTGCAAAACCCTACTGTAATTCTTCCAGAGTCCAGGACACTTAGGTAAGGATTTGTGCATATTTGAAAAGTCTTTTGTTGACAGGAGAAGGCTGGGAGGAAATTTTGCAAGGATAAACATCAGAAATTTACAGAAAACCTAAGTGACAGCAGTGATGCCCCAGACTGAGGACATCTACTGCAAGTGATTTGAAATGAATCTCACCAAGTTACTCTGGTGGCAACCTGTGTGGGGTTATAAAGAACCCAACAGCAGCTCAGAAAACAGCAAAGACATATGGGCAAGTTTTCTGAAGCCCTGATTCCCTGCTCTGATGCTGTTGCTTGTGTTCAGCCCTATCTATCCCCATCCCTGGAGCCAGTTCTAATGGATATGGTAGCAATGGCACTCATGTGCTGGACCCAAGCGTTAGAATCCAAGTGTTACCACTTAGGCTGTTAGGTTTGGGCTGTCTGTCTTCTCCAGTTTCTCCGCTAGGGTTATTTTGCTTATCCCACAGTTGAAATGTTGCTAGAATTAAAGCCACTGAAGACACAGTGGTGTATGGTGGTGTTGTTGCTCTTTTTAGCAGAAGCAATGCTTCACGTTTTCTCAATTCAGTTGAGAAATCACAATCTGAAAGCATGAGACTTGATAAAGAGCTTATTTCTTCTGCCCATCTGCTGTTTGAGCATTACATGGATGCCACATTTTGATGACAAGAGAATCACAGACTACTTGGAGCCATCCAATTCTAGGTCTTTCACTTAACAGTACAGAAGTTTACTAGGAAAAGAAATAAACTACGGCAAACTTGTCTTAAGGCAATTAAGCAAAAAGTTAACATTGCCCCAACCCCCGAATCTTCCTCCTCCTGTTGTTTCTGTTTTGGGTATTTTTTTCTACAACAGAGAAAAAATACAGACAGGACCACCTGATGGTCACATCTTATCTTGAACTTGTTGAGGGCAGGCCCAGCAGATGATGTTTATCAGTAGGCCAAGACATGTTCCTAGACAAAAAAAGCGGTGGAGGTGTGACCTATGGACTCACTGTGTGTTGAGGTCCATCTTCATTGTCCCGCATGTAGAAAGGTTTGAGGTCGTATGGGTAGTTAACCACAAAAACAGGAACCTCCCCACAGTGCTTCACTAGGTACTTCTCATGTTCCGTTTGGAGGTCACAGCCCCACTGTAGGGACAGCAAAAGAGGCCTGGGAATCTGCTTTGGTGCCTCTTGCCCATGGCAAGAGACCCAGCAAAATCCCTGCACACAGAGAGATGCGCTGCTTTGAATAACATGAAACCAAGCAAAGCAACTTCTCATACAGATCACTGCAAAGTAGACAGTTCCACAAGTTTTCAGGCAGGGCAAAGCATGTAAAATAATATGATCTAACTTAACAGAACAGGGCCAGATTGTCCCTGCATCAAGCCCAAGCATCTGGTATCAAATCAGAAAACCCAAAATAAGCAAAAAAAATCCCAACCCCAAACCACACTCTGCATATATAAAGGAAAACAGGCACCTCTCCAAAGCCAGCTTACTTGACCCAGCAAACCAGCCTTATTTCAGTATTACCTTTGGTGTACAGAAAGCAGCTTTCCTAGGCTAATTGCTCTCTTCCCTGCTGTGTCCTGTTATATGCTACATTAATTCTCACTTAAGAAAACCTAGCACCCTATTAACCAATTCTTTGTTATCAAAAACCTTGACCATTTGCAATGCCCTTCTCTTTTCCTTTTTTCCAAGGATGTTATAAATCCTGTGGCCTTTAACTTGAGACCCCTAGTCTGTTTATAGGACATGCAAAGAATACTGGGGGAATGGTAGGGGAAGAGGGGAACAGACCTCCTCCAGACTCTCTTCATACTAAAATATCCCGAGTTTGCTGTCTCAGATCCAGGTAGTACAGAGAAAATATTTGAGGTTCTACACCCACTTGTGTACAGAGATGAGACAGTTACCCAACTGGCTATAAGGGTGGCTTTAGCCAGAGGGTTATTTTCCTCAAAGTATGATAATGAGATAATGATTAAACAATATAGACATAAGATGAGCATCACCACAAATGCTGTCCTATACTGGAGCGGGTTTGTGTTTGAAACTGGGCAAAATATGATTTTTAGAAAACCATAATCTTATAGCATTAGAAAGACTAGCACATTACTCTTTTTCCCAGTCAACATTGGAAAGACAAGGGATTCCCTTTATCTACATCTAGATTACATGGCATTTTCACATGGTATTGGTTTATTAATCCTTGTCAAGCTTTCAGTGCCATCCCCTTATCTTTCCTTTTTTTGAGAACTATTACAGCAACTCTTCTTAGATGATTGCTACTGAATCTGCAACACTCTCAGCACTACTCACATATAGGAAAGAGAAATGCCTTTCCTAAAGCCTTGGTCCTTCAACTGCAATCTTATCACTTCCTTCCCTCCAAGTGTTACATGTTCTGCTACACCATCTCACTCCTTGTATTGCTCCCATTTCAACCCCAAAGGCCGAAAGTTACACCAGATTTACAACCCAGCAAACAAAACACCCCAGGAGTCAGATATTCTGTGAAAAGTAACAACTCTTGTGGTATCAGAGAGAGAGAGAAAGGAGATTCTACAAAGCTCAGGCTCTGCATAGCGACAAACCAGCTGGCAACGACCTACCTCTGGCTTGAAAGTGAAAGTTTGAGGAGCTTGCTTCAAAATTTCCACTGCTTCACTGTAGGAAATTCTGCAAGAGGAAGAAAAAAGTCTTTAAGATAACTATGAAAGGAACAACTAAGTGTTCTGGCTAAATGCCATGCTGGAAAATTAAGGAGGCATTTCCCCACCACCATGCCAACTTGTGTGTAATGTCAGACTTCCCAGCAATGCTTCTTTGGACAGAAACCAAAAAGCATTAATATGGCAAGAATCCTATGTTTTCCTGTGCTTCAGCTACATGCAGGGCAGGAAGTGCTAAGCTCTCAACACTTCTGCATTATTGCAATATTGCATTTTAGTCAGAAGTGAGCTCTGCAGGGAATTGCTTCATAGAAATTTGTGGACTTTTTTAAAGAAAACAGTATGTCCTCATCAGCATAGCTACAACAACATAGCTCTAGTCCAGGGTGTGTTAGGCAAAAATAACAGCCCAGCGTGCAAAGGGCTTGTAGCTCAAATGTTTCCACTTTACTTTGCGAAAACCATGGGATTTACATGCAGCAATGTTTCTCTACTTCTCTGGCAGATTTGAGAGCAGATTCTCCACCAACTTCCACCAGCACAAAAGAATAGCATCATGGCAAAGCAAACAGAAAGAGTGCAGTGAAGAATGCTCCAGGTTTGGTAACTGGAAATCAAGACTCAATGGAAGATAACATGGCAGCCAAGTTTTCCACATACCAAGCCAAATGTTGTGGACAGAGAAAAGAAAGAGTAACACAATCACAATAATTTCATCTTTGTATCACTGGCTAATCCAATGTAAAACCAAATTCCCTAAGGAGCACAAGCTCTTTACACCCCATTACAAGGTTTCATTAAAACAGGGAAGGCTTCTGGAAGAAATACCTCAAGAAGGAATATATTGCTCCACATGTTTGGGTTATGTGAGGCCACAGACCAAATGAGGTATATCACTGGCACAGGTTCAACACGTGTAACCAATGAGTGTAAGCTAGGAATGCCCCGGATCTGCCAGCAGCCGATGGAGAGAGACAGACAGAGAGGGAGAAAGAGATGGTCTGTCTCTCTCCGTTTCCTTGGAGCATGGGAGAAGCTGAGGGCAACTTTGTCCTTTTGGGAGCATCAGTTAGGTCCAAAGAGAGGACTGAAATGGGGAGATGGCAACTTCACTGAGGACTCCCACGGCGCTCCTGCAGGCAGAGGCACCAAGGGGGATCCATCATGACCCTGTTGCCCAGGTGTAACTGTAGCTGCTTAGCAAGATAACCAGTACTGGGATGAGCAGCCCTACAATGTTCTGTGAGGTAAATGGAGAGCTCCCCCATTTGAAGAGACAAGAAGGAGTAGGGAGGAGGTGGCACTCTCGGGAGCCAGTGAGGGAAACCCAAACCCTTCAGCTCTTTAGCACAAAGAGAACTGGGATTAGGAGCTACACAATCAATTGGGAACAGAAAAGCAATTGGAATTGTTACACATCATAAAATACTTTCACAAAAAGAGAGCCACTATAGTGAAAGGGTGAATAAAAGCAGAGCATCAAAGCCAAAACCAAGCAAGACCGTGAGCAACCACTGTGCAGGTACGTGCTGGAAGGAAAATACTTTTGAGGCTCTTGTCCAGGGGAGCAAAACCAAAGGCCAGCACATTCAGGTGTCAGTCTCATGCAGAGCTGAAAGAGTATACCTGACAGACAGTAAAAGGGAACTGCAACTATGCTCTTTTGGAGACATTATGCCAACCCATTTAGCATTAAGACATTGAGTTGTGAAAGAAAAAGAACACATGCAAAATAGGAACTCTTCCCCCAAAAGCCCTCTGCAAGATCATTTTGAAATAGTACTTACATCATAAATTTGTGCTTCAGTATTTGTTCCAACCTGCCCTTGGTCAAAACAAGAAAAACATAAATATGTAAATCTTCGCTTTACAGTTCAGGGGCAAACTCAGGAAAGCGATCTCCCTCTACATTGTAATTTGCAGACTGCATTCTGATCTAGATACAGGTCAAATCCACTCCTGGCCATTCAATGCTAAAACGGTACTCAATTATTGAAGCTGATATATGGCAACTGATATATGTGACAACTACAGTTCTACCACACTTGCAACCAGCTACAAAAAGTTGTGTGTCCTCTCTCTGTTGGCCTGAACAATGACTTAAGCTCAAGCTGATATTTAGCTTTTCACAGTTTGTTAACAGAGGACAACATAGTAAAAAAAAAAATTAAAAAATTAATCCTTCCTATAGCCAAGAAGCACCAAAACACATGACAGGACTGCAGTTCTTTCCTGTCACATGCATTACCTTCTGTGCAGGAGCTATGTATTTATGAAAAAGCTCAACATCACGAGGACATTTGGAGAGCACAGTGCTTGTCACTGTCTTGAAAAGATCTTCCATAACCTAATAGAGAAAAAAAGGAATGCATGAAAAATGAACATTGCTTAGGTGTCCCAGACTATAAATGAAACACAGTACACATCAGCCAAAGGGTACAGGAGTTTCTGTCCTTCTGCATGGCCAGACTGCATAAGAAGGAATCACCTCACTAGTGCTCCTAATTAGCAGGCTTGCTTAGTAGCTGAAGAGGACTGGAACCTTTATTTTTGCTATGGGTTTAGAGCTTCTAAGTTGGCTGATTGCCTCAGTATCTCCAGTGAAAAAAATCACAGCTAAAATATTCAAGCAGCAACCCTGGCTAGCCACAGACACATTACAACCATTTGTGGGTCTGGTCTCAGATTAATTCTTAGTGAGGTATCTGTCCTGTAATGAACAATTCTGGATTTATGCTTTGTTGTTAGACAAGGCAAAACTGAAGGAAAGAGAATAAACATGTAGTGTGTAGAGCAAGCCCATCAAACAGATCTCAGTTAGAGAGACTCTATGCAGTAAGGGCAAAGTGAACATGTACAAGATGAGTAGAGAGCTAAAGCAAAGGACACATCAATGTAGGGATGTTTGAGAAACTAAAAAGATGTGGTTCCATTTCCCTAAACTAATGTGGATTAACTAAATGACATTTTCATCCAATTTGGATATAGTTATCCAGTAAAACGGGCTTCACTCATTAAGAAATTAAAATGCTATTAAAAGCCCCCACATGGGATGCTGCTGCATTTTCATCAACCTGTTTTAAGAGTCATTTTCTCTTTTGGTTAAGCAAAGCAGACCATCCAAGACACTTTCTGTTGTGCAGACCAGGAGTTCCCATGGCTCCCTATAGTCTTACACCAGCACAAAGCAGGTAGTTGACACCTGTGGTATCAACTGATCACCCCACCTCTTATTCAAAATCACCCTCCTATTCTCATTTTCTTCGTAAAAACAGAGCAATGCAGCTGAGGCTGCATGTCATCTCAGCCTGGGATGGGACAAGGTTTTTCCTAACAAAGTGCATCTCAAAGTTCTGGCACATTCCTGGTTGTTTGTGCGTTTGTATTTTTTTTTTGTTTTGTTCTGGTTTTTTTGGGTCTTTTTTGTAAGCTTCATTAATTGCAAAGTTGAGAGAACTGAAGTTTCCACTAATGATATCTAGGTGAGCAGCAGCCCCTAGACACCACAAAGCCTGTGACTATGGAAAGATGAACCTGTGGAAAGATTAGTCAGCATATCTCAAGAAGAAGCAATAGGTCTATCCCTTACAAGGAGGCAGATTTTACAGGGTAAGAGGAACACAAGGCACAGAAACAAAGCAGCTGGGCTACTGACATAGCCAAGATGAGATTCCAGGAACGTGGTTCAAACTTATGCTTAGATGAACATCCTTCACACCTGCCCCAAGCTGCTGAAACACTTCTCTGTGCTGAACAACCTCTGCATCCCACCAGCCTAGTGAACTGGTAAAGCAATCCATTTGAACTCCTCTGGAGCCAAACTCAGACTCAAGACTCTTGCATCAACCTGGGCTCTCATTTAAAAAAAAGGGAAGATGCAAATAAGGGAACAGCATTATCATATGCAGATGAACAGTTTTACGCCTCCTGGTACTCAAACACAGAGGAAATAAAAAGCCGGCATTCCTGCTGCTGAGTGGCAAATAACCAAACAGTCAGCTTTGAACTTTCTTCAAAGTAGCTAGAAAAAGGCTTATGCAAATGAAATTAGAAAACTTCTTAGCAATTCATCTGGTTTCACCAGGCAGAGACGAAGGGATATTACATTAAGCTTCCTCTTTCTAGAAAATGAAAGTATCATCTGGTTTTGGAAAGGCATGTTGTTTAATTAGCACTTTTTTTCCTCACTGTGCGATAAAGTAACAATTAGGTTCCCACAGCATTCAACATAAGCAGCTTCCTCTTGTGGAAAAAAGATGTGGGTGGTATGGGAAAAACAATCTGAGAAATATTTCCAGGTTTGAGACTGAGGTTTTATCCTGGCAAAAAAGACAGACACGTGGGTCATACACTGGCCTCCTCGCTGCTCTTATTTATGACAAACAAGTACTAGGCACAAACAGATGGAAAAAAAAAAGGAGGAAAAAATCTCTCAAACTGAGAATTTATGTCTTTAAGCAGATAGTATAATGAAGGACTGCAAAGCAGACGATAGGAAAAATGAATGGAGAAGTGTAATCACTGGCTTGCTGGTTTAAGGAAACACATGAGTGTGAGACAGAGGTGAAGTGATTGGTTTGAACATATCCTGAAAGAAACATGTTTGACAGGAGACTTACACAGGGAAAAAAGGCACTGGAATCACAGCAAATAGCTCATCTCAGAGGTGGGGCTCTGGATGTCCCAAAAGCCCAGTAATGTGGTTGCTTCACAATGGTGGTGTGGAAATGTGCTGACAGGGGGCAAGCAAGGAGGACAGAGGTTAAAGCTTTCTCCCTTCCCTCAACCTTTTTAGCCGTTCTCTTTTGATTTTCACGTTTGAAAACTTCAGCAGTATCAACATCGGCCTTCCCCAATGTCACTCTGTTGTTTAATGGTTAACAGTTCAATTTTGATTAGGAGCAGCTCCCAAAGGTACTGCTTAATTTTACCCTGGATCTTTTGATACTGCAACTTATCCTCTTCCCAAATAAAATTATGACCAGAGTTGAAACAGAGCAAATCATCAATAAAACAGCAGCAAAAGTCAGCAGCAGTAACTGAAGGTGCTGTGCACTCCAAGAAAGGTTCAAATCATCATCTTTATTACATAAGAAAGATTACATAAAATGGCATGACCTGTCAGTAGGATTTTTATGTATGTATTTACCTGCATATGGATGCAGTGTAGAACACAGGCTACTTACATATGAAACACTCACCAGTGGACCACTGCTGTTGCCTCCATGCTTGCTCACACCCACTCTACATGTGCACATACAAACAGAGGGGAGGATTCACATCTGATCTTGGTCATAAAATCTCCTCTCTCAGCAACACAACCAACCTTTTGGAGAGATGCTGTTGCTGTGCAAGGAAAGAGACTTGTCTGCCAGACCACTGCTCCACTGGCCATTGAACCTGAACGCTGATAAAAGTTAGGGAAGAGAACAAGCCTGAGCTATGGCAGCTGGATGCCACTTCAGACAAGGAACCTACAGTCCTGCAGATATCCCAAGGTCACTAAAGAGTGCTGTGCAAAACTCTCAGAAGAAACCCTTCCCATGTGATTACCAGTGTTTGCTCCCTCAAGACTGCAGTCAGACCTACCCAAGTGCCTCAGACTTGGTACTGAAGACAGAATGCTGAGAGAAAACTAGTCTGGAAATCAAAGCACATACATGTTTCAGATCCAAGCTCTCTAAAGCTGACACCCAAAATCGGTGCTACTGATTTCATTTCATGCCTGGACTCCCCTCTGTAAAATGGAGGTAATAATGCTCCATGTCACTAGGCTGCAATGACAGCAAATTACTTTTGATGAAGTACATAACCAGTGGAAGACAATACTCCTGCCCTCAGGACACAGCTCAAATACTGAGTGTTAAATTGTATGCCCCATCTTAAAGAAAAATATTCTCCATCCCTTAAAGAGACAGTAGTGCTAGGATATAATCTTGTTAAGGAAGACTAACACTCTGCATAAACTCCTGACAATGCCCTCAGGAAAACTTCCTTCTTGCATTTCCTAACTTTACAGTCTAAATAATGTCTTTTTTAGCATGGCTTTGTATGTGCTTTTGATGAAATTCAATAATGATTGTATCATATGGCCTCTTTGAGACTCCATTAGTGTCATAAGTGAAGTGGGATCCTTTAAATATACTGCACTGTTGATAGAGTGGAATGAAAAATAGAAGCTAATGGCCTACAAATACAACTACATCACACAGCATTGAAGAGGGAGGGAGAGAGTGATAACAGGCATCTCAGAGGACAAATAAAACTGGAGACCTTGGACCACCAATTCAGGAACTGTGGGGCTGATGGCTCTAAGGAGTCCAGACGCTTCCACAACTGGACCTCTTCTCCTGTCTACCTGACCTTTTTCTAAATTCTTCTCTTTCTCATCCATTTTGGAGGAGAAGTGCCTTGGGGCAACCTGGCCCAACTTCTTAACCTGACTTACAAAAAGAGGTCCCTCCTTAGATACCCTTACATGCAGCCTGTACACTAAAGCAGAAATACTATCACCCAGCCATGCAGCGTAAAGCACTGCACTGAGCACACGGGACTTTCCACAGAAGGTATTGTGAAACCAGTACTGTGAGAGTCAAAGCTTCTTTGTAGCACTAAAACACATTTTGGCACAGAACAGAAATTTAGATTGCATGATTAAGACACATGAGACTTCACAAGAACTGTGCTACTAATTTAGGAATAACTGAGCACTACTCTGTGCAATTACAGTGGGGAAAAAAGGCCACTGCTCTAAGACTTCAGGCCCTTTGTTCCCAAATACATGTAGCTTGGTTATTAAATCTCCTTTTTTCCTTTTATTTCATAATGAAAACTATGTTTCTTTTGGAGCTTTGGCTGAAAGATCTCAAGCCTCACCAGTGAATGGTAAACATGCACATCTTTGTAGCAAGGCTCTTTAATGGTGTATAAGCAAATACTTCAAGATGTCTCTGAAGAAGCTGACCATTCCCAGCACAGTGACTTGCTCAAGTGAGAGATACTTAGTCCAAATGTGCAATAGCAATTTTAAAAATAAATTTTTAACAATCCAGCTCCTTATGTGAAGACAAAGTTCAGATAATAACCCTGGCCAAGACCCCGAAGGCTTTCAACTGGGTGTTCTGCACCGAATAAAGAACTTGCAGATGACAACAAACAGACAAAATACACAATGGGCAAATACATAAGAGAACACTGAATTCAGTTCAGTTACACCAGGAGAGACACTTAAGCTTTAGAGCAACTAGCAGGGTTTTCTGTTGATTGGGTTTTTTTTTGTTTTGTTTTGTTTTGTTGTAAGAGAGATTGCCCAATGGTTTAAAAATAAACAAAGTGGGAACTCCACTTCCCCAAGTAAGAACACCACAAAATTAAGCCTGTTGCAATACAAACTCACTATGAGGAATGCAAAATAATGGCTACTAGGAGACTTTCTGTCAGAGGCAAAGGTGCTTTTCAAAGACTTTGGGATAGAGGAAAGATTTAAAGAGAACACAAGCTGAGACTTCATAAGATACTTAGCAACAACAAAGGCAAAACTGAGAGGGAAAGTTCCTCCTTTCCCTAAAAATAAAATCCTTACAAATTCCAGAACAGTTCTCAAATCTAATTCTCTGAATTGTCTGAAGTGGCTGTCTATACTTCAAAACCCAGGAAATTAGGGTTTTCTGCACGAGGTACGTTGATTCTTAACAGAAGACCCTGCTTATTATACTAGATAAAAGTAGTGATGATTTCAACTGAGTCCTGATTACCTAGAGAAACAAGGGGGCTCAGGAATTAAGGTGTGTACATATACACAGGCTGTGCTCTAAGAATACACAAAGCTGTGGAGAAAAAGAGAGACAAAAGAAAGAGCAGGATGGTATCCATGATAGAGCACAGACTCCCAATGGGTCAGTGCACACAGCCCAGTGCCATCCAGACATCCCAGATTCAGAAAGAGCACACAGAGCACGCCAGCTGTGCTCTCAGGCCGTGCTGATTCAGCACTGTTTATGACCCATGCTGAAGAAACCACCACCTGGATGTTGTTTTATAAATCTGCAGCCAGTGCCTCAGGTATTTTTATTTATAAGGTTATTTTCTTTATAAGGTTATTTTTTCAATCACTTTCCACAGAGCTTATCTGATAAATGAGTGTGCATGTGTATGTTTACATACAAGTCCTACTGGGTATAAGCTGGCTTATGCTGAGACTAGTAAGGTGTATAGGCATCCATCATGTGGTTAAACTGTAACTGAGAGGTCAGTCCTGAAAAATCAAAAGCCAGCTGACTAAGGATTTCCTGCAGTCTTCTGCTAAAGCCACACTGAACAGTGTATGCCAGAAACTGTTGTTTCTTCTTCAGATTTCAGTGCAGATTTCAAGGAGGTCTTTACAGAGCACACCAAGGGACACACTGCTTAAACACTGCTCACTCACTGGAAAGGTGCTGAACATTTTGAAAGGAAGAGTGACACTCATTAGCACTAGTTAAGCACATTTACATTCCCTGGCAATACAGCAACTGTGAAGCTTCCCATTCAGATAAGGGCTGTGTGCACCTGTATCTTCCTTTCCAAATCTTCTCTATGGCCTCATCTCTGCTGAGCAAACTCTCCTCCTCAGGAAATACCTGTGCAACCTATTCTTGGTTCACACATGCTGAGAGGAGCTGTGACCTCAGCTGAGGGCAGGGAGCACAATCCAGGGAGGAGGAAGAAACTCTGGTACCAGTCCTGCATAGACATCTGGAGTGCCCACCTGCATGATGTCCTGAAGGCTTTCAGTGAAGGACAGCTCAGCCTCTACCATGTAGAACTCTGCCAGGTGCCGGCGACTCTGCGAGTTTTCCGCTCGGAACGTTGGGCCAAAGGTGAACACATGTGTAAAAGCCCTGCAAGGCAGCAAGGAACAGACAGGTCAGGTCCAGCACACAACTGGGTGTGTTAAAGCCCTCACTTTTCTCCCAGCATCTAGAAACAATCATGTTTCCATTTCATCTTTGACCAGTTTTATGGCACTGCTGAATAAACTGCTGTTACGTTCCTTCATCCAGGCGTGGAGAGGGGTTAGTCACATCTTGTGACTCAGAGACGTTGCACACACGCACTATTCAGCTTTCTCTGAACACAAGTCATGCTCAGAACACTTTTTGTAACTGTGTGGGAATAAAACATTCTGCAGAACCAGATAACTAGAGAAGCATGCAGATACTATACCAATCATGCTATCCTCATCCATATGCCTTTACATTTCCTTGGCTGCAATGCCTGACCTTCACAGGTGCTGTGAGACTCCAGTGCTCACCAGAGCAGACTGGGTCGTGCTGCTGGGCTTGCTGGGCTGGTGGGCACTGAGGGGTGGCCAGTGAAGCCCAGCAGGATGGGAGGTGTACGGCATGCAGTCCCCCTCTAGTGGTAAGACACAAGTTCATTGCTCAGAGAGCCATGGAGATAAAGAACTGGGCTCTTCCATGACACTTAAAAATGATTCAGCTGAAAGGAGTCCTATTGCAGAGAACACGTTGGAGAGAGCATATAATGCTGAAGCAACCAATGCATTTCCTATTATGAAGCCATTCTCCAGCCACATTCTGGGGAGTCTATTTAAATACATCCTCTCTTGTTCTGCAGTCATGTCATGCTGTGTTTCCACTTCCTTCGTGAGAAACCTTCCTATCATACACCAATACACCTTTACAAGTTTTGATTTTATGTGGGAAGCTGCATTCCAAGCAATACCTTTTACACTGTGATCAATGAGCACTTCAGCTCCTGGACACCCTCAAGCCAGTGAGAGCTTCCCAAATACATGCCGTGACATCCATGTTTCCTCTCATGCTGCATGGGAAGGAAATGGTGATTGGGGAAGAGAGCAAGCTGCTTCAGAAAAACCATGAACTGGGCAGCTGCTAACTTTGGTACATCTTTAACTTGATGTTATTTTTAGCAGACAGCATGTAGGAGAAAAAGAACCCAATCAGTAGAGATTAAGCACAGTTTGACACTCATGAAAGGATGCGTGCTAATTGCTGGGGCTGGCATTTAACTTGCATCTTGCTCTGCAAGCTTTCAACTTAAAATGACATTCACTGAAGTTTCTGAACAGGCTAATTTTGTTAAACTGAAGTTTAAATAAACAACACTACAAAAAACAGCATTTTTCCTTTGCCCCTTATGGAGACATCTGTGCTACAAATAAAGGAACACACACATTCTGCTTCACTCATCTGTTCCCTCATGTCACATGTTGGTTAAAGGTTATGATCCAAAGAAAGAGCACTTTCTTTTTCCCTGAGTTGCTAGTAGTAAACATACCAGAAGAAAGTTTCAGGTCAAGACTCTGAATACATAGCCTGCCTGTGGGTTTCTTTTCCCCATGTCTCTGTTTTCCCTCCTCCAAAAAACACACTTTCTGTCTCCACTTTGCTCTTGTACCTGCACTCTCTCATATACAATCACAGCATCTACAACCAATTTTTTGGATTTTGCAGCAAACATCTTCCTTCAAGCATCATTTTCAGTATGCCACCTTTCCCTCTGCTGAGATGTTACTGTAAATGTCTGTTACTCCATCATCCTCCTTCAAACTGCCCTTTGCTGTAGCATCTACAAAACCTAAGCAATGTTTAGATAAGTGATGTACCAAAACTATTACTCACTGCACAGGTCATTCTCTATTATATCATCAGTTCCTTGTGATCCCCCGTCTGTAGCCACCTGTTGTCTTGGGTTATACAGAAATTCATGTTCTTCCCCACATGACCTTTTTGGTTTGTTTTTTTTCCCATGCTCCTAACAGCACCTGGCACAACAAGGTCTCAGATCCAAAGTTTAAGAGCCTCAACTGCTATAGCAATACAAACAACAAATAAGAAACAGTGAGACATGCAGTCAAAATGATTTTATGCTTAAGGCAGAGCTGGTCAAAAGCTTTTGTTTGCCAGGTTGTGGAGGTTAGCCTGCAGTGGGAAACAGGACAGGCATTGACACTTCAGTTACTGTAGCTTACTGTGGCAAGACAGTCTCCAGCAACGCAGGCTACTTTGAACTGCACTTATTTCCTACTGAGCAGCAGCCCAAGCATGATGACTAGTTACTCATCTTTCAAGGGGCTTGCTGACTGCAGGATACCTAAAAGCAATCAAAAACAATAAAAAAAAAACCCCAACACCCTCTTATTGCTCCAAGATGTCAGCCATGGTCAAACACTTCATAGTCAGAGATCAATTTTGTACTGCAAGAATAAAGCCTCTCTGTGCCCAAGACAGCTTTTGGGGAGGGCAAGTGCAGAACAACTCCCACAGGAACCAATTTCTGTCTTTTCTCAGCTCTAGGCACTTGTACACAGAGAACCACCTATGTTTACAAAACAAACCATTAGCACTGCAACTCTATGGCCTACCCCAAGGTGACTGTAAGTGTAAGGGCTCTGTGACAGCCTGTAGAACCTAACATCACTGGCGTGTGGCTGAATTTGTCTGACCCTTGAAAAAAGAGAAAAACACTCACCCCCTAGCCCCCCTGTCCATCAAATAAACCCCCGTCTGCAGGGAGGGGAGGAATCATTCATTTCTCAGGCTAACTGTAAAGGGAAAAGACAGATACTAGTAAGTGTGAGAACTTCACCAGGATTCTGGGACGGTGGCAAAGGGAAACTAGCCAGATGTCATGCTGGCAAAGCGATCAAAGGAGCACAGTAAATGCAAGTCATCTGGTAACAGCAATGTAGCACTGACCAGAGGCCTGGACATAACAGAGGAACACAGCTAAAAGTACATATAGTCACTGTTATCAGCTCAGTGTGGGAACAATTATTTTCCATCCAGGCATTTATGTACTGTTTACTGTGCCCTGCCACTCAAGATGTTAAGCAAACGCCCACTATACAAATCAAGCCTTTATTTGTACTTCATCTGCTATAAAAAGCATATCTGTGATTTGATACACATGAGCATGTACAGATATATCAGAAAAGAGGGATGGGATACCATGCTCCGATTTCATGGTACTGAGAGCAAACCCAGGCATTTTGTTCTGTGTGCATTCGGCACCAAGCACAATGGAGCCTCAGTGCAGGGCTGTGGCTCCTATGCTCTATGATGCAAATAATCAATCATTTAACATTCCCAGACCTCTGCAAGACTTCCAGCATTTAAAAATAACTTGAAAATTCTGTCTAAGTCTCCAAAAGTGCCTAGGTCAGTTTGGGTTGTGGGCACTCAAGAGTCTTTAAAAAAAAATCAGTAGTGCAAATTCTTCTTCTCCAACAAAAGCATACACACAGGAGAGGAAAAAAAAGCCCACTAATCTGTTGAGCTTTTTTCCTTAGCCATTACAGGCAGAGCAGTAATGTCTGTAACACTCTCCTTGTACGTGCTACCAAAGAATACAAGAGAGGCTTTGAAATGGGTCTTTTTGCAGTCAGCTTTGCCCAGATCAGAGCTCTGGACAGCAAGCCTGAATGCATTTAAGCAGTTCACAGGCGCTGCCGGGGTTGACACCACAAGAAGGCACAGAGCTGCTTAATTAATTGCTCCCTTTCTGTGACTATATTTTGCTCTGCCCAGTTCTCTGGGAAAATTTGAGAGCTTAATGTGGAGGCCAAGAGAATACCCACAGTACTCCTTCCAACACACTGAAATGCATCAAAAGCCAGGGCCCCATCCTGCAAAACACTGAGCTTTCTCACCCCAGCCCAGTGAAGGGCCAAGCCACTTTTAGCTACAGGCTCCGAGGAGTCCCTTTGGACATCGAAGCAGTACCTGGAAGTGTCGCTGGGACACAGTCATCCTCTGCACGGATGGGGAAGGCCCACTGCTGCACAGGCCCCACTTGTGGCCTCCACCCTATGAGCAGCCAGGAAGGGAGAAACTTCCCCCCTTTCACCTTTATTTCACACACTACTAAAACAGTCTCCAGAAGCAGCCACCTTTGGGAGCTTTCTGCCACACAGAATGAAAGCTCATTTCGTTGGAGCTCATTGACATTTCATTATAGAGGAAGTGAGAGGAACCAACAGAGAAGTAATAAGTATCCGTACCCAAAGCTGCTTCAAATCATTCTTTTAATTAAACTCATGCAATGTTTGTAGGCCTCAGTGTCTCTGCCTTACTGGCAACTTTTATGGTGCAATCCAAATAGAATTAATTGTGCTGATGGTTCCCAAGCCAGGAATGGATTGTGCTTCTTTCCTGAGCCAGGACTCCACGCTGCTACCGAGGTAATAAAGACTTATTTGTGCTGTCGAACCAAGGGCATATAACTCTGAACAAGGCTATTAATCAAGAAGATGCAATCCCTGCACAGTCAGCTTACAACCAATGCCAAGGTCACACCACACAGTAGTGACACAGCTGGAGGCAGAAGCTGGTTCCTGTGACTCAGGGCTAAGCACTGAACCACACCAGTACACACGGGGAGCAAAGATGTTTTTCAAAACTTCATCACCCCCGTGATTTCTACTGTAAGCCATAAAAATACACTACCAACATGGCAGAGGGGGAACAATTCATTTTCACAGTGCTCTCACTCTCACCCCAAAATACAACACATGCCTATGTAAACAAAAATATATTGATTACTCTGACAAGATCTGCAGGGATGAGTCAAGCTGAACAGTGACTTGTGCCAAATCTCATCTTTGGCCATGCTAAATGAACACAGCATGTAACCCTTCAACACAGCGTGTTCCCCTGAACCAAAATGCAGCAACCCCTCCCTGCCACACACACACTAAAATCTAACTTGCAATAAAATTTAGAAACAGTAACTTTTAACCCAAATACAACACAACACACGATGTCAGCAGAGGAGGAGAAACCTTCAGCAAGGTGACCCTAAAGCCCAGGAGTTTATCTACCCATTGTCCTTTTTCTTAGGAAGGGAAGAAGTTAATAAAGTGAGCCATCTGATTTAATTCCACTCTGTTCAGGCATGACCATATTATTTTGAGCATGGAGGACCTGCCTGCTCACTGAAATAAGCAGGTGACTTTGCTCAGCTACCAGAACGCACCAATTGCCTGCAGTGCTTGACCTGAACATGAATGGGATTGTTCAGGGATCCTGAAATTTGTATATTAAAAGATGTTCTGGCCCCGTGCACAAAACCACACACACAGGCAATCATTCAAAATATCAGACCAATGTTTCCCACATCTAGATTTTGGAGGAGCTGGAAGCCCAGAGCTCCTAATGATGATAGCAACGTACAGATACCCAGCAGTGTGGAGAAGAGGTAGAATATTTTAAATCCTTGAGCTGGATAGATTGTGTTAAAAATACCTGTCAGAGTTGGACAGAAATATCTGGGTTTTAACCTCAGTGTAAAAATAATACTCCCACTACTATTGTCTGGTGGTTTGGATTCTGCCCAAGGAAAATTGACATTTCTGTTGAAAAGGCAGCAGAAGCGACTGGATTTTACCCAGAAAAATAAGTTTTGAAAGAGGCCAGTTTCCTCACGGGCTATTTCTGCTTGCCCTCTGGGGAAATGCAGATGAGAAAAGCTGCATCTTGACAAGGACTTTTGCAGCAGTATGGGAGGCTCAGGCCTGGGCAGCAGAGCTGGTGTGCTGAGTGCTGAGGTTTCAGCTCATGCTGCGATGAGATGGGACTGTACTTCCTTTTGTAAACAGCCAAAAATAATTACATAAATTAAAAAAAAAAAAAAAAGCTGTCTAAGTTCCCAGACAGGGACTGGGAAGTGCCAACTTCCCCCTGCAGCCAGTGAGACTGAAGCAATGCAGCAGCTTCTCTTGCTGCAGCCTCCAAAGGGCAGGGATCCACGATGCCTACGAGGTTGCATGTGCACAGCACCCTCCACAGCCACGCTCCAGGACCTGCTCTCCCTTGCCACAGCCTCTGCTCCAGCTTCAGCAGCACAAAACAGAAGACGGGACAAGGATCCTTCCCAGGTCATCCCCCTCTGCTTGAATATGATCCAGGCACACTCGAGTAATTAACAACAAAGTGACCCATATACCCTAATTATCTGGTGAAGCACCCAGCAGTTTGTTTATTAAACCTCACAGTAGAGCTAGACACTGGATTGTTAGTCTACAGATGGCAGAAGAATACAGGAAAACTGAGAAAAAGGACACTAAGAGTTACTCAGAGCCATACAAGTCATCTGCTCCAGTCTCAAAGACCTCATCAGCCTGGGTGCTCCATCCCTCCACGCAACAGTGCTGTACTTTACTGTCAGTGGAGTCTTGCTTTGTCCTAGTTTTGATATTATTGTTTCTAATTGAAGTCAATAAAATGACTGATTAGCAATGAAAACTCAAGCTGGGTTGATGAAAGCCACCAGAGTAGTTGAGGATTTATTCAAATAATCATTTCCGATGCTCTAGCTAACATAGATATTCTACAAAGGACTGATACAAATGCTTCAAAGACTTAAATAAAAAACTTAGCTAAGATGTTTTTCAAACTTAATCATCCAATTGACTCCTACTCTAAGGCATTAAAATACATTACCAACATGTTGGGAGAGAACAACTGGGTTAAATCTTTTTCATTTCAAAGTGGAAAAAAACCCATGTTCTTTAAAAATTGCACTATAACAGCCAGGAAGAGGATAATTAATTTTAATTTTTTTCATTTTTAGATGAACATTGGTTTCATGAACTCTGCAAATATCAATCACAACATGAAAAAGCATCAGTGGGTGCATTACTGAACAAAGGGAGTCATGGTTCAGGCCACATTCCAAAGTTTGGGTGTAACTATTTAAAACCTCCAAAGCCTCAAATTCTACAGGAACTAAACAAAGTAAGCAACTGTATCCAAAAAAATTACTAAAATCCATATAAAATGCAACAGGTTTCAGCTGACTACAACATGTATCTATATTCTATTCTACTCGAGTACAATGGCAGCAAATCGAAGAATTTCAGGGCATGTGCTAATGGATTTGTGCATCTATTTCAAGGAAAGCTGTGGGAGAAAATAGGGATGAAGCTGCCTGACTTCACATCTCAAGCTGAAGCCGTCTCCTGAGGCATAGAGACTCCTTGAGAAGCCGGAGCTGCAGCCTGGACACAAGGCAGGTTCACGCTCTCGTAAGCTATCAAGTTTGCCACAGTGTTGTTTTGCCACTGATGGTCAGCTGAGCTGCCCAAGGCTTCTTGCTTGCCTCAGTCACAAAGTAAAATAAGTTTCCAGAAGTCACTACGAATGTGGCTCCTATGGCACAGGAACATGTGGGCAGAGGGCTGTGACAGCCCTACTGTCAGTCACAAAGCCACAGCTTCTTAAACCCCTGCAGCTCTCACAGCCTTGTCCGGGCACACAGATGAAGTGAGCTGCAAGGCCCCACACACACGTGGATGCTGGGTTCTCCTGCCACAGATTCTACAGCACCTAATACTGACAGAAATAGGGATGGCAAGGTATTCAGAAAAGGAAAAGGGGCTATCCACTGCATTCAAGACAGAAACATACTGGTTCAACTTTGCTTACTTGTAAAATGAGGACCAAGAATTTCAGCTGAGGGCACCTGTCACCAGATGAGCATAAAACTGGTTCTTCTCTTGCTACCTGCACTTGATTTTTACAGCAAGGACATAACACAGAGTACATAGTCCAAGAATGCTGGGGTTGCATTCAGCCCTCCATGTGAGGATCCCAGAACATGGCTGAACTGCAGCTAACCTCAGCACGCACTCACCATGCCTGCAAGCAGATTACCTGCTTACCCTCCCAAAAAGGTGGAGAGGAAAAAAGGACCAACAGGATATTCATGTGGACCGTAAAGCTCCAACTAGCCAAGCAACTCTAGACTCAATGTTGCACCTACCGAGTTCATGTATTTGGCCTCCCAGTAATATAAAGTCATTAACAATCACTGCAGCAGTCATGAACCAGACTGAAGTATGCAGTAATTGATTAAAACCAGACATGTCACGGTTGCTTTTTATAGATCCAATTAAGTGTCAGCCTAATTAATGGAAGTTAGTGCACTAATTATAAGAGTCTGCATTATGACTCAGACTCAAACAAATGTTGTGCAAGAAATGTCAGAAATTTTTTTTCAGCCATCCAAGATAAATAATTACGTTTATTTTTGTTACTTCTTAGCAACAGGAATGTTATACAACTGGACATCATTCCTGCAGCTGCATTCAGAAGAATTTAAAATTGTACAGTGTAGAGCAAATATTTGTTTAAAGACAATGTAATCTGTTTCATCATTAGCAAGTCATTTTGGAATCAAATTTTAAGAGCGCGTGTTGCCAGACTGCCAAGAATGAAACCTCTTTTATGGAAGGCAGCCTCAAACACATCTTTTTTGAACTCTGCAGTGTTTTCTTGAAAATCAAAATGACAGCTCTCTCTCTCTCATTCTCCATCCTCCATGCTTTGAAAAACATTGAAGTACTGACATTTTAAAAGTGAAATCAGTGTGATTTTAGTACCTTCTGCAAACAACAGGAAATTCACTGAGTTCAGCTCTCTACAAATTCAGGCAGACACAGCCAAAATAGTCTGGATGACTGAAATGTTTTTTACACCCTCTCTGCACCTTGCAAAACCAGTTGCAGGATTGCAGAGACTATCTGGATTAGGCAGAAGAGCAGCAGAATACGTGATGGTTTAGCAATCAAGGGCATGTGCTTGAGGAGAGAGGGATTAATTATGCTGCATCTAAACAGAGTTTGATAAATAGGTGTTAGCAGGCAGAAGTTTGAATGAAAGGCTGAGATTTTAAGTTAGCAGGAAAAAACAAGTCCTGGGGATATTGAACTGAAATTGAGCTAGAGAGATAATTCACCAAGATGGTATTGTGCCTTAAACGGGTGGAGAGGACAATGAGAACAAAGGCAAGAAAGAACTAAGAAGAAGAAAATTACTTGGGCTGGAAGGGACCTCAGGAGGTCATTGGCCCAGTCTTCTGTTCAAAGCAGGGTCAACAAGAAGGCCAGGCCGGCTCAAGGCTCCACCTAGCTGAGTTTTTGATGAAGAGCACACAGTTTCCCTCAATCTTCTTCAATGCCTGACTGATTTCTCCATTATTTTCCACCGTAAGTCCACTGAGAACTTCACTTTTCTCAACTTATCCCCATTGCTTCTTGTCTTCCTGTCATTCACCATTGCAAAGAGAGGGCCTGTCTTTGGAGAACCTCCTTGCAGGTCCTAACAGGCTGCTATTAGGTTGCCCCTAAGCCTTTCACCCATTTGCAGGGAACTTCAAGAGAATGTAAAATGAACAAGAGAGGAGAAACCTAGTGAAGGTCTGACAAAGAGAGAAAAGAAACAGGGCTAAGGAGGGCAAGGAATGACAAGATAACTTATGCTGCCATTTAGGGAGGGGATAGCTCCCAGAAATTTTAGGAAAAGCAATTTTATTTAAGCTCATGATGCAAAAGGCAGAACAGACAGGGCCTGGGATGAAATGCGGCACAAGGGAAAAACACTGATTAAACTATTAAAAAGAGAGGCTGAAAAGAGAGGAGCAGGCAGAGCTTGTGGGAAAGGAGAATAAAAAAACCAAAAAACTGCAGCCAGAGAGCTGTACTTCTTGACAACAATTGGCTTTGGCTGTCTCCAGGATGCTTCTGAATCATCTTCAGCTGTCACAGACCCTCTGGCCCAGTTCAGGTCCCCAAAGGGGCTTTTGTCCTCACCAGAGGATTGGAGGGGCAAGGAAATACCACATGAACTTCACAGCAAACCAATGACATTTCAAAGCAGATATCAGGACACAGACAGCCCTACACTGCTACCACACACACTGGTTACTGACTCATTGGAGGCTGAGGAGACTGAAGGAGAGAGCTGTATTACTGAATAAAGACTTCTCTGGAGACCTTAAAAAGCCCACAGATTTACAGCAGCTGACAATGATTCAGACACGCTGAGCAGACAACCTAGATGCTGTCACTGCTAAGATGAGGCTGAAATGACAAGTTGTGCCAAGTAGGCCGTTTGTGTCACACTGAGAGACAAGATGAACTCCTCTGACCTTGCCTTCAATAACAAGCATACACAGCACAGCAGACCATCAATAAATGCAGGAACATCTCTCTTCCCACTTCTCCTCAAAGAAAACTCACCAACTATAAATGGCTCACTGTTCTCTCCTGTGATCAGGAATAGCATCCCAAGTAACTCTGCCACAAAACAGAGCCCTGAGCCCTGGACAACAGACAAGCATGGGCATTCAGGTGATTCCCTGTGGTCTGCAGATGAACTCTCTGCAAGGACACAGAAGATGTGATTCCAGATGAGTCTGGTAAGTCTTCTCCATACCTCCCTTTCCAGCCTTTTCCAACCACAGCTTGGAGGTTGCTCATGAGCTCTGTAAAGCTAAAAGCTAACCCCAAAATTACATGACTGCCTACTTGACCTTCTGTTCCCCTAAGGACAGATTCCTATCTGCCTCACCTCTGCTTTCTAATGGACTTATGCACGATCTGTCTCTCCCAAGTCCTACAAGTCACAAGAAAATATGGGTCAGGACTGGATGGGGAAGGTTCTCCTCAGCATTTCTATCTCAGTCTCCTCCCACAGATTCTCAGGAACAAAGTGTTCTTGAGAGCCTTAAGACTGCAACATAACATTATCTTTAAGCTAAAGGTAATTTCTGAAGACTAGATAATTTTATAGATATGAAGAATTTAGTCTGGCTAAAACAAAGGGTAAATTTCATGTAATCAACTCCAAAACAGATAAATCTTTACTGCTTTAACTGATTTGTTTATTAGGAAGACCAGAATAGTTTCACATTGGAGGTGGAAAACTCACTTTTTACTACTCTAAGACTAAGGGTCAAAGTGTCAAGTCTGTCAAAGAGAGAGTTCTTTCATAATGGATTTGGTCTTCATCTACACTGAATTTTCCCAATAAATTAACTAAATTAGTACATTGAGGAGCTGGCATGAAATCAGCACAACAACCCTTATTTGAAGGCACATTTTTCTGAGCAGTTGCAATCTGGATTCTCCTCAGCCATATCACTGCTGGCCAGCTGGACTGCTGATAGAGCCAGAGACCACATCTCAGGCAGGTAGCACTGCAGTCTGCCACACACCAAGGGGGTTCATAATGAACTTATGGTGACTTTAAAAACACTTTTAAAGTGATCAGTTACTGTGGAGTGGAAACCTTCTGAAAATGAGAGGGATAAAATCCTAGCTTTGGAAAATGTGAACTTTAAAGACTGGCCTTTTCATCTGGGAGCTCTGACCTGTATTTCTAATACTGTTTGCTGTCCATGCCTCATATGCAATGCTGAGAATGAGTGCTGGAGTTTTTTTATGTAATCGCTGCTGCACAGTTTAATTGGCTGCTGATAAATAGCTGCAGTGAAATTGTTCAAAGGGCAATTTTTGCATACAAATCAAAACATATAAATTTTTTCAGAAATCTCTTTTCTGCCTGGTTCATTCTCCCTGAGTGACACAGTCTCTTCTCAGACCAGCTCAATGTCTGTGATAGGCTGAAATCCTCAAGCTAGACATTCTTGATAGACAGGGTGTTTCTCATGTGGCGCCCTGTCTGCTGCAGCCAAAGCACAGGTCATTTGGCAGCAGAAGACCGGTGTCATCTCAGATATTATCTGGGGAAAGTTAATGAGGAAGAGGTTTGTTTAACTGAAGGGAGGGAGATTTTGGTCCCTGGAAGATGGGATGGCATGAGTTTGCATTTGTTAGACTTAATTGACTGTCACGCGTTGTGACCTTTACTGAAAGATGTAATTCCACAATTCAAATAAGTCCAAAGAAAGAACATGGATTCTAATGATCCACCTGAAATACAATCTCACTCTATTACATCAGGCTGTATCCCTTAAATAGTACATAGCCTGCTCTAAGATAAAGCTAAACTCTGCAGATTGCTTGTCTGGTAAATACTTTTTCCACTGATATCACTCAGATGCACCTTGCTCTCTAAGGATGGATAAATAAAAAAAATCAATGTTCTTCAGCAATGTAGTACATTACACCTTCATGTTCCTATTTTACAGTAGTGTGTTGTTCTTAGAGGCATTTTGAATTAATCTAGGGCCATCTAAATTTAGATGTGTTTATTCATAATGGAGCATAGCTGTTCTGGGAACCTGCTTCTTTTATTTTTATTTTAAGTACACTGAGTTTTTGAGGCCTGCAGCTCAAGTGGTATTGAATCCCTTCACTCTTCAAAAATAAATGAAGCTCTTCTAGGTGCAAAAGCACTGCACTGATACATCACACAGCATTAACTCCCTAGATGCTGTGAGACCCTCCAGAGCATAGAATCATTGAATGGTTTTGGAAGTGACCCCAAAGACAATATTGTTCTAACTTCCTGGCCATGGGCAGAGACACTTTCCACTACCCCAAGTTGCTCAGAGCCCCATCCAACCTGGCCTTGAACACATCCCAGGGATGGAGCATCCACAGCTTCTCTGGTAAACCTGTGCCAGTGCCTTACCACCCTCAAGCAAAGAATTTCTTCCTAATACGTAATTTAAACCTTTTCTCTTTCAATCTGAAGCCATTTCCTCTTGTCCTGCCACTCCATGCCCTTGTCCAAAGCCCCTCCTCAGCTCTCTTGTAGCCCCTTAAGTACGGGAAGGTCTCCCTGGAGCCTCCTCTTCTCCAAGCTGAACAACCCCAGCTCTCTCAGCCTGTGTCCATACAAGAGGTGCTCCAGCCCTCTGTCTAAGCTGGCCTCCCACCACCCACCATCCAGCCACTGCCACTCAGTCCATTTCTGGCAGATATCTAATGGATACCAAAATTACCAGTTGGGAATATCCCACAGACAAAGATGAAAAGTTCTAATTTTTCTCACCCTGCCATTACTTCCAAATGGAGCTGGCCAGAAACTGTCAGGAAGGCAGGCACATTGAAGAAATGGATCTTTTCCGCAGATTCCTCTGCCTCTCTCGATGTCTGTAACAATGAGCAACAAGTCAAGCCATTGGTGTTTAAATAAAAAGCACAGCACCCGGCTTATTTTCCCTCTTTTCAAAGCATCAGTTTTCACTTTCCTACCAAGATGAACAGAGAGGATGAAGACAAGAATGTCTATCATTTGTAGTTTGAAGCTTCATACAGCATTGCCTTCAAAATTCAATTTCAAGCCTGATGAGAAAATGGAGGAGTGTTTTCTGTGTCAGTCCCACTGATTTTCAGAAAAAACTTTAAACACAGTGTTATTTTCTTTTCACAGGGAAATGAATTTGTTTCCACCAGAAAAAGACAAACAGTAATCAAAAAAAAGGCAATGCAATATCCTCTTAAGATTTGTTATTCAGTCTTCAAAAACATCACAACTGAAACAATATTAATTTGGAGACATCACAGCTTACATATTATATAGGTAGTGAAAAATAAACTATGTTTCATTTCAGCTTTTGCATACTTTTTTCAGGTCATCAGATATTTTAAGCATAAAAATCTACAAGTAATAGAAAATTTAACAAGTTCAGTGTTCCATTATGAACACCCTCCCCCCTCCAAAAAAAGGTCCCAAGAGGCAATAGGCACAGATTTTAAAAAAGAGACACAAAAATTCATCTGAAAACAAGAACAGCCTTTAATATTTACTGCAGGTGTCAAGCACTAGAACAGGTTGTCCAGAGAGGCTGTAAAGTCTCCATCTGGGGAGATATAAAAAACTCAGTAGTGGAGTACTAGGCAACTTGCTCCAGCTGACCCTGTTTGAGCACAGTGAGATGGATTAGACAATCTCTAGAGGTCACAACTCAGTGACTTTTAAAGAAACATGAAGATAACTGATAGTGTGTTTCAACATCTTGCATATTTCAATGTCATCCCTAAACTTTGGAGGAGCCAAAGGTTCAGGAGAAAAACAGAACGGAACTTCAAAGCTAATCTGAGGTCTGGCTGATCTACATTCACTTCCAAACGAAGACTTTCTTCTGAAATTAGTTTGAAATACCCACTTTTCAAGGCGTAGCTCCTAGGAGTCATGCTAAATGTTGCTAGTTCAGCTAAGTATGCCACTGCCTCCAGCCACCCCACTCCCCAACTTGCTCTGTCACAGCGAGCCTTGCTCCCCAGCCTTTGATAGCTTACAACCTGCCATTTTTCTCAATGAGCTTGAGGGTGTTGCTTTTGTTCCCAAAAAGCTCTGCTGCTCATCACAAAGATAAAACAGTGACTTCCAAAAACCTCAGATCACAAGGCAGTTTTATCTCTTCACAGCATCACACAGACGAAAAGTGCAAGCTTGCCTTGTTCCACAGAGATCAATGAGAATATGACAATTTGTGGCTGTCACCCCAGGACTGTTTCCTTTGTTTCAGAGGTTTTGTGGTTCTAAAAAAAACCAAACACCAAACTCCGAGGATGCAGAAGCAGGTCCCTACTGTTTTCAACAAATAAACCCAGAGCATTTGCTCAAAAACAATAAGGATATTAATAAACATCAAACATTCACATACTGCAGCCCCAGAACCATGGCCAGAACACTAAAGAGAAGAGCCATGGTTTCTGGTTTCTCTTTCCCTGCAAGCTTAGTTCAGACATTCCTTGTTTCACCAGGAAAAAAATCCCACCTAATCCTGTAGGATGCAACTTCTAAACAATGAGAAAGAGACAAACTGGAAGCAAGAAAAGAACAAGAAGTCAGCCACAAAATATCAATGCTTCCCCCCAAATCCACAAACAGGATACAGCTGTCTCCAGGAGCTGGGGCCAGGTTTATTTATAATGACATTGTGTTATTTTTCATTCTCCAAATCAGATGTGATCTCAGAGAGACATAAGGAAAATAGAAACACAGTAAGTGACTGGACAAAGTGAGACAATCTACAACTCAGCTGGGCTCCTGAAAACCTGCAGCCTGTTTGAGAGGTCACAGAGAGCCCAAGATGTATGTCTGCATTGTAAGCAGCTCCTGAATGGCTTCTGACAGAAGGTGAAGAGTAAAGACAGCAATATTTAGGTACAATTTTTCTGCCCCATCACCATCTGATCACCTCCCCTCACCACAGCTGCCCACTCGCTCTCTCTCATCCTAAAGCACAATACTCGATACAATGGGTGTTGTGAGCTGCAACACAGCTGATGGAGAAAACTTTTCTATGCAGGAAAGATTAAATGCCTCCCTTTTTGTTCAGAAGGGACACCTTCAGCAAGGGGAGATTCCATAATTGGCAGCTGCACATTTCACAGGTACAAGTATCAGCTAATCCACTGGAGGTGATTCCTCCACTTTACTTATTTGAGCATAGGCCAATATTCCCAAGCGCCTGTGCCTGTGCCCCAGATTCATGCTCAGCCTTTTAGATCAAGATGGCTTCTTCATTATATGAAACCACAGCCACTGGTACAAGACAAACAAATGGTAGGGGACACTATCCCTTCCCTGCTGACACTGGGTGAGACTGGCTTTCATGCTCATGACTAGCAAAGTGAAGCAACAACACTGCGGTGCCTTTACTTCAATTAGATGGACACTTCTCCCAATTCTCAACCTGAAAAAACAGACTTGATGAAAAATTAGGAGGGGAATTATGGGTTTCATTTCAAGCTCTTTCCATCCCAGAGTCAAAAACTACCCAAATTACAATGGGGGAAAAGAGAGAGGGAATCTGTATGAAACATCTTGGTGTCTCAGAGTAAATGTGCTATAAACATACTAGTATTTGACATCAACTTCAAAGGCTTTTTATTCTCATTCTAAATACAAGAACAACTGGATTTAGTACCTGTTTTGTTCTCCATCTCCTCAAATGTCTTATGATTTAATTTAAAATTATTCCCTTTGATGTCAGTCTTGTATTAACTTCTCCTTGAGGCAATTAGCTTCAGGAGAGTACAAACTGTTTGATTCTGTCTTACACTCTATGCAAGCCAAAAGCACGAAGGGATCAGAGAAGACTTGAAAAGCTCACAGAAATCACTGCTGTAGCTCTAGCCCAGGCCCACACCACCATGCTGCTGCAGTTTCCCAGAAACACATCTTTAATCCAGATTTGCCCTCTGTGACACCCTATTATAAACATGATTGGATTTTCCTTTTTAGACAACCCCTGCAAAATTCCTAGCTCCCAAGAAGTCCTCTTTGCAATTCCAGTCCTAATTCTGACCAGCTGGACATGCACTGAGCAAGAGCAGCTGGTTCTGCTGAGACACACGTCTCATAAATATGTACTGGAATGCATAACATCTCACAAATATGGACTGGACAGGCGGATATGAATCAGGTAGAAACCAGCAGAAACTGGGAGAGCTAGAACGTGAAAAAGCATGAGAAGTCCCTCAGCTCAGGTCCAGCTTACCCTGATCCCTGCCGAGCACATCTCTGAAGTACCAGTCTCCCAGGAACTGGCTGCCTCCCAGACCATCACACATCCTGAGAAGGGAAAACACTTTGCAGACACTAAAACTGTTGTGTTTAACGGTGATTCTCTCTAGCAGATCCCAGCTTTCTTTGGTGCTGACAAGGCTATTTTTCAGTAGTACCAAAAGGATGGTAGGAGAAAGTTTCTGCATCTTCAGCAGCAGGTACATATTGCTGGTGCCACAGCTGGCACAACCATAAACTTGCATCTTCAGGAACCTAAAAACTTTTGACATTCATTCCTGTGAGTGAGGGGCAAAAAAACCCTGAAAGCCCAACACCGTACGATCTCCAGATGTATTTTAGAGAAGAACTATACCTGGATGGTTCTTCAGGTTTAGTTAAATATCCTTTCAAGTAATGAAATGGCCTGATCCAGACCCTGGGTTCAGCCAAACACCATCCAGGTGCCATGAGGTGTGTATGGGAAGAGACAAGCCTCTCATAGAGAACATTTTACCTCTGCTGGAGCTGAAAGGTAGAGTGCAGCACTCCTTACACATGGAGAGTGGTCCCAGGAAGGAATATGGCCACAGGCAATAAAAACTGCATGTGAGATCTGCTTTAAGGAGCTGTGAATGCATGATACAGCTGTTATGCTTTGGAACTCACTGCATGCTGAGTTCCCTTACAAGGCTGCAGCTGGGCAACAGGGAAAGTGGCTGTGGAGACCCACACTGAAACAGCTGGAGTATCCTGGGCCAGACAGGCTCTTACAGAGCACAGACAAGTCTCCACCTTCTCCACAGCAGCTAAGAATGGCCATACAAAGAAAATTTTCCAGGGAGCAAAGTGGAAAAGAGGGCAAGAGACTCAGAAAGCAGGGAGTCTTCAACACTGCAGACAGAGTGGGAGGCTACTGAAAATAGCAGGGAACAAACATGCAGCTGGGTCACAAGAACAAAAGTAAGGTAGGTTTCTTAGGATGCAGCCACAGAAGGGGACTGGGTAAAGTTTCTTGCAACATAAAAAGCTGCTAAGAATTCTAGACTTCAGAATAAATAAGAGAGAAAAATAAGCAAAAAAAAAACCAAAAACCAAAAAGCAAGGAAAGAATCTGTGCTGAGGTGCAGGTGCTAAAACTGCTGGTACAGGGGAATTACTTTCAGATTAAAATTGAAAAAGGGCTATCTGCCCCTGCTGATCTGCATTCTCCCTATGTCAAGAATTAACTCTTTGGATGAAGAGAATTAAGAATTAACTGCTTTGGATGATACTAAAACACTGCTTTCAACAGCCAAAGCTCTTCTAGTATTTTCAATATATTTACTTTAAATAAAGAAGCACAAACAAGATGCTTTCTCCCCTACACGCTCCCACCACAAGAAGACACTGTCAAAAGTGCAGAAAGCCACAAGCTGGTTTGCTGATGTTCTCTGTGTGGGTTAGGGTCTGCCTACCTATCTTCATGCTTCTGGCAGTTTCTCTTCAAACCTACACTTTTCAGGAGGAGAAGTTTCCTCTGGAGTTGTTACCATCTTGTGACTTATTTATTCTTTAAAATGTCCTCTGCTTACTGCACTCTTTTTACCATTACAGTACTTCATTTTAAAAACATTTAGTTGATTTGTCCAGCAGAGAGGGAATATGGATTCTCCCCCATCCCATATGAGAGCATCCCAACCAAAGCTACGTACAGACTAACCAGTACATCCAAAACCAAACAAAGCTAATGAGGAAGATGAACATATAAACAAACAAAAATCCTACAGGATTAAGAGTTGCAGGAATCAAAGACCATGTTTCAAAAAGTCTTTTCATTCTAACTTCAGATACATTTTCCCCATCTCTTCAATTCACATGTAAAAACATATTCCTACTCTTTTCACTTTCCATTACTTCAAAAGAATGCACAGGCCTGAGCAGCCATCACACGTTAGTCAGAGGATTAAAATTGTGCCAGTAAGAGAAAACAGCTATTTAAAGGCAATAGCTCACAGTGGGTACAAAAGCAGCCTCTACTTGGGTCCTAAAGGCTATTCAATTAAGGTTTTCAACTTACTCCAGCTTCAGCAGGTCAGCTAAACTGGTAAGACTATTAGTTCTACACATTGCCCATGGGAGCTAAAGAAAAAAACCAAACCCAAATGGCAGAAAAAACCCAACCTGTTAGCAGTAAATGTATTGTAACTACTACAAACTCAGGAGTAATAGGACACCAAATCTGGTTGCAGCTAGAAGATAGGTCTTAAAATTTTAGGAACACAATTTAAATATTTTTTGAAACTGAAGAATCTAATTTGAAGGTTGTTTTCATCAATTCCCATCACCAGAAATCTTAGCTCCTCCTCAAATATAAGAGGAATATGGATTTATATTCTCCCTTGTCCTGCTCAAACAGTAAATTAAAGGCTAGTTTAAAAAATTACTGAATACAGCAGACAAGAATGTCTTGATAGTTGGTTTGGTTAAAAGCACAGAAAGATTACGGGCTTTTCTGCAAATACCATATCCTTATGTCTGACATCCTTCTGTCACTCTTATTTTGTGTCTGACAGCATCACATACATGGCCCAAGGCAGGCTTAATCTTCCCCATGTTTTCACTGTCAAAAAACAGTGTCACTGCTCCAGTGGAGTGATCTCAGCAGGACAGCAGGTGGCCTTAGATCTCTGCTAGCCAGGACCAATTGTGAATAGGGCTTTGGAGAAACAAAACTAAGTCCTAAATGAGGTCAGACAATGAAGCTGTAATCAAAGAAGAAACAGGAAATCAGGGAGAAGTCCCCTCTTCCCAGCAGCAAGTGGGTTTGTGAAGCCCTTATTTTATGGCACAGGCCATTTAATGGGGTCTGACTTGGCACTTACAGCACATTTTCCACGCACAGCTGTAGCTACATTTCTCCAAGACAGGTATTATTTGCACCTCAGCAATCCCACTGGAGAGGAGTAAAATATCTGCCTTGAACCATGCATTTAGATAAGATCCAGTTTACACAAGTTTCAGGCTCACAATTTAACACCTCATTCGACATTTGCATCAGGGCTTCTGTCACTACCAGCCACCCACGCTCCTGCAGTCCTGCATCCTCTACAGCTTTCAAGTGGATACAGTTTGTACCGAAGGCGCTGTACAGCTGCAAACTGCATAATGTTTCCATCATTAAGTGTCACTTGTTTTCACGTCTTAATTTGCATGCAACAGCCTGGAGTGAACCTTGGGTAGCATTAAGGCGTCTCAATTAAGCAGGAACAATTTAGTTTAGCTAATCAACCCTATTGTCCCAGCAAGCAAAAAGCTGAGCCACATGTACCGGTCTGGAAGGGAATCACTGGTAGCACAGGTTAGACCTTGAGATCCTGGAGAACAAGTAGACAGAAGCTTTTTCTGTTACGAGGCTGTACAGAGTGGAAGACACGATCCCACAGCAAGTAACTGCTACGTCAACAATTTTTGTTTTGCTTACAGATGAATCACCAGCAAAGCTGGAGCCAATACGCATAAGTGGCAATGGATGCCGTTGTTTGAGACAGAAGAGTGAATTTCAGATACAGAAGTATAAAACACAGAAAGAATTCTGTATGATTAATGACTGTGGGGTCAGGAATCACGAGAAATCTGTGGGGGAGATCTTAGTGGTTATGGCTGTGTTTCAGTTTCACAGGAGGTTCTGACCCATGACGTGAAGTACTCTTATAATGATAGATTGTGGCAGTGATTTGGTGGTTATGGGGAGGCTTGACAGTATTGGGGGAGAATTCCAACATACAACAGGAGTAGCTTGTAGGGAGGAACCTGTATGTACACACTGGTGAAAAGGAGTTTCAGATATTGCTGACCTTTTTTTTTAAGTATTATCTCATGATTAATCATATTCTTTGTTTCAAAGCTAAGAAATATTTGAGTGTAGTAGTCTGTCCTGAACGACCCATCCCATCTCTTGGGCTCTTATGACCACATCATTCTGTTTACTAAGATGCTCTACCTCCTCCTGTTATTCTTTGTAAATTTTTCCACAGCACCAGGGATAGAATAACCTCATCAGTACAAAAGGTGCTGATTAATGCACAAAACAGCAATAAAATAAAAGATAATGCATCTGTTTAACTGTCTAAATTATTATTTGAAACAACAGATTCAACTGCTATATTAAAAAAAAAATCACAGAAGTACATAGAAGAGTTTATAAAGACAAATATTTCCTCTAACTTTCAAAAACTCGAGAATTGCTTTGCAAAAAAAAAAAAAAAACCAAGCCAAATAAGCTTTATGCAACCCAACTTACCTCAATCTGAAAAAGTTCCCCAGCACCTTCACAGTCATTGGATGTAATTATGGGGGTATGAATATGCACATATCCATTATCCTGGAACAGACAGAACAGCAAAGTTAACAAGCTGTCACCCTGAAGAACAACATCAACCAGAACATATAACTAGACCATTAGCCCTCAGCCAGGACAGCACATTTGGTCTTTTGGGCAGCTTCTGCCTTACATGGACAGATGACAAACTGAATGCCACCATGATTTACAAATCAGTGTTTACCACCTGTGTGTTTTCCTCCAGGTTTCATAACCAAAAGAGATTTATGTCATTACTATGAGTTTTTTTGCAATGGCCTGTTTCCACACCATTCCACACCCTTTCTTCTCACTTCCTCCAGCATTTTTGTATTTTTGGGCAGTTTCAATCAAATTCACCCCTTAGATGTCAACACTTTGTTTCTTTCAGCTTTTTGGAAGGTAGTAGTTAGGCAAAGGACACTCGGTGTGCTGCATTAAGAGAAGTGATCAAATGTGTTGGATGACAGAAATCATATACTGGATGAAAGGGACCTTAAAAACACCCAACCACCAATAAAATGTCAGTCCTACCTTGCATCTTCTAAGATACTGAAGTCAAGCTCATTTTAAGAGACAGGGTACACCCTGGCTTGGTCATGTTCTAGGTACCTGCAGAATTACACATTCATAAATCCAGAAGAGGCCTCTGAAATCAGCAAAGATGAATGAAGAGAGCCCCTGTTCTCTGGATTTCTCTGCAGTGCAGCCATAGGCTTTTAAAACAGCTGCAACCCAATATTCAGTGGATGGATACATCTTCACTTCACAGCTTTTACCAGAATAATACAAGTCAGTCACACGAGAGGTCCTGGTCCTCATCACCAGCTCATTAAGGGACTAGGAAGACAGGAGTATTTACTGCCCACTCTGAAAATCAAACTAAAATTAATTTGGAACAAAAACCTCATATGGACATGCAATGCATTTTGTGGGAGTTAACACAACCAAGAGGGAGCAAAGTCCCTGCAGTCAGCTCTAGGCTACCTTGGTTACAGGTGCAAAAACCTTAGCTCTTCACTGGGATCCAGTTACTGCACAGAAGGAAGCCTTGGATGCAGAACTACTTGCTTTGCCTGGAGAAGGAAGTTTCAGTCTACCAGTACAAAATGCAGGCCTCTGACACAGTTCCCTGCATATTCAGAGTCTTGCTGATTACATGGCCTTCCAGCTTTACAGGAGATGTTTGAAAAATGCCTAAATTTCTCATACAGTGGTAGCAGTTGCTGTAAAGAAGCACATTTCATATAAAAGATCCCTTAATGCTTTGGAAGGTAATGCAAACTGCACCGATCTGAAACAAGAGAATCCCCTAAAAACCTCTTGGATAATTCCCCTTATAAAAGCTTCTAAAATAATTCAAGTTGCATTACAAACCTGGGACTTAATGTCCAGAATGGAAGTTGCCATTCACGATGCAGCTATCTTACTGTGCCTAGGAACAATGTTCCTATCCTACACAGACCAATTCTCAGGAGAAGATTTAAAGAGGACATTTTAGCTTTCAATATCCAAACCAAAGGCACTTGGCACTAGTCATTCATTCCTGGAAATGAACAGGCTAAAAAAGAGAGGTTTTTAAAGTTACAGAGCGTCTTGACAATTTTGTGTATTCAAACAGCTCCACTTATTTTCTTCCACCATTAAGCTCCTTACAGCTTTGCTGAGTGAAAATGCTCAAATTATACTTTGTAGCTATGGTATGTTCTGACATTGTCAAGCTGGAAATTGCAATATTCTTGGGATGATGCAAGTGGCAATTTTAAGACTTCCTTTCATTAGGAATGGAACAAAACCACAGACATTCCTGGTGCTAGGAGAGTTCTCACACAAGCATTTGTAAATATCAGGTCTGGGACCAAATCTTCCTTATTCCTTTAAAAATAACTTTCGTGTAGCTGCTGCTGCTAAATTGATAGTGTGTTTTTTAACAGAGCTCTTCTCTTCAGCATTGTAAACAGGAAGGTATGTCAGAGCCTGAGCAGGAGTTGATTTGAAGAAGCAAAGCCTGAATAACGCGGTTTTGTACCTCGGCTGCCTTCGGTGTCCAGGTTTGGAAGCACAAACCGTTGTAGGCAATGCCATCTAGTGGCTCGACACGGGCACAGACTGAATCCCAGCAGAGCCGGCTTCTGTCTTGGGAGCCGGCACAATCCTGAAACCAGCAGCTTTACCGGACATGGGACCCCTCCTCACCCCAACAAAACCCACGAAAGTCATCCAAACGCTATGCAATTCCACATAGACAGTTCTTAGAGCAAGCAAACCTTCTTTGCCACTGCAGGCAACACAGACCAGTAAACCTGGAACCAGAAATTCATCTTGACATTTCTAACCTGCTCCTTGGGTCACTCTATATTACGTATGAATTTTATCATCAGAATTATCTGAATATGATTCTATTCTATCTAAAGCCAGCTTATCTAAACTAAAACATGTTTATATACAGGAGCAGCTTTAAAGAAAAGCTGAGGTGTGCTAGAGGACTTGCTACCTTTCTTTTTGTAGTCACACGTGGTCTCTATGTGATATCTGGCATCAGAGCCAATTCACTGCTCCCCTGCCTGCAAAAACCCTGCACTGTGCCCACAGTTTAAGAGCGACACATTCAGAAAAACACAGGTGGCTCCCACCCATCAGTTTCAAATGCATCAGACCAGGAGTCTCCTATGTCAGCTAACAGCATCCACACAGACTTGTATTGCAGCAAGAGGCAAGAAGTGAGAATAACATGAAGCTCTGAGTCAGCTTGTCTGTGTTCCTGCATCACAGATTTTTCCATGTGGGAGGACGTTTCTGTCCAAGGACCATAAGGTCACTGCAGAGGATGGGTTAAACAAGTCCATATTATGCTGTGTTCCACAGACCACACACTTGTAGGCACTTACACTGCAACTCTGTGAAAGGGATAAATAACAGGAAATGGGTGGAAAGACACAGACAGGCCACAGATGCACTAACCTGATCATAAGCAACAGTTTGGCCAAGGCCCAGCCAGGCCCAGGCCTGGAAAGAAAACCACCGTGTACAAAATCCATACTCTGCAGGCAAGACATCATGCTCCTTCCCTTCTAACCTGCTCCCAATAAAGCCAGCCTGGGTGGACTGTTCTACTTGAGAGGCTCAGTACAGAAGAGACTACCTGGAAGAAGGAGTGGATGCCTGCAGTGGCTTCGCTGCGGATTCGCAGGAGGGCGCCCAGCGTGTTGTTCCTGCATCGCAGGTGAGGGAACTGTCGGACATACTCCAGTGGGTGCCTCTCCTTCATCTTCAAGGGAAACGACTGAAAACAACAAGGAAATCAAAGTAAGAGGATGAGAACTTGGGATCCATGCAGTTTTATTGCTATTCACAGAATGCCATCTCTCCGTACTAAAACTCAATCACCATTACAGAGCACAGAAGAACTAGATGCTTTTGCCTATCTTTTTTGGTTATTTCATGCATTTTACAATGCTTACAGCAGAGCAAGAGCCATGAACACAAGAGGAAGTATTAGCATTCTAAAACACTCCACCTCTTGGTTGTTTAACTCCCCTGAAACCCAGCTGTTCACCTCACTGCTGCAACAGCAAGCTGGTTCTGCACATGCCTGTGGCAGATGTGGTTCTTCCAGCTGCACAACCTGGAGGGTCTTGCCAGTTCCACTATTTCCCCAATTCATAGCCGAGCCAGACTTGGCAGGTAAGCCACCTGCACAGGTAAGTGCTTCAGGGTGGGACAAAGGCATACTCTTAACCGTCAGCCTGTGCACATTTTCCATGGAGAAATGGCTCTGCCACAGAAACGAGCTTTCATGGTGATACAATGTTCCTCCTTTGATGCACCCTACAGCCACTGCTGAAAAATTAAAGTTTGCAGGACCATTCACACTCAAAGAAAATACAGCTTCAAGCATGCTTTGCTGGATACTCGGACCTTCACAAATTGATTTCCAGCAGTCCTACCCCTCCTGCTATAGTGACATACCCAAATATCACAAGGTCCCACCACATGAATGGTTTCAGCTTGCAGCTCCATGTTTTGCATCCTATGAGGACTTTTGACAAGCTTCCCTTGCACTTCCACTGCACTTCCAAAAGTCAGGTCTCTAAGAAACCAAGAAAGAACAACAGCTTAACTAGGTACTGATACAACTACATTCAGAAGAGAGATTCCTGTTAATTTAGCTGGATTACTTAAAATCACAAGAGATGCTGTAGCCATAGAGCTTAACTGATGAAATGAAAAATTATTAAATGCAGAGGTGGGAATGGAAAGAGATTCATAAAGCTATAGAAGAATTTAGGACAAGGCAGGAATGTTGGACAAGTGGGGAGATAAGTGACAGGTTTTTATTAGAAGGGGTTCTTGGTGGGGACAAACACAGTTGGCGAGTCCCTGGCACAGGGAAGGAGGCCTAAGCAGACCCCTCCAAGCACTACTCAGCACATGCATTCCTCCAGTTATTTCAAATGGACCTACCTCTTTTCCAGGCTGGGATCAGC
The DNA here is from genome assembly GCA_013397155.1 of Irena cyanogastra. NCBI lineage: Eukaryota > Metazoa > Chordata > Aves > Passeriformes > Irenidae > Irena > Irena cyanogastra. The sequence goes on along the minus strand of VWZV01010744.1, from coordinate 1,374,397 downwards.
AACCACCTGGAGGCTTTCCAGAGAACTCCCATCATTTATGTGCAGGAACAAAACTTCCTTCTGGGATCGGACAGAGCGAACCCAGCCCTAGAGGTAAAAGAAAAAGTGATTTGTTATTTTTTGGCAGGAATGCTGTGTGCTCGTGCTCTTCTTGCAGCTGAGCTGGACACACCACTTCAGGCCTACTTCAGCTTCTTACTGAAATCAAAGTAACTGTTTCTTTAGAGGCAAAAAAATAATGATAATGAAAAACAAAAAGAGAAAAAAAGTCAGTGTCAGTTTTTCTTTTGACTTCAAAGCAGAAAGAAACAAATCCTTAGGCAGAGACATCCTTCTGAGGAAGAGTCTCTTCCTGACAACAGCAAGGATTAAAAAGATGTACCTGCATCTTTGGGGAGCTGAAAACACAGAAAGCAACGAAGTGCTCTGAAGATGTAAATTGTTTTGGCAAAGTACATATTCCTACCAGTGATGTCCCTTCCAAACTCTTCTTAGTAAAAGAGGAGTCCAGTAATGCACCATTCTTCATTACAATACACTTAAGACCAGTCTGATGGTTTTCAGTATCGATTTTGTTGTTGTATCCCAGTACAAAGGTTACAGTCTTTCAAATCTTCAAATCTGTTCACTACTGGTTTATGTGCCCTGAACTGCTGGACTGCTAAAACAATGCTGCAGCCAATAGATTAACATGAAAAACTACATAGGCATGCAAAACAAAAATAAAAATCATTGCCTTGGATGTTTCTCCTTTCATCTCAAAACCAAGACTGCTTCACTGAGCCCATAGGAAAAAAAAAGGATATTAAGAAAAAAAATTTAGAAATACTTTGTCCAGTTTCATGAAAAGAATAAAACTAATGATACCCAAATTCTTTGTAACAGCAAAACAGTAGAACTGACCATGTACAGTGTAGGCTAACGTCTTAATTTGAGTTTTTTAATGACATATAAATTTTGATTACTTTTTTAAGGGAAATGATAAGTCAGTATCAAGGCAGCAAGCAATAGTAATAGCATGCAAAATACAACTCCCATAGTTGCTCCTCAGCTCACCAGAATTGAGACAAAGCTGGCCTTCAAAGCAAAATTATTTGCTGGGAGCCTTCCAGCTCATCTTCTAACAATTTTGAAGAGAACAATCAAAACCAGTGCTGATCAAACAACCAAACTGCCCCTTTTCCAACCAATTTCATCTTTTTCTTAACTGGAAGGGACCAAGTAGTCCCAATGACTTCAAACTGGGCAAGTGCTTTAGGGATTTTATACCAGACAAGCCAATGCAAATCCATCTACTTCTGTCACCCAGAGAGACCAAACCAAGAATTAAACAGCACCAGAAGTAAAACATGTTATAGTTTTAAGAACTACTAACACAGGCAAAGCATTACACAGGCTTGCATAATGCTTTCCATGTTCCATGTAAGAACCATGTGAGATTTTAAAGACATGAATCTAGTGAGCCAGACAGGGTAAACCACCCCTGCAGTGTTTCACCTGAAGGAAGAACTAACGCAAGAAACAAAATCATCTGGGCATCCTCTTATTTGTATGGTGAAAGTAAAAGTTATTTCCTACAGTAACATGCTTGAAGCTGTTGTGCTTGTCCTCTGTATTCCAGGAAATCCCCAGAACACACCACATATGTTATACTGGATGCAGGTTTAATGTATAACGGCAGATATTTTTCCTCAATTTCCCTTCCCACAAACACTCCTTAACAAAACACAGCAAAAAAAATGAACAAAGAAACATTCTCAAGAGCTTTTTTTGCCACTTCACCAAGCTGTTCCGGGCTCTATTAAATAAGAGGAGGAACCTTGCATCCTACAATAGGAAGTAAAAGCATACTCACCCACCACTTCACACCTTACCAGAATGAACATACAATAAAGGTGACAATCCTGACCATAACAACTAGACTGCACATTCCAGCAACCTGGCCATCATAAGGTTGGATTTAAGCCAGACCAGAGTCCTAGCTCATTTTAATAAAAAAATCCCCACATTTTGCCAGCAAACAGAAAGAGCAAAGCAGCAAGGGTCTGGAGGACAGGGAAGGGGGAAGAATGACAGTACTGCAAATTTTAGTATCAGTTTATTCTAGCTTGCATTATTCATCAAACTACATCTGAAAAGAACCAACACTGGATGAGCTTCTTACCACCCTATCAGGCTTCACCTGTGTGTGAGTGTGTGAGCAGGTATACCAGAGTGCTGCAAACTGGGTTTTGGGTCAGTAGAGTCACAGAAAGGCTTGAATTGGAAGGGACCTTAAAGGCTATCCAGTTCTAACCCCATTGCCATGAGCAGGGACACCTTCCACTAGACCAGGTTGCTCCAAGCCCTACTGTGGCCTCCACGGATGGGGCAGCTACATCTTCTCTAGGCAACCTGTGCCAGTGCCTCAACCCCCTCACAGTGAGAAATTTCCTTCTCATAAATCAAAGTCTAACCTCTTTCAGTTTTGTTTAAAACTGTTACCAAGTAGCCCATTCTTTTTATATTAATCCAGAAATACTGACAACTGCACAGTTCTGCATCAAAACAGGGACTTTGTGTGTGCAACCACCAGAAAACAGAGGAACACACAATCCCATGCCAAGGAAAAGTGCTCCACAGCTAAAATGCCCATTAATTCCAGGCTATCTTGGTTCACAAGAGGAGCCAAATAGAAACGTCAGTGGAAGTGTTATCGATAGTTCTACTGATACTCCTCTAAACCTGGATGTACGTGGCACAAGACTTATGAAAAAGCTTTAAAAAAAACCAGCCCACAGGCAATGGCTCGCTCTCCAGAACAGAACAGGTGATAAAGCCAAGGGGGTGGAGAGCACATTCAGTACAACCCATCCCAGTGACAATACTCCTCTGCATGTGCCAAGTGACTCCACAGCCTCGCTGGCTGCGACAGCAGCGAGCTGAGCGCGCACATCGGGAGAACACACGCAGCGGCTCTGCACGACAGCAGAGCAGACCCGGGAGTTCAGCAAAGCGCTCCGCAGGGCTCCCGCTGCCCCTGAAGCACGGGCGTGGGCCGCGCCCCTCCAGGCCCTCCCCTCCGCTGGGGCTGCGGGCCGGGCCATTGCCGGGCGCGCCGCGGGCACACACCTGCACTCTGACCGCGTCCGCCGGCTCCCGCGCCCCCAGCGCCTCGCGCACCCGCAGCCGCACGGCCCGCGGCAGGGAGGCGCAGCGGCGGAGGGCACGCCACCCGCCCCGGGCGCCCAGCATGGCGAGGCCTGGCGGGCCCGCTGCCCCAGACCCCAGCCCGAGCCTGCTGCCGGCTCCTGGCTCCGGGCTCCCGCTCCGCTCCCGCACGGGCCCACGTGAGCCGGCCCGCCTCCCGCCTCCCCACGTGACCGCCCGCCCAGCCAATGGGCGCCCCGCCTGCCCCTGGCCAGCTAATCGGAACAGAATGCGTGACTCAGCCCACCTATTCCGCCGCACGGGCGCAAGCGGCCCTGGGAAATGTAGTTCCTCTTATGAGGTGTCGGTTCCTGACGGCCCACGTGGGAGTGCGATCTCCGCGGGTGGGGAGAAGGATGCTCCGTGGCCACGAGAGATCCCCTCGGAGGGGGTAGGGGATCCTGATGATCTCTGGGACCACCTCAGCGGCAGCGCGGCCTGGGGATGGCGTGCGGTGGTTCTCGGGGACCTTCAGCCACTCTCCCGTCCACCTGGGCTTCTTTCAGGCACCATAGCTCCTCGACGTTCCTCGCATTTCCTGATAAGAGGCGCAGGACTTGGGTCTGCTCTGCAAGCCTTGATGATGAATAAACCTTTTCTCTTGTTTCTTTTTGAGGCTTATGCCCCTCTGTCCTTCCTGCTCTTGTGGGTGGACGATGAGGAGCAGCCATCAGGGTCTCCAGCCCTGCAGGGAATGACTTGGCAATAGAGGTGGGCTTAAAATTGGACATGGCCCAGCAACGTGCTCTTGCAACCCAGAAAGCCAATTACTTCCTGGGCTGCATCCAAAGCAATGGCGAGGGAGGAGATTCTGCCCCCTGTTCCTGTGAGACCCCACCTGGAGCATCCTGCTCTGGGGCCCTCAGCACTGGAAACTTATGGACCTGTTGGACTGAGTACAAAGGAGGCCACAAAGATGATCAGAGAGCTGGACCACCTTTGCTATGGAAACGGGCTGAGACAATTGGGGCTGCTTAGCCTGGAGAAAACTTCCTTACTGCAGCCTTCCAAACTTAAAGAGGGCTTATAAGAAAGACAGAAACCTTTCGTGCAAAGATAAGGGACAGCGGTTTAAAATGAAAGGTTGTTGATTTAGATTGCACATGAGGAAGAAATCCTCTACTGTAAGGGTGGTGAGGCTCTGGAAGTGGTTGCCCAGAGAAGGTGTGGCCCTTAGAAGTGCTCAAAGCCAGGTTGACTGGGGCTTGGATCAGCTTGGTCTAATGGAAAGGTCCCCTGCCCATGGCAGGAATGTTGAAATTAGATGATATTAAAATGTCCCTTCCAACCCAAAACATTCTGTGATTCTATGAAATGTGTGAAGTCAGTGCTGCTTCCCCATGCAGCAATGTCTTTGCTGCTCTACTTGCCTGATTCGTGCCTATCCCTCTTCTGCAGCATCACTGCAGGAAGGCATCAGCTGAACGTGCCTGCTGTGCGTGTGGTCAGAGGTTGCCTCATTGGTGTGCTTTGATCATTGGAGCACTGTGGGTGACACAAGAGAGCAGCAGCGGGATGCCCCAGGGCCTAGAGGTGCTGGGAGGCAGCTTTGGTAGTGACACTGCTTGTAGGGAGGCAAATCCTTTACCTTGCTGGAAAGTCCCAGGTAAGAAAGGAATTGCTGGCCGGAGACTGCATTTAGAAGAAACAAGCGGGGCTCATGGGAAGGAGAGAGGAAAGCTTTGTAGATGCCTGGTTTCGACTTTCAAATGTGATTCTTTTCATCTGTGCATGAAAAGCTTCTTGCCCTCAAAGCCCAAAGCTGCTTGCCAGGGCCTTCCTTCACCTCTGCTTTTGCTCCAAGTAAGCTGATGTCCCCACCCCCGGCTCAGTCTTGACCTGAGCTCTGACCTGCCTTGAAACACCATCCTGAGGAATTAGAGCTGCAGGGCAGGGCCACAGACTTAACCAGGTGGATGAGAAAGACACTGAGAGGTAGGACAGGAGACCTCAGGGGTGGGGTACAGGGAGGGGAGACAGAGGGAGGGATGGAAGGACATCCTCAGGCAGCAAGGACAGCTTTTCCAGTATCTGTCCTCTGTGCCACTGCATGGAATCGTGCAGACTGCCTGGACACACATGAGTTACTGCCTTAGTGCTGGATGGAAACACACAGGCACACGTGTCTTTGTACTCCTGAGTGAGCAAAATTAGTTTTATTTTAATGCCAATCACCATCCCCTCCTGTAAAGGCCAGCATTGAGCTTTGCTGTATGTTGGTACACTGCTGTGATGTGGTTTCTTAGAGAATCACAGTGCAGGAAGGAGCTGGTACTGCTGCAGTGCCAGGCAGAGATACAGGATGTGAACTGCTTGGAAATTAGGGCTCTGTCGTTCAGGGAACTCCTGGCTTAATGTGAGAATTAAATGTGCATGTAATGACTGCTCAGTGCATGTTTCATATTCTCTGTGCCTGGTCACACATGGTGCATTTATTACTGCTCTCAGCTATAGGTTTTTTCCTCCTGTTCTGCCATACTGCCCAGAATATTTTTTCCAGGGTTATTTAACTCATAAAAACCTCTTCACCCCAAATAAGCAATTAATTTAAGGAAGTATTAGAGAGTAGCACCAGTGACAATGTCTAAACACACCAGGAAAGGAGTAAGGTCCTTCCTCTCAGACCCATCTGCTCCAGGACCACTTGTGGGTAATTGAAGGCAAGGGCGTAACACAGGAAAGTCTGGCCTCTCATGATTTTGGACTGGACTTGAACTTTTCTCATCCAGCTGAATATCCTTCTCTATAAAGACCAAATGGTATCACTATACTTTTGGGGGAAGTGGAGGTGAGACTGTAGTCAAATCTTCTGTTCCTGCTGTCGTAAGTGGTGAGGCAGCCACTTATCTGTAAGTGAGGGATATCAAGAGTCACAAAGAGAGAGATTACAAAGGCTGTGAGTCTTGCACAAGGGTGGAGCAGAATCGTGACACCTTAGCATCACTCCCTCTTCCACCTCTTGCAGTGGGGAGGGTCACCCAGCTTTCACCTGATAAACTATCCCCCCCCAGTCTTCATGCCCTCAGGAATCCCTTAGCCACACATCTCATGGCATAGCTCATGGAAATCCCTTAGCCACACATCTCACAGCATAATCTCAGGGTTGTGGGCCTCAGTTCCTATAGCTGCCCATCTTCTTTTCACTGCTGGATGCTGTCCTCACTGGCCAGCAGTTTGGCAACATCAGAGCCACAAACCGTAGCTCAAGGGATGACCTCAGATCTCAGGTTCTTTGAGTAGGTCCATATGGGTCGATGCAGTGCTGGAGCTAACTCACAGCACTGTTCCTCTCTGGTACATAGACTGGGTGTTTTGGAGGTGTTTCAGGTGCTGACAAAGGCATGTCTGTGTATGAATGTAGATTTAATTTCTTCCATGCAGAGCACAGCCCTTCTATAAGCTTTCCACAGAGCACTGGTGCTCTTTGTGGATCAGAGTAGTAATGTCAGTCTGGGCTGGGAAGCAGGATGCTGGTTGTCAGGGTGTCTGCAGGGAGGGAGGTTTGAAAGGATGATGAGAAATAATGGTACTTCTGTACTTACATCTGGGTTTAGGAGACATGAAATATTCCCAGTTCCTGGTAGAAGCAGAATTTGCCTTCTAAGATGGTCCTTTACTGAGGGAAGAAAGAGAAAGGATTGAAGGTGGATGTGGCTGGGAGATGTGTAATGCGAGGTCGTGTTAAAGGCAGGGCCTTGAAGTGCCAAAGGTTTGAAGGAGTAATATGTATGATATCCATTCCTCCTGTTGCTAGGAGAGATTCCTGAGGAGAACTGACCAGCACTCTTCATTTCTCTCTTTTTCAGTTGAACAGCAAAAATTTCTCCCATGGAAACAGAGCTGTGGGGCTACTCCAGCTAGGTGGTTTGTTCTGCAGCAAGGTTTTATCCTTCTGAAATGAAGATCAAGTGCTTCAAAAATGAGCAGGAGGTGGACAAATTTTGTGTGAGGACCAACTCCTAAATGAAAGTTAATCTTTCCAGATCCTGGTCATTTTGGAAGTCACACTATCACCATGGCCCAGGGTAACTGACTGGATGTGGGGAGATGAAAAAGTGTTGGGAAGAGCTGTTCCTAGCTCTATGGGGTTAGCAGGAAATCAGAGGAGACATTTTGAGGAGAAGCAATGTCTGTGCTCAGGCCTTTACTCTTTGGACCGTTCTTTCAACAGAAACATGCTCTGGATCTGCTATGAGCAAAAAGGAGGCTGGAATGTTGGGCTTTGTGCTGGCTTAGTTCATGGTGGTATATCAGAAGAAAAAGAAGTGAATTATACATGAGATAAGCAGAAACCCATTTTTAATGGGGTTGCAGAGAGATATTTTAAAGCCTATAAGTCTTCACTAGAATTTAGATTTACCATGATAATTTTGTTGGGTTCTCAGCATTCAAGTGGGTTTTATATGGTCTAATCCAATATCTGTAGAAGCCAGTGATAGCTTTTAATTTATTTTAACTGATGTTACATTGGGTTTTCACTGATGAGAAGTCATTTCAGAACTACCATCAGTTGCTAAAAGGTCAGCCCAGTTCTCTGAGACAAAGTCCTAGGCTATGGTTTTTTATGAGTATCAAATTAGCTACTTCATTTCCAAATGTCTCCACATTGCTTTGATGCAGACATATTTTGTAGACTCTGCAAGCAAACACATTCATACTTATTTTTAGAAGGATTAAATACCCTTCTTTTGCAACTGCACAGGGGAAAAAAGAAAGACACTATCTTCCAAAAGCTGTATTCTTGTTCTCAAAATGTAGGTTTGCTGAGTAACAGTACCTTATCCCAGCCTTTGCTTTCTGCTTTCTAATAATTTAGAATTACTAGAATCACAAACAAGTACTGGGTAAGTCATTGTTCAGGGATATCTTTCCTGGTGCAATGAGGAATATCCCTCAGCTTAATCCTGTACTGTTACCTTTTTTCCTTAGCAAACTCCCTTAAGCAAGCCACATCTAATGTAGCTCTTTGCCCCTATTAATTCTCAGCCTATGGATTTAGGTCTCCAGCATCAGGAGAACTTGAATTCCCTACCGACTACCACAGCTGTTAATAACTAGGGGGAATAAAGGCTTGGTGCTAAAAATGTTGTAGCCCCCTTTGTTGGACCCAAACATCATTTTCCCAGAGAACTATGATGAAAACAGCATATGGATTTTACTCCATAGGTATCAGTTTTCTAGCCTGCCCAGAGCTTGAGCTCATTGCACCTGTGTTATTCAGAGCCCTGCATTATCCCAGTGATAAATGCTTTGAGTAAGTCTCCAAGGCGACCTCAGAAACTGGATTCCTCTGCCATAAATAAATCCATTATGAGAACAGCCTCTGGCAGCACAGCCATGGGCTCTCTGAAGGTCAGCTGACCCCATGGACCTTAGCAGCTCTCTGCTGTGGAGTAGCATGGATTGTTGGGATGAACATGGAAACCACAGGGTAGTCCTTCAGTGCTGTGAATATGGGAGACTGCAAACAGGAGCCTGGAGGAGCCTTTCCGGTCCCTCAGCCGAACTGGCACAGTGACTGGCAATGCTCCAAAGCCTGCATGAGAAGTTCCTCCACCCATTCCTGCTCTTTCTTCCTGCAGGGCTGCCCTGCTTTTCTACTGCAGCCACAGAGGAAGTTGACACGGAAAGGGGCACACTGCTGGGTGACTAAGTTCACAGCAAACCCCTGAATCTGTGTGTGTCTCTCAGAGTTAAAAGAAACTGTTGCTCCCTGCTTTTCCCCCAACACTATTCCTTTCCTACTAACTGTTGTCCATGTTAGCAGGGCACCGCCTCATCCCCTCTCAGAAGAACTGTGAATTTGCAAATTGGCAGACTTGCAGATTCAAGGGTAGTCTCAGGGACTGATGCTGAGCCGCTGAGGCTTGGATGGAGACTCTGCTCCTGCCTTAAGCAGCAAGAGCAAGGCTACAGCTTCCCCACCCTGCACCTACCTGGAGAGAGAGAGCGGGGGAGTACACAGTAGCATTTCCAAGGAATGTTTTGTACTTTGAAAAATTTATCTAAGGGTCTGAAAGGACTTAATAACTGTGAACTAATTAAGCATACTAATTAACCCAGTGTTTAATCTCAACTCTTTGTTAGCTTTCTGGGCTGCTGAAGCAGAGACGTAGTCCCATATATCATGACATCCAGCCACTTTGCTTAATTGTGATTCCTCTGCACATGGTGCAGGCACTGAGCTGCTAAGGTGATGAGAGGAACACCAAAGCTCACGTACAGGAGAAAATTAGAGGGGCAAAGCAGCCCTGTGTGACTAACAACCTTGAGATTATTTCCATGAAGAGGATATTGACAGCCTAATTTGTTTCCCCTCCCCATTATCACTGGTTTATTCTCATTGATGCCGCTGTTTTGCTAAGGAAGATGGAAACAATCTGCTTCTGGGCGTATGATGACAAAATGTCCGTGTTATTCCTTTGTCCCATCTTTGTCACTATGGCTCCAAGCTGCTCTGCTGCACACAGGAGAAGGACGCTGCCTGCTTTCATCTCTCATGATACTTCCCCATGGGCTTGCCTTTCCATGAGGGTTTATACTGATGCTCCTGGTACTATTTTTATGTAGAACCCACAGAGTCAACTCCCAGATCTCCATGAGCTGTTTCCTCAGTGCCACAGAAGAAGGGGCATCTGAAATGAATGCCCAGCTCAGTCTAGAAGTAGATCAGGAGTAATGTGACTTTCCTGCTTCCAGGGCTAAATAATTCTCCTGGATCTGGAGCTGTGGGAGACCCTGGAGCAGGCTGGTGGATGTGGTGGAACCAGGAGATGGTATGCTCCACAGCAAAAATGGAGAGAGAGGACTTAGAACACTGAAAATCCTCATACTCACTAGGGCCATCATCCCAAGATGCACTCCTTGTGGATGCAGTATTTAGTGGGGACACCTGAAATCCTGTCATTGCTTCTTCTCACAGCTGGCCTGAAAACTGTGCCTGGGAAGATACCATGGATCCCAGATTGTCCAATCAAGGGCAGAATAATTGCCCCAACAGCACTGTTTGAACCAGCAGCTTCAGCTGTAACTCCATCTCTGCACTGTTTACTTATTACTACTCACATAAACGTGGGATGGAGGTGAGCTTCTTTCAGGTTCACAACCTCAGCTTGGAGTCACAATTCCTTTAGGAGCTACTCACTTAAAAGTGTCTGGAAATGAGTCTGTGTGAGCAAAGGGTCAGTAAATTAGCTGAGAAAACAGGCTGCGGTGGGGGAATTGCAGCAGTCACCTTCCCTTGATGAAATCATCAAGGGAAAGCTAGGCACAAACCTGTATTGAGGATGTCTTAGGAGAATGAATCAGACCTGCCAGGATATGGGGAGAGGGGGGAGATGACCCACTGGGGACTTTTTTTCTGAACAGAACAAGTGAACGATTTTACGAGACCGACAATCCCCCAGTGTCTCCTCGTACAGCCCTATGCAGCCAGCGGAGGAAATTGGTAACTGTACCCAGCAAGCCTGTTTTTAATTAACAAATAATTATCTACAAATTGCTGTAATTATTGCCTTGGATTCCAGAGGACAGGGACGTTAGTGCGAGATGAGCACAGTTTCCTTGCGAGTGAAATGTTTTCCCTGCCTTATCTACAGAGCCCTGCTGCTGTGAGGTTTGGGGACTCGGCAGTGCTTTCCTTTGGAGAAAGTGATAAAACATCTCAGGCTGTCTGGAAGGGGAAGCACACTGGAAAAGGCACCAAAGGAAGGGCAGTTTCTTACATTTATCAGGTTGTCTGTCCTCATGCTGGAGTGGTTTGGGGGATGCCAATTAAGACATAAACCTCATCAGTGAGTGCCAGGAGGAGGGTGCTTGCATATCCATGAGCCAACAGAGCAAAATGAGCATCCTGATTTGCGATCTTTCAATGAGAAAAGGATAAATCCAGCTTTGAAAAAAGATGATTAGTGTTAATTCAGATCAAATGGAAGGAATGGAGTTTCTCTGAGCCTGCAGCAGTGAAAAATGCTGGTCTGGAGGGAGTGCATCAGTGGGCATGACCTTCTTGATCACATTTTGGAGGGAGGGCACACGGAGCCCTTCTACCTCTTTTTCTTCAGGTTCTACTGCCCAGCCTCATGGTGGATATCCACAACAACCACTTTTTCATGGTTACAAAGAATCTCTCCCGTGGTAGCCTAAGTACTAAAATACAGAGATGTTTATTTTCCTTCAGGGCTCACACCCTTTCAACAAGTCTAATGGGAGAAATCCACTCCATTTTGCAGGAAAGACACTGAAAGATAGCAGTACATCCTGACTGGATGGGCACAACCTGCTGAAGAGTTCCTGAGCCCAGACTTCAGCCCTGCTAGGTGTGTTTAATCTCTGAATTCTGATGCTTCCCAAGAAACTTAGACTTTTCTTCTGTCGCTTTTAACTGAATCCCCTCAGTGATGCCACTCACTCCCAGGGTTTTCATGACAGCCTCTGCTTCAAGCAAACAGGGTATTTTTTACTATTCATCCATGGCATATTTGCCTGAGGTGAGCTGCCTGTACCATATGCTGTGAAATGTTGCCTTTTCTTTTGCTGCTGTGTGCTATGTCTTCTCCATGCAGATACTTACCATTTGGGGCGGGGGGACCCTGCAGCACCTTCCAAGGTGATGTGCATTGCCAAGTCTTTTCAGCATCCCTTTGGCAGTAAGAAAACCCCATCTCAGTGAAAAGATGTGGCTCTGTGCTGTGGAGGAACGGAAAAGAATAGGGCAAGCTGAGACCTTGGCCCTGCCCTCACCTTCATCTTGCTTCTACCAGTGGGACAGCATAAAAGCCCTTAAACTTGCTCAGAAGTATCCCACTTTGCCTGAAAAGACAGAAATGGCAGCTGATTTTCTTCTTCTTTATGGGGTAGCAGGAGGAATTAGTTTGGATACATGAACCTGTGTCCCTCCTGATGCCCAGTATGGTCCCCAGTGTTGCCCAGTCTCAAGGACCTTCATGTTCATCAGACCCCTTGAGGTTTAAGCTCCCGGCATGAGCTCATCCTTTCAGAGCTCACACTGGGACCTCATCTGGCACAGAAAGGCATTTCTCAATAATTTCAGGGCTTCTTGTCAAGCTTCCCTTGTTGATCGTGTGAGTGAAAAATTGTCCACTGTGAGAGCTGGGTCTCTGCCCTTAGCATGGTGCCTTAAATGCTGGGGCCTTGTTGAGAATCAGTAATGTTCCTGCCTTGTTCAAGGCATGGCTGTGGCTCAAATATGTGACTCCAACAGGAAAACAAAGAAAAATACACCATATTTTTGTGTTAGGATCAAAAAGTGGTTTTTTGTTAGCTTTTTTTTTCTTAAAATCTATTCTCTCCCATGCAGTGTGGCCTTTAAATAAATGGTTCCTAATAAATGGAAATAGTTCATGGACAGAGAAGCTGTCATGAGGAGTGATTGATTGTACTTAATATTTTATTTTCAAGATTTGAAAGGAAATCTCTGAAATATCCTTTGGCAGGTCTGTGAACCTAATGGAGTGATTCATAGAGATACAGAAGGAACAGAGGGCTTGTTGCCAGCAGAGCAGGACAGTGTTGGTTGTGTTTCCTACACACTTTTGCAACACGTCTGGAAAATACTGTGGGGGAAAGGCAAACAAAGGCAAAATTCAGGTTCAGTTACTTCAGGCCTGCTGACAAGAGAAAACCTGGTGTTTTCTAACCACTGTACCTCCATAATATTTAAAAAGCAGAGAGAGAAAATTAGCTCTTTGTGGGTGAAACATGAATTTTCTTTCAAATTGGAGTGTCTGCAGGCTATTGTGCCCAGCATCACTGTGGTGTTCTGTATCAGCAAACTTTAATGCCTTTGGAGTGTTCCCACGGGAAACCAGTATCCTGTTGTTTTACTGGGCTGCACTGGTGAAACAACTTGTCCTAAATCACACAAAAGGTCAAGGTCACACATGGGATTTGAACTCTGACCTTCTGATGTCTCCTTCTGTGTATGCACCATCAGCTCTTGTTTTTCTCATGCCTCATTTCACTCCAGATAGTTTCTCCTGCCTTCAACCTCTCCCAGCTGCCGATGATGCTCTTTGCTGCCTTCAGCATGTCCCTACAGGGGACATGTCCCCATGCAGGACATTTTTCTCAAAGGCTGGAGGAACTCATCGCTATGTGTGAAGGAAGAGACTAGGTCATGGTCTCTTTTCAAAGTCAGTTGCTTTGTGGGCTGGCTAGTTGGAGTTTTTTCCCCTGCAAAATCCACAAAAATGAGGATAGGAACAACAAGGTTTCAGGAGAAGCTCTGACCTGTTCTCCAGGTGAAAGTCATCTCACAGTTAAGGGACAGCAGTCATCTTGCCTAACTCTAGAGTGCTGCCGTGCAGGTGTCTGCATCGGAGATGTTCCCACTCCCTTCATAGCTATTGGAGACAAATAAGCTCCTCTAGGGACCAAGATGTCCCATCCTGAACTAGACATCTAAAATAGCCTAGGTGCATGCCCAGAGGAGTGGCTGTGATGGGACCCATGGATGGTGAACCCTCCATGGCTGGTTGTACCCATGAGAGCTTTGTTGGCTGGAGGTGATCCTTGAGGAGTTAGATCCACCCTGGAATGCAAGAGAGAGATCTTAAAAGTATCTCTAGTGGCTTTGCTTGTACAGGTGAGGCCTCACTGCTGATAGGGAGCTTCAGGTGTTCAAAAAGCCCAGTTTTCTTCTTCCAAGGCACAACTTGCACTGGCATCTCTTTCACCTCGATTTTCCTTCTTTTTCGGTTACTTCTTCCCTTTTGTCACTAGATGACAGCAGAGGACACACATCAAGGACTGCTCTGAATCCAGGGCAGGCACCACTTCTGTACCAGGCAGTTCATGGCTGGGTGCCCTAAAGCATCCCGATGACTTTTAATAGCTCTTTACCTACTTATTTATCTGGCAGATTATGTACAAATGCTGTATAGAAGTCAAATCTTAGGCTTTTTGTGTGGAGCTACTTGAGTGTATTTTCCTGCTTCATTGCCTCCATCATCCCCTTCCTATTTTTAAGACTTTTTCTCTCACATTTACTTGATGCCTTTTGTTTTATACTTGGCTTGTAGTCTCAAAATCCAGCTTATTTAATCCAACAGGAGCCCTCACAGGTAAAAGCAACCGAAGCACACAACAACAACTAGCTTCAGTGACAGTGTGCAACACTGTCAGACACAGAGCTGATCTCCCAAGAAAAAGGTGGTTCCTGGAGGGAGGATTTCTCTGATTGCTGGAAACTGGCACCTAAATATGAACATAAATACTTTAGACAGGATGGATAAATGCATGGATGGATGGGTGGGTTTTAGAATGCACAGTTATTACTTCTTGGTGGAATATGGGTCAGATAACTGACAGAGTTAGCTAAAGGGCGAAATGGGCGATTAAAAAAATTCTTAATTATAAATAATTCTGTTATCAGATAACAAGAAAGGAAAGGTATGGATTTTTGACACATGAGTCAACCAAATGTTTCTGTACCTGGGGTGCTGTGAAAGAGGCTGATTCAGTCTGTGGTCTAGCAGAGAGCTCTGCATGAGCACATGGGCCTTGTCTGATGATTAACTGAACCAGGCCTCTGATCTGTACAAAGGTATTCTGTGGGGAAGGTATGATCTATGTTCCTAGGAAAGGCCAGGACACTTTAGGAGACATTCTGGTTGATTTATTCATAGTTTCATAGCAGATTCCGCAACCATATTTCACAAGGAGGATTTTCATTACAAAATTCTCAAACCTACATCCCCAACAGCAATCTTCAGTCCCTGCAGCTCTTGGGCATGGTCCAGGATTTTATTCTTGTCAAAACGAGAGCAGAGGAGATACCGAGACCATTTGAATCTTTCAGATATTGCAAAACTAGAAAATGTATCTCAATTACACATTGATTAAGACAGAGGTTGTTGCCTTTGTCTTTGTTTTACCCACAGTGTAATTTATAATCTCAGAGGCAGGGAAACCTGCAGATACTGGGAGTCCTTCATAAGCAGTCCTGGGCCCTCTGCTCCTATTGACTTGAACCATGCAGGATCACAGTCCTAAGGAGCTGTTGTAGTGCACCATGATGGAAATACTAAAACAGTCAGCATTTTCATTTCTGATCACTCGGTCTCTGTCCCACAGCTGGATGAAGGACAGAAGAGGATATTGTTTCTTTGGTGTCATGCTCTAATTGTTCCTAGTAGATGGAGGTTTTTAGGGAATGATGCTTCCCAGTTCCTTGTAACTGGGAGGGAAGGGGAGGAGGGGGAGGGTGGGGAGAGGGATGCCATGGGAAATCTGAGAAAGGTATTTAAGCTTCTGCAGCTGTAGGTGGAATATTCATAAACAACTGTGCAAATACCTCATTTCCACTGATGTTACTGATGTCAAATGCTTCATCCACAGATTTGGGAGCTGCCCTGTCCCCAGGCTCGGGTGATGGCTGATGGGTCACTGGGACAGTCTAGCTGTGTTTGGGAGCATGCCCATCACCAGCAGAGGACCTTGAACATCGTTTGACGTGTCCCAGAGCATGAAGCAATTCCTATGTGAACCAGCTAGGATCTGTCCATCTGTTTCATGTCCTGCTTTAAAAACTGTGAATCAAGGTAAAATCCAGCCTGGAGGTGACAAGTATCTAGGTCATCCTGGCCGTGTCCACAGCTGGCAGGGTGGAGAAGGGAGGGGAGAAGGGTGGCACTTACTGATGAATCAGAGCTGAAAGCAGCCCTTTAGAGATACTGCTACACACTGAATGTTATAGATCAGCTACTACTGACCTAAAACATTCACCTTGAGGTTCAAAGGATGACTTCTAAGCCTTGTTACTGCAGTTTTGGGACTAAAAGGGTCCTGAAAAGCCCCCACAGGCTGAGCCTCAGGAGAAACAGCCTGCAGTTAGTCAGCTACGTGTCTGTGGTACCAATCAAGCTTTTAAATCTGGAAGCATCTGCCCCAGCAGTGATTTGATTTTATGCAACGAGTCTCATGCTACCCTATTGCTAAGCATGTCACTAAATCCTTGCACATCAAAGGAAAAAGTAAATCAAGCAAAACTGCATAAGCCACTCTACATTCAGTTTTGGCAAAAGGTGCTTAGACAACCCTGGAGGCTGCAGTCCTCTAGCTAGCAGCAAAACTCACGTAAGCCCAGAAGCAGTGCAGTTTTTCCTGCACCACCAGGCAAATGGCTTGGAGCTGAGGATGGATTAGGAACTGTCCTGGAGTCAAGTGGTCCAGAGGTCGAGTCCTGAATTTGATTGAATTTTCCAGGTGGAAACACTTAACCTTTTCGTGTTTCTATATCTGGGTCCATATTTTTTTCCCCATCTTCCATGGGGAAGATGAGGATTAATTAAATAAGGCTTTTTAGTAGAGATGAAAAAGCTTTGCAATTTTTAAATATTTAGGTTTACCCTTTGCTAAGCCAGCTTGCTGGAGTTCCTGGTGTCAGTATTGTAGTGCAGAATTTGTCTACAATGTTACTGTTAATATTCCTTATTTGTACTCCTGATCATACAAGAACTGATGCCTTTTGTGCCTCTGCAGGCGTTGGTAGAAAAAGGAAATAACTTCACAAGCTCAGCAGCTGTTCTCACTCCCTGGAGCTACGTTCCAACACAAGAGCTGTCATTCTGCAGCACACTGAGGGAGAAATCCCTGGGACAGGTCACTCATTCGGGTCTCATGGGTGTCAAGGGTGGACAGACTGCTTGAAGGCTGGGTAGAGGTCACCATGGGCTATAGGGAGAGGATGCTGTGGTGGCTGTGGTGGAGAATATGCAGTGCAGAAGCTGGTGTGGCTGAGTGATGGGGTGAACATGTCACCACTGCCTGCACTGATGATGGAGGCCCAGGGGCTGGCTTAGGCTGGATGCCCACTATGATGTGATTTGCATTCAGTCAATGGAAGTCTAAGGCTCTTTGCATTGCCCAGGTGGCAGCAGTTAGTGCAGTACAGAGGCTGTGGGGGTCCTAGAACATCTGAAAGAAGGCTAATGAGTCCAATACAGAATCTATGAGACAGTTACACAGTCCTGGAGACTGGGCAGAACACCAGAACAATTCAAATGCACTGACCAGATATGTCTGAGCAGCTGACTAGAACTGCAAGTCAATACAACCCACTGATGACAGGGAATGGTTCAACCTGTAGGGAACCAGACACCTACACCTGCGTGGCTCAGTTACTCTCCCAAGTCCACAGGTGTCCTGACGAGCTCCTCACATACTTCAGTCGAAACTCGCATGTGTGGCTCGTGTAAACACTGCACGTAGACACCAACATGTAGGGATTAAACCAGTCTCTGGGTTCCTCCTGAATCAGATCCTCCAGCAGCAATGATGAGATCCTCCATAGCAGAAAGGAGGAGTCCACTCTGGAGGGTGACCATACCTCCTATAGCGAAAGGAGGTAAGAGCGGGGTTCTCAGGGTGTTTGTTCTTGCCCCGGGATGGCTTCTCATTTGAGACTTTCCAGGTCAGGAGAGTTAGGGAATGCCTAATATTTCCTGCCCAGAGCCCTTTGTACTGTGATTCGCTAGATCTCTTCCTGCCTGAAGTCCTCTCCATCACAAATCTGATTCAGAAACGCCAAGCCTCTACCCAAATATACCAAACCTCTTGTTCCATATCACCTCTTTACTCTTTCTTGCCATAGTGCACTGTTATTGTGCCTGTCCCACAATAAACGGACTACAGTCATCAGTGTCATTTAACGTGGGTAAAGAGAAACTCAGTTAAAATGACTTTTGGTCAGTCCTGGATTAGAACATGTTGAAGTTTGTAGACCACCATCCCCCCACGGAGCATTGCACAAGAAACAAATGGAACATGTCTCCTGGGGATCTTTTTCTCTAGAGAATCCAGATGCTTTCAAGGCGCCTGGTAACAGTACAAAATAGTCTGCTATTAAAATTCAAAAGCAAGTAAAATAGCCCTTCCCTGCAGGCTTTCTTTCTATGAGGCATTTCTGATGAGAATCCAGAATCTCTGCAGAGGCCTGGCATATGAAATACAAATTATATAGCTAGCATTCCCCTCTTTAGAAGTGACTATGTGAAGCACAAAATCCCTTTGCAATTCACACTCAAGATGAGAGGCAGCTCCTTGTGGTCAGACCGCTCCTCTCAGCATGGCTTGGGCTGAAGGCCTGCAAGGCTTGTAGCCCAGGAGCTACCTGCCCTTCCTAGGGTTGTCCCAGTTCAGGGGAGAGCACATCTCCTACATCCTTCAGAGCACAGTGGAGGGTCCACAGACAGAACCACCCTGTTGCTTTTCTCCAGCCCCCTAGAAACACACCAGGGCTGCATTTGTCCTTCCATCCCCATGTCTGGAGCCTTCCTGCTGACATCGGAAAGGGCATGTGTACAACTACATATTTTGGGCTATTTTGTCATGGGGATAGGTTAAAAATGAGTCATGGTCTTTTTCACAAATGACTTGCACAGCTGAGTTTTTCCACACAGTGAGCCATTATGAACCCATAGGTGGAGAAGATAATTATTACTGGTGTAAAGCTGTGCCTAATTTCCCACTCCACAAAGGGGAGACAATAACTCCCTTTCCTCGTGGAGGTGTGTGATGATTTAATCACAAGGCGAGCTCTGTATTTATAGATTTTAAAGACACCGCTATGACTTTGTAGTCCCACCTCCTGCATAATAAAGCTCAAAGCACATCAGCCATGAATGTCTGTGTCGAGTTCATAATTTTGAGTTTGTAGCACATTTCTTAGAAAGACATTCATGTAACCAATCTGAAAGTATGCGTGTCAAGTTACGAACCCCATTTTCTATGCTAATTTACGCACAGCATTGTATTTTCTGTTTATAAATTCAGCTTGGGAGTACAGCCTCCTTTTTGTGCTATCTGTTGATTTTATACTTACCCCCCATTCACTGCAAGATTGCAATAATGTCAGCCTGCCAGTGCCCTGATTAATGAAATAATCTCCCACATCTCTGAGGGATCATCACTGAGAAATTGTGGATAAAACCATGTATGTTTCTTTCACCAGCTCAGTGATATGGCAGAAAATTATCTTCCATGGGCTGTGAATGGCAGAAGGAACTATTACTCTTTTGCAGCTGGGTGGGTCTATGTGTTTAGCCCTTCTAATTAATCATTTGCTTTATGTTCATGTACCAAATTACAAAGGACAAAGGTTTTATTTTGCATTTTTTCAAGAAAGTGAAGATAATCTCTGCATGATGTCCTCATGAATTAGCATAATTCTGGCTGGGATCTCTTTTAGGCATGTATAAGGATGGATCAAATTGAAATTTATAGGAGAGGTATGCCCACATGCCCATGAATCCAGTTTAACAAACACAAGAATACGCTTGGTGAAAGAGCTGAATTAAATTTTTTTCAATTAAAATGGTTTTCATATGGTGAGGAACCTAATTATTTTGAGAAATCAGTTTAACCTGCTGTATTTCAAAGGAGGTTCAGTTTTGTTGTTTGGTGATGTGACAGGCAGTACTGAGTTACTGTCCCCCATCTCAGGATTTTGCTCTTGCAAAAGCATTGCCTGGCAAGAGCTAATGCAGCCTATGTTATTTTTCTTATGCTGCTAAATGTGAGATGACCATAATAAATTTGAGGACATTTTGCTCCCCTACTCAACATGGGAGGAATGGATGTGCTTCTGACACGTGGAGAAAACAAACCTCTGACTAGCTGTGAGAAGATTTAGGGCTCAGAAGGTAAGTTTATCCTTTGTCACATGCAAGTAAGCCAATCTGAAGAGAGAGGTGCTGGTCAATCTCTAAAATGCCAAGGTCTAGCCCAGGGACACAGCATCCTCAAAAGTCTTCAGTTAATGAAGACTGTAGTCTTTCTAAAAGTGACATGACACGATTAAAAAATCCTGATGCCAAATGTTTGTGTTTTTTCTTCACCTGCTGAGCACTGTGTCCTCTAAAGAGTGAAACTCAGAGCAGATAGGCTTAGTGAGGTGGCAGCCAGGGAGAAGATGTGAAGTCTGAATGCAGAATGTTATGCCTGGAAGGAAGACTGAGATGAAAGAGCTGTGCTAAAGTATCTGGCCAGGGACCCACTGCCTGGAGGACCAGCTTGAATCGAGACCAAAAAAGATGTGAGAGGACTTACTAACACTTTTCTGCAGGATATAAGTTTTGTGTCTACTTCTGGTGACCTTCCTGAAGTCACCCATACAGCACACACAGCAGGATCATCACTAGCTAAGAAGAGCTCCTACGAGTGCTTTCTCTTGGTGCTGACAGTGAGAGAGTTGCTTGGATTCCCTGCACTCAGGTTGCTTCTCCATCATCTCTTCCAGGCAAGAAGCCATGGCTCTCCCTGGCTCATGGAAAGAGCATCTGGCTGATCATTGCTGAAGAGAGAGGTGACAGACTGATAGCCAAACAGAGCCGGGGTAAAGTGTAGATGTGCATTAAAGACCCCAAGTTTCATGTTTTCTTTACCTACTTGATTAACATGACCATTAACATGAACAGTGCCTGCCTGAACTGTTTTGTGGGAGGCTGGGGAGGTCCCAGGCCATGGGAAGGTGACCTGTGTTCAAGAAGGAACAGCCTGGTGATAATGGTGTCTCTTCTGTGCCTGGTAAAATCATGGAGAAGTTTATTCTGGGAGTTATTGCAGTAATGCTTGAGAGACAATGCAATCATTAGTCCCAGCCAGTCCATAAGTGTTTTGTACTTATGACTAGTGAGGATGGATGAATTCACCGGCTGTGGTGTGATGGCTCTGGCCTTTGTAGGCACAAAACCACGAGGGCTCGGGACAGTACAGGCCATCCAGAGCATATTAAATTGTGTCCTTTGCCTGGTGAGGAGAGAGACAAGGACACTTTGTGCGTACTTGGACCTGGCACACAGCAGCACTGGGCAAAAAGCAAATCTTTATTTGGAACAGGAAATGGCCAGTGATGGACCCAGTGCAGAGCTTGGATGGGTGTATTCTTCACTATGTGAAAAACTGGCTGGATGGCTGGGTCACAGGTTATTGATTAGGTGACAGGGCAGAACCACCACTGTCTTGCAGAGCCACCTGTGATGTCACTGGTGACTAATTGGCTGATTTAGTATGAATGAACACCTGGCTTTTGCAGTGCCTGGCCACCATATGTTATTGCTCCTTTTTCCAAGGCACGAATGTGGTCCAACAGGGACAATCTGCTTAAGCAGGTTACACAGAGTATCTGCTTACACAGATACTGTGTTCATGATCCCCACCTATTTTCCACTAGTACTCAGCTGGAAGACAGTATTACCTGCAGGATATCCCAGCACTGATAACAGCAATAAAATTCCAATTTTATTTAGAATAGAAAGGATATACTCCTTTGAGGACCTGCATGCCATAAAAGGTGGAGCAATAAAACCATTAAAGGCATTGAAGCAAAGATAGAAGAGAAGGTTATGAGACAGCTGGACGTTTTTATGGAGAAAAGTAGAATTAAATGTTATGGTGATTGATCAGATAGGTGGGGCTGAGACTCCCAGAAATCAGAGAGTCAGATTAGAGGTGAGATAGCTTTTTCTTGTTTAGTAATTCCCTACTTTCCTTTTAATACCATTTTAATAGAGAATATGTTCCTCATGGAAAAATATTTTACACAACTCCATGGATAAGTCTGAGATGGACAGACCTTTGGCTCATAGGTGTGGGCATGGCTGATGCTAGAAATGCCTCACTGTCCTGTCCCATCTCTTGTCCAAGAGTGTGGTACCATTGCTGTGTCTGTGGGTTGTGGGATGCTGACTTGGCAAATGAAAAGTCATCTTTTTTCTTTCTCCTCTACTCATCAGCATCCTTAGTTGACCCAGACTTCCTTCCTCACTCTAGCCCCTCCTGTACCTTAATATGTGCTTGAAAATGCACAGCAGCAATTTGAAAGTAATGTTGAAAATCGAGAGCGATGCTTTTGGCTTTTCATAAGCATCTAGAATGTTTGACCTATTTTCCTGTGTCATAGTTTAAGACAGCCAGGAACTCAGCTGCTCTGTCACTCCCCCAGGTGGGATGGGGGAGACAATCAGAAGGATGAAAGTGAGAAAACTCATAGGTTGAGACAAAGAGGTTCATAGCAAAATCAAAATCTGTAATCTGTGCATTACACAGATTCCTTGAGCGAAACAAGAAATCATTCACCACTTCCCATGGGCAGGCAAGTCTTCAGGAATCCCCAGGAAAGCAGGGCTACATCCCATGTAATGGTGACCTGTGAGGACAAATCCATCACTATGGATGTCCCACACTTCCTCCTTTCCCCAGCAGGACACCCTATCGTCTGGGATATCCCTTGGGTCATTTGGGGTCAGCTGTCCCAGCTCTGTCCCCTCCCAGCTCCTTGTGCACCCCCAGGCCCCTCCCTGTGGGGTCAGTGAGGAGCAGCAAAGGCCTTGGCTCTGTGTTAGCACTGCTCAGCAATAGTGAAACCACCTCTGTGTTATCAACACTGTTTCCAGCACAAATCCAAAACACAGCCTCGTACCAGCTACTATGAAGAAAATTAACTCTACCCCAGCCAAAATCAGCGTATCCTCCCGCTTGGTTACTTCTTTCCTTTTAATAAATCAAATAAAACTGTAGGAGCACTGCATTTCATCTTGTCTGAACTGTTATATTTAATCTCCTGAGTGGGTGAGGTTGGTTTGTGTGGAGGGGAACAGCTCAGAGCCTGAAAACATGAGAGATGACTCTTTTAAGCTTTTCTGATTTCACGGAAAGTTGCCAGATAGCATTTTAATTAGGATCTATCAAAACCAATCAGGAAAAGAAGAAGGTTTGTCAAGTTGTTAGCAGCCGCTAAGCTTTTTAGAGTTTGTAGGATGGGTTTTTTTTGCCTTGTGCACAGATTTATTCATCCTAACAATTTTACAGCTCTGCTTCCTTGCTTACAGCACATCTCTCTGCATGAGAAACCTCTTCTATCATCTTTGCCTCTAGCTCCATTGGTAATTTTCCTGCTGGGATGGGCAGGAGCACTCAGGCATTGCCAAGGTAGAGATTAGATTCTCACTTTGCAATTTGGAATCTTTTTTTCCTGGTGCTAAAAACATTTTCCTTGTGTGTTGATAATGCCATTATTTCTGTTTCATCTGCAAAGTAAGTTTGGAACTCAAGGATCCCCAGTATTCACTTAGTGATGTAAAACATAAGCATGATAAATAATCATATTATATGGCTTACTAAGGAAAAAAGTGGAAACCAGCACAATCTTAAATTAGAACATTTTCTTCGGCAGATTTTAGTGAAAAAAGTTTTTTCCACCCACTTGTAATGCCATGATGTGGTTCACATTATCTCTGGAATTCTTTGCTCTATTGTTGTGTTTTCAGAGATTTTGGTCAATAGGGAGTGAGTCAAATATTGTAAGTTAGGATCATCTTGAAGTGTTTTGCTGGATCAGAGATTTCATTATCAAGATACTGGTCACACCATCTCTGACATTCGGGAATATTTCATGTTCAAAAACACAGTTTAAAATAAAATTGTTCACTTTCGTGTCTAATACAGCCACTGAAGGAAAATATATGACAGCTGGAGGCTGTAAAAACAGGGTAGGATCACTGAACACATCTGGAAATACTTTAATTACTGCACATTCGACTTTGAACTATTTGGTTCCTATGTAAACACAAAACTAGTAATTAAACTACAAGACTTAACTCATGTGGATTGCCATCTTTTAACTACTGGTTTGGAGAAGGGAGGGGAAGGAGAAGGGGTAATTTTACCTTTGTAGATTTGAAGGCCAAAAGGACCATTGGATGCGACCAGCTGCATAACAGACTGGTGAAATCCACCCCATTGCTCCTCTTTTGAGCCCAAACCCTGGAGTCCACCACAGCATATTTTTCTGAAAGAGAGTTAATCTTGGTAGAAGAAAATCATGAAATGATGCTACACATTGGACAGTGGAGGCAATACTTATTAAAAGAGTCTTAAGAAAGCATGAAGTTAATTAAAAGCTTTTTGAGTCCTTTTTTGAAACAATCTAAGGATGTATGACATTTAAATTTGATTTGCAATAAACCAGTTACAAAGAGCCATTGTTTTAGCTGTAATTAATTACATATTTAACTTAAGATGTGTTAATAAAAAATAATGGAGGCCTAAAGGATATGCAGTCAGAAATCAGTCAACTTGGTAAGTTATTCTGAGGAATTGCTTCAAATAAGGCTAAATTTGCTGACTTGCCATGAAACTTTGCACAGTTGGCTCAAGATGATAAATCAACTGTGCTGTAAAAGTAAAACTGCTTTAAATATATCTTTATTGCATGGAGATGAGTGGGGATTTTTATACAGTATTAGGGAGGGTCTTATCTGCTGGTCACCATTTTGGGTCAGCAAGTCTTTCCTGTCTGTGTGAAGGCACAGTGCATGCTTCAGCCCTCTGCAGTGTGCTGGGCTCTGTGAAACCAGTGCCACACTGCAGGTGACATTATTGCAAAGCATTGCCTTGCCTGTCCTGAAATGCTGCACACCTTGGCTCTTCTGGATTTGCTCCTGTGCTCAAAGCACCAGTCTCTGCTGCGCTGGTGGGAGCTGCACGAGATGCCATCATCAGGATACTCATGACCAAGCTTGACTGAAGGCAAACTCAAGGTGGACAAAGCCAAACTGGCATTCTAAACACAAAACCAGCAAAACTTGTATGAGTCAGTTTGTCCTTGGAAAGCCAGGACTCAACAAGCCCAGGAGCCTGGCTTGATGCCCCAACTCTGTTCAGTGTTTCCAGTAGAGGTGGGAAAACTTGTAAAAAAACCCTGACTTTTTGAGTTTCTTCTCTGCCTGCTATTTTTTTCTTTTTTTTTTCTTTTTTTTTTCTTTTTTTTTTCCCTTCTGAGGCCCAATGTAGAAAACTTAAAAATTTGGGAAAATGCAGAAAATGCGCTTTATGTGAAATATAGCATTCAGAATAAAACTTGGACATTTTTAGAGTAGGTATTATATTATTGCTACTGCACTTCTACTTTTTACTAATAAATATTCCCAATGATATCAATATATATCAAATTGTATAATATTAATAGCAATGATTTCCACAGGTTTTAGACTTTACTACTTGTACTTCACAGTGCTTTGTTATACTGAATTATAGGGAATATATACATAACAATGTCTTTTTCCCTGATCTTTCCTCCTGAATGATGAAGATTTTCTTCTCTGTCTGCGAGACAATATAAGAGGATGTAACATTTATTTTTTTTGAAAGTCAACAATATTGATGCTTTTTATTTTCAAGTCTGTAATTTCCCTACCTATTTTATCAGTATTTATAAAGATAAAACATATGCAGGCACTTTTGTACGCAGCACTATTGTATGAGTGGAGTATATTTGTCACTGTTGGGAAGTAAAGAATTTAATAGCACCACCAAAATGTTTATGTAGCATATAATGATAAAGAATATATTGTTTATTAGATATTTAAAAAGATTGAAAAAAGATTTTAAATTCCAGATATCCATCAATCTATTTCTTAAACATTCCATTGAAATTTCAGATAAATAGATCTGTGGTTTTACTTACCTTATTGAAATCAAATTTCCTGCTGCAAAGGCTAAAAAACTGAGCAGCGATTTGCCACAAGGTGATGGAAAGCACCAGGAGGTAAGTATAGGTTATAGCTAAGAGAAAAAGGGGCTTATGAGAAAAGACTGAAATGCAAACTGCTCTGGGCTGCAAAAGAAGCAAACAGGAGATGCATAAGACACAAACAACAGGAGACATTCAGTGATGCCCATGCATAGATCTCTGTTTGCAGCTGTTGAGACTTTACCTTTCAGGGCCTAATCTCATCCAACAGGTTTCCTCAAAGGAAAAACATGGAGCTGCTGTGGAATGCCAGCCTCTTCCTCCAGATTCCAGTGGTGGCAGATTCACCTGAACATCAGCATTACCAGGAAAGGGTTTTCATATTGCAGAATGTCATTGCATATCTCATGGCTGCAGAGCAGAGGAGTTTTTGCAGCTCCTCTTGTACAGTGTCTTGTGTGTCTCATGGTCTCTCTGGTTTATGTGTACAAAATTGTTGTAAAAGTGTAGGATTGTGAAGTGATGCACTCAGAAAAAAACCCAGTCCTAATTGTACCCATACAGAGAGGCTCTGAGCTGACTGTCACCTCTCATGGCTGAGAAGGTAATAAAAATTTCTAAAGAAAGCAGCACCTCGATGCACAAGAGCTGTCAAAAAATCTCCAAATTGCATCTTAGGAACTGTTAGGAAAACAATACAGATCAAACCACAAGATACCATCGTGCTGTTGTACAAAACCCTCAAAGAGATCTTGTGCAGTTCTGCTTCCCCTGTCTCAAAAACCAATCTTGTAGAAGTAGGAATGGCAGAAAAGAGAATAGCAAGGGTAAGGAAAGATATGGCTTGGTTTCTGTACATACAACTGAGGAGACAGGAATCTATAAAATCATGAGTGACAAGGAAAAGCTAAACAGGGAACAGCTAATTGTGGTTTCCAATGCAAAAATCATTACATTGGAATGATGGGAGTATTTTACTGCTTAAAATGGAATTAAATGAACCACGTTCCCAAGATGTACAAGGCTTTATTTCTTTCCACAGCAAGGAAGTGAAGTGCTGAAGTTCTTGCCACAGAATATTGCTGGTGCAAAAAGCTGGAGTTAAAAAGGGTATGGTCCAGCTAGACCTTTAGTCTGCCCTGACAAGGCATTTCTTATGTGAACTTAGAATTTGGCAAAAAATTCTTATGTATTGTACTTACAGACCTTGAATTTATCTGTGTGAGAGTGTCTGGTACCGGGGTTTTTGATGAGAAATTTTATGTATTGATTCAAATCTTGTGGCAAAAACGTGACTTTGGTTACCCAATGTCCATGGCACTGAAGGGACTGGCTGTTGTCACTCCTGTAATAGAGGATGCAATTCCAGTGTCAGCTGTAGGATTTGAAGCAGAGAATAGACCAAGAAAACCACTACTGATAGCAGATACACTCCTGAGAGTGTTTCATGATGCTGTACTTGAAAATGATACAGGGAACAGTGTGATACATACATGTTTGACCAAAAAGAATGATCCAGTTTCAAAACCAACGTGGAATAAATTCACAGAAGCTGCAGCTGAGTGTGACACATCACTGGGAGCCACCATGGTTTTGATTGTGCACCAGCCAGGGAATCACACATGTAACCAATACTTCCAGTTACACCTGAAGTATTGTAGTGGCAATTCATGACGCGCTATTGAAGACAACCCCACTGGCTTCAGAGGTGCTGTGTTATTTGAAATGCTTCAGAAAAATACAGGAAGTGTAAGTGGATGTACCTTGAAGAGCCTAAAGTAGGGTAAAAAAAGAACTATTCAGAGTGAAAAATGCAAAGTCGACAAGACAGACAAGATCTTGAAATGTGTGAAATGTGCTGAAAACTGCAATGAAACAAAAACTTGTGCTAATAAATCAGGACTTGGAGCTGTGGACCACATGTACATGACACAAGAGTGACTATTTCTCAGCTTTAGCATACTCATCCTAACACTAATTGCTTTAGCGGAAAACCTAGCACCAAATCCATCATCAGTCATGTTAGTCTGATTTTTGCCAGATGCAGGATCCCAGCAATAATTAGAAGCAAAAATAACCCTCTGGTTCAATAGACAAGGCTTCAAACAATTCGTAGTTGTTCATGAGTTTGAGTTTCTCCTTGCCTCTAGCCATACAGAAAACATAGTGGAGGATATCAACAAAGGTAGATGTCTACACTGGGGACCCCAAAATCTGAGAACGGGTGAGGAGGACCTAGGGGTTCAAGACCCTGCAGCTGGTGTACACATTGCTACCACAGAGGATCAGAGAGATACAAACTCCGGAGGAAGATTTGTGGAAGAATCAGAGTGCACTTGCAAGCTATTCTGAGTAAGAGGAATAGGGTTATGAAACCTGTCAAAATAGCCCTAAAAGTAAAGGAAAAAATGAGAACATTGCAGAGCTGTAAAAGAATGAGCAGAGGGACAGAGATAGATGGGCCTCTTAGAAGAGCAGCCAGCACACACAGTGCTTCTGGGAGCTCCTGAGAGACTGACTGAGTGCTGTTAAAACAGTTAAAGTGGAGCTGAATGTGTATTTTTTTTCTAAGTGCCATAATACAAATTGCAATGTGGGCTAATTTATGGCTGAAAAACAGGGAGTTGTGTTATGAGGATATTGATTTCCAGGATAAGAAACAAGGTGATACTGACCAGAGATGCCCAAAAAGGAACCAGCAGGCTTCTGGAGTCAGTTAAATGTCATTACTATAACTTGACTTTTCTACTGCATGTTCAGCTCAGGCTGTCATCCTGATGGGAGCCTGAGCCATTGTCTTGATTCTTCCTCCATGAAAACCACGGCCAAAATCTTTCCCTTTGAGCATCCCAGGCTGGTGACAGAGCAGGACACGGCCTCTGGCTTTCTGTCTTCTATTTGCAAGTCATGTAGCCTGACTTTGAGTGTCTCAAGTTGAAGTGTTGCCTGTTGTTTTACCTTTAAAACAACCGGAGGACAGAAATAGGCTGCTCATGTGGTCTCCCCTTGCATCTTTCTGCCATGGCTTGATGCTGAGCTACATCGGGACTAGAAAACTGCCAAGGAAATCATGTTGGAGGCAGACATAACATGGCAGAATGATATGGACAAGGTGAAGCTCACAAGACACAAATCATGAATTCTTGAAATAGGGTAATACCTTGTTTAGTGGGAGAAGTCCTATTGTGCTCAGCTGGGAGAGCTCAGCCTGTTTGAGATCCACCATCTGTGGGTGCATCCCACAGATTCTTCATTTGTGGATCTTCATCTATCTACAGCCAGGTGTTATTCACCTCCTTGCTATTCACCCCTGGACAATGTGTTCTTCAAATGCAAAACACATCACATCATCAAGGAAAAAACCTTGAATATCCTCATCTTTGCACTTTCCTACCCCAAATTACTGTTGGGCCATTCAGCACACTCCGTGCACCGTCAGATCTGCATTGATTACCTGGCTTCAGCACCATCAATGTTCTGTCCATCAATGTGCAAATCCTACTCTGGGAAATAAATATCCATAAAATGTTTTGCTGGAACTCCCAACCAAAAGAATGCCAGATGATAATCTTAGCTGGACTCTACAGATGATTGGAAGTAAGAGTTTCTGAAGTAGCTTCTTGATTGAGAATATCTGTCTCATGAATCTTTTAAATAGAACAGTGTGAGCTGAGCACAAAAAGATAATGGAGCTCCCAACAGCATCCTTGGCCCTGCCCTTAGGACAAGGGAAGCAGTGCTTGGGCCTGATTAAAAAGTCATTTAGGTGGAGATGGTATTCTCTGGATGTGCCTAAAATACCACAGGCTATGTTCACAGAAGGACATAACCGCCCTGCAGGTACTGGATCGAAAATGGAGATCTCTGCTTGGCTGCTTCTCTTTCTGCAGTTATCTGTGTTCTTCAGAAGAGTATTTTTTGCCACTTAACCTTCCCTAACACCCCAAATCTGTCCCTGGCTTAAAGGTCTCCAGTATTATGAGTAATGAGCGTGAGCTGAGGCCGAGTGATGATGTGGACCTTGTATATCTGGCTTGTGCTGGATTTGCTCCACACTGAACTCCACACAGGGCTGAAGGAATAGAGGATCCCTACCTCCACCATGTGGTGCTTGGAGCACCTCTCCAGAAGGAGAGAGACTAATTTGATTCCTCTTGCAGCAGGTTTTGCATTTGGATTGATGGCTGTCATCATCCATTGTCCCAGGTGTCTTGCTGAGCTTGTTTGATGAGGGGCACTGGATCATATGGCCCAAGCAAAAATGTTTGCTCTCTGCTCTGAGGGAGTTCCCAATGAGAGAAGGAGCTCAGAGCTCTGGGCTCTGCTTTAGCAAACATTTCTCTTTTGTATCTCGGTCTTTACAGCCAAGACACCAACCAGGTCACCCCTCTTGAGGTGATTCTGGATTCTTCATAACTTTTGGCTTCTGTGTTTCAGCTGTTGCAGTCATTTTTTTCACCAGGTAAAATCAGGAGAAGTGAGATTATCCCCAGCTACATATCATCCAAAACACTGGACTAGCCACAGGGGCACGCAGATTTGGACTGAGGCAGGGCAGAAGCTGGGTTGCCCACAGCTTGGATGAATACTGCCACAGCTGTGTCACAGCTGTGAGAGGGACACAGCAGCAGCCCAGACTGTAAATGCAAGCAGGGCTTGGCAATGGTCCTGAGAATGCTTAACTCCGTGGTGTAGGTAATCCATTAAAGGTGTTTGGTGGTTTTTTACTCCCTTCTCATCCTGTTATAAGGCCAGGAGCATTTTTGAACTGCTTGCTCATCTCATGAATATATAAGACTTTCCTTTGGCTGTAGCCTCCAGTGGAGGCACTGCCAATGGCTCACAGGAGTCTTGGCAAACCAAAAGATTTGCTTTTCATTACCATTTGTACCAGTGATTCATGTTATCTTTGGCTGGCTGTTTCATTGATGTTCCTCCGTTTCCTCAGGTCCTTGAACTCTGTAGCCCAAATGTGGCATATACGTGAAATCATTAACTGCTGTGGTTGCTTCTCCTTCACACGAATTCAGACACTAGCACTCCACAAATTAGTGCAGAGCAAACAAAGCCAGATTAGAAGAATTGCTGAAGCTTTTCCTCTCTTTTTTTTTTTGAAATGTGGTTTAGCAAAATCAATTCTAATCTCTTTTTAAAAATGATGCCAGTAGCAAAGTCCTTCTGAACTTTAATGACTATTTCCCAAATACGACTGAGAAACTCCTGCTATTTTCAGTTAAATAGGGAGTTTTACAGAAGGTTTTTTGTGAAAATAGATGAAATATTCTGATCATAAACAGCAAGTGATAAAATGAGGATCTTCTAAACCAGACTGAAAACTGACTGCTCTGCAGTGTAGCCAGGAGGCTAATGTTTGATGAAGGTTGCCTGCAGTGCAAGTCTGCCGGGCTATCATTTCTTAAATCATAGTGGTTTGCTCGATTTTCTTTTGAGGGAAGAGAAGGGAATGTGTAAAATTAATGTCAGCAGACCCCTAGTCTCCACCAGCACAATGGGTTGTAAAGTGCATCTTTGCCATTCTCCATCTTCCCTCCAGAGATGGAAGATATTCTTCTCCTTCTATTGGTTTGCTGAAAAACCAGTTTATTTTGCAATTTATCACCAGTTCTGAGGTTTTTTTCTCTTCCTTTTATTTTTATCACCCTGTGATGTCACACTGCAAAAAAATAACATTTTCTCTTTGAGAGACTGTGGGGAAAATCTCAGTGGCTGATGGGTATTTGTACACATAAACTTGTTTGCCATTCTGTAGGGCTCGGCTCATTATCACCATGAGGCATTTGATCCAACACAATTTATTTCTTAAAATAGCCTCTTACAGTAATTCAGTCCCCAACATGGCTCTGAATTTGCCAATGGCATCAATTACAGATTGGGTCACACTTCCAGTTCATTGTCCCTTTGCAAGCCCTGGATGAACCCAGGAGCAGCTGGACAGCGTGATGTTGTCTGGTAGATAAATTTAAGTGTGATGGAAGACCTGAATTTAAGTTATATTGCAGCACGGAGGGATAAGCTTGAATGGAAAGGAGGAAAGCAAAGTCCAGACAGAAATGCTGGATCAAATCCTGCAGGTGATGAGGATTTACACTCCTGGAGGATTTACATCCACTATGGGCACAGCTCAACCCAGGTGCAGGAGTGTGTGGTTCTGTATCAGAGTCAAGACATCATCTGTGCTCCTCAGGTGTTTCTCCACTCATTTCAGTGGGGTTTGGATTATCATGGATTTAAAACTTCATATTTTCAGCTTCTGATAGAGTTCACATAGACTCTTAACGTGCTCCTTGGGGAAGGTGTCTTCCTTCCCCTTCTCTTTTCATTCATGTTCTTTCTGGCTTTCTGCCCAACTCCTTTTCCCCAGGCTAGGAATTTCAGTGTGCAGGAGAAGGGCAGCTCGGGACACTTCAGCTGAATGTGACTGAAACTTGCCAAATTCAGAAAGAACATTTATGGATATTTCTCACTCAAGCCACAAATAGTGAAATAATTAAAAATTCCCTCAGATTTCTTACATTTTAATATTTTTTTAACCAGTTGGAAAACCTTGACACTGGAGGAAAGTCATACTCAGGAAAGGGTCATAAAGGCAAGAAGACGGACTGCTGCTTGATCTTTATACAGTTCATCTCTTCTTTTGTAAAAGCCTCATTTCAAAGGATCATAGAATGCTTTGGGTTGGAAGTGATCCCAAAGACCATCTCGTTCCAGCCCCACTGCCACAGACAGAGATACCTTCCAAGAGACCAGAACTTGCCCAAGCCAGCTTGACAATAAACCCCAGCATAAAGGGATTTGAAATGCCACTGTAATAACGGCAACAACATAATTGCCTTTGTTTATCATAAAGTCCCTTTTAGCTAGTTTTATTAAGGCTCTTGGACTTAGGTGCTGATAAATTAGCATAAATTGCCATCTTATTAATGGCTCCCACTCAAATCTTCCTTGTGATGAGAAAGATTGGGGTGAAAAGTCTCAGCAGAAGTTGCATTTTCTAGCAGGTTGTTTTATTATTATTACTATTGTGTAGGTTAGTTTTTATTATTGTGTGATTCATTTTTGTTTGGTTTTTTTTTTGGTTGTTTTTTTTTTTTGTTCTGTCTGATTGTAATTAACTAACAGTTGAGAAAGTCAGCCTTGCTGCATCACCCTCAGTTGCTGGGGTCCAAGCTGCAGCTGTAATTTAGAGGGCTGGAATAATCACATAATTACTCTGCAGTGATTACAGGAGACTTGCATGCTCAGTGGATAAGAGAGATTAAATGGCAGTGGGGAAAAAGAGGCAGACATATGCTGCTAGTTAAGTTAACTGCTTTATATTAATCCTGGCCTGCCCAGGGAAAGTGCCACACTCCTGCTGGAGGATGAGGTGCACAAAACCTTTGCCCAGACTGTGGGGAGCAGAGAGGCCTCGTGCTCCAGTTCCATTGAGTGGAAAGATTAATTTTCATAGAGGAAAATAGGAAGATTAACTCTTGGAGGTAATCTGCTTTTCCTTACTCTGGCATTGCTTACATGGCTGTCTTATGTGCAGTTTCCTTGAGATGGCAACCTAAACCTCGTGGGCTGCAGCAGGAATTGAGTCACACCTGTTTGAAGCAAGGTCTGGTGCAACATTTGGCCCAACAATGCCTCAAGATGTGCCTGGGAGACAAGTAGTCTGAGAACCAAATCATGTTGCTCTTCTTTGTTAAAACAAGATTTCTTAAATCAGGTCTGAATGCTTGACAAGGCAGTTTGGAGGGGCTTAAGTCAAGTGCTGTTTTTCCCAGGTTATTTACCATGGCAAAGGAAGAAACATGATTTTTTTGTCTGTTACTGATTCTCCATTAAAAGCAAGCCTTAAAATCACAATTTTTGTTAGTGAAAAAAAGGAGACTGGTGAGATTGTAACAGGATGCTGCAGCCCTCCTTTTCATAGAAGAAACTGTAGGAATCTTTGTTCCCACCTCAGCTCAGGAGCAATGTGGGATCATTGTTCCCCTTTACTACCCTGGGGCTCATCCTGAGGACTGACCCTGCACAGAAACATGTCTGAATTTAACAGGTGTGCGGCAAGATTGTGTTCAAGGTGGCCACGGGCTTCACAAGGCATTTATGGGCACAATCCTGGAGCTGTATTTCCCAGGCATCCCTGGGTGCTGTGGGGTGACACAGAATAAAATAGAGTATTTCAGTTGTAAGGGACCTCCAGGAATCCTCTAAGTCTATCTGTCTGACTGCTTAAGGCTGACCAAGTTAAGGCATATTATTATGGGCATAGTTCAAAGGCCTCTTAAACACTGAGGGGAACATCCCTGTGCTTTGGGAAACATCTGTAGGAAACCTTAATGCATGAAGCATCCCATCCCTGCTCCCAGCCCTGTCCTAGCTTCTCTGCTCATGGTGTGATTTTCAGGAGGGTAAATCTACTCATAGAAGTGTCCAGAAGAGCTGCCATGACCAGGGATGCCATGATGCAGGGCTGACCTGGAAAAGCTGATGACTTCTGTGCATGAGGACAGTGCTTGGCTGAAAGCAGGACATTCTAGCCTCTGAGCAGAGGTGACCGCTGGAGATATTGGCAAAAACCACATTTCCCAGGGCGTTGGCTTGCTTTATTCCCCTAAAAGCTTGGAAGAAAAGAACTTCCAGTGAGATACAAAATCTGCTTTTAAACAGTGCTGGATGTGGTCCCTTGGTGGGGGAGGGGGGCTGTCTGAAATCTGCTTCCCAAACACCGCTGTGTTATCAGTTGTACAGGTGCAGTGTACACGAGGGTAATGAAGGATAGGAGGGGATTAGCAGGACATTGCAAACAAGTTTGTGCTAAGTGGCTTAGGGTTCATCCTGTCCTGCTTCTAAATACTGACTTCTGCTGCTTTCACCTTCCAAAACACATAAACCGTGGATTATGATTAATAAATGAATTTCTACAGATAAGCTTCAGCCATTTGTTAACAGCAAGATGTGCCCCACCACCTTGTCTTTGACATTCAGAACTGAACTTGTGGCGTTTTGGTGCAGGGTGTCCATGCTGACACTCATCTGAACTGCCAAACACACGATGTCTGTGCTATGAGAGTGTGTGGCACATTTATCTCTTCTGAAAATCAGTCCTAAGTCCTGTAAGTACTCATTCTTTTGAGCCTTGACAACCAACATGGCATTACTGTGCAGAAAAAGATGGAGAGTACTGAGAGCCTTAGATGGAGAGCCTTAGTTTCCATCGCCCTGTCTCTCTATGTGCAGATCCTCTGCACCCATTTAGGTCTGGAGTACCTAAAAATAGAAGAATAACTATATGTAGCTGTCCTAGAAGAACAGAAGAAATAACTAACAACAGAAGTCAATTAATGCTCTGCTGACACAGCTCACATGGGGGAAACAGCCTTTCTCCAGGATGAGTCAGGTTCTTGGCTTTGGCTTTCACTGAGTTTCTTACCACTGCTTTCAGTAAGAAGGGGCAGTTGCATCACATCTAGTATTTAGTGGGAAGCTTGAAAATGTTCCTAAACTCCATGTCACCCTTCTGCATGCCCTGGGCCCTGCTTGACTTGATTGTTCAGATCTACCAAAACTCTCAGCCACAGAGTAGATTTAGAAGCAATTTAAGAGATCGTTACCTCTAATTTGTTTTTAATTCCTCTCTTGGAAACGCAGAGAGCTGCTAGCAGTTTCAGAGTGATTATGGGGGTTTGCTCCTGGTAAATAAAACTCCTCGGAAGAAGGAATAAACTTTGCAGGATGTGGGGGGCATTTCATGCTATCACTTCCAGGTTGACTCCTTGCAGCATCCCATTCAGATTCTCCCTGTGCAACAGAGCCTGGCAGCAGCCAACAGCCTACAAGTGAGCAACTCAGGCTTTCCCCCATTTAATAGGACACTTAGGGGCCTGTGGGTTTTTCTGTTCTCAGCATTAAGGGGTCTGGTAGCTTTTATGTTCTGACATAGGCTTTTGTCACTTTTGTGTCCAGTGTGTGGTAAGGCAATGTGCCTGTGACAAACGGGAGGGAGTCTACTTGGCACAACCTTCCTCTTCTGGTTTTGAACTTGGGTTGCTTTGCCTTAGTATTTGTTCATATGCAGAGTAGGGGACTGTTTTCCTGGACTAAACCAATACCTTTATGCTCCTAAAATACATCAGCACCCAGCCTGCCCTCTGCCAAGGGTAACACCACCATCCCCAGACCCAAAACTTGTCCATCGCATAAGACCGTGGCAGGTGCGCCCAGACTGGTCTCGTCCCCATAAACAATGGCTGCAAGCAATCCCTGCTCCTACACAGAGCTGTTCTGATCCGTGTAGATGGAGTCAGAGCACCCAGAAGATGCCAGAAGCTGCGTAGTCAGAGCAGGTAGTGGGGCAGCTCTCTCATCTCTCCCCCTCACAGATCACTGTTCACCCAGCAAAATCTGTTGGACTCTCTGTATCCCCCTCTGTGGTGCCATTGGGTGGCTCCAGGAGAAGGCACAGAGCAGACTGTTTGTGAGTTGGTGGAGCCAGAACGGGAGGAAGCATCATTGCAATAAAAGAGCAGAAGTTGCAATAAATGGGGAAACGTGTGGCTTTCCCGATGAAACGTGCCTTCCTCAGTTCCCTGTACCCCCTTTTTCAGGTGCTAACAGGCACATCCACCCTCTCCGCTCCACACCTGCATGTTTAAACTCCAAACCAACTTCTTAGAAAACCTCTTCACTCTCCATAAAAGCTGCAGATGGTGACATCAGTTCATGTTCCCTGTGAGGTGATTATTTCTGGGTTAAAATACCAAATCCAGCACAATCTCTGGTGAATTCACTGGCGTCAGGGCTGCTGACTCCAGGAGGTGGCAGCCTCGCACAGCACAGGGCTCTCATGTGCTCGCCTGATTCCACCCAGCTATTCGGGAAGGGCATAAAATATTTATTTGCAGATGTGTTTGGATCTGATTCCCCACCACCACCTCTTTGTATCTGAACGATCTCTTTCCACCCTTGCCGTCACGGCAGGTTTCCAGAAAATGAGACTTCGCAATCTTGTCAATGTTTAGGCTTAAGCAAGGTTGTGTGGGGTTTTTTAGTTTTGGTTTGTTTGTTTGTTTGGGTTTTTTTGTTTGTTTGTGGGGTTGCTTTTGTTTCTTTATTTTGTTTTGTTGGTTGTTTTTTGGGGGGTTTTAATTATTTTTTGGGGCTTTTTTTGTTGCACGGTGGGAAAAAACCCCCAAAATTACAACTAAAGGCTTTAAAGCTAATCTGAGGTTTCTGGTACATAGAAATCATTAAAATCCAGCATGTTTTACAACAGAAAAGGTGAAGTGAATTTGCAGAGTGTGTATTTTTCCCTTCCCCGTGCTCATATTAAAGCTTGCTCATAATACTGAATGAGCCTTTGGCCAGAGACGTGCCGAGCCTTGCCCCTGTTGATCAACAGGGATTAAAAAAAGACACCTGGGACTGCTCATGCCGAGGTAATGAAACAGGAATCCAAGGGCTCTGGAGAGCAATTTGGAAAGTTTCTTTTCTTATTGCTATGGCTGGGGCAGGCTTTTCCCCAAATTTAGTATTCTGTCCGGGAGAATATAAAATAATGAGACTCCTGCTGCTTCCTAGGGGAGACCCTTGAATTGCCTTGGAGTTATCACTGTCAGCCTGAGTTTTTTTTCTGTCTAAAGCTGACCTGAAAAAAGGAGCAAAGAAGAAAGCAAGGGGAACATAAGCCTGTTTTGATGCTCTCTGGTGGTCAAAAATTACTTTTATCCCTTTTTTCTTTCTTTTTTTTTTTTCTTTTTTTTTTTGTNTTTTTTTTTTTTTTGTGGGGAGTTGTTTGTTGATTCATTTTACATAAGAAACACCAAGGTTAGGGAGTTCACTACTGAAAACATTTCTCTCTGGAAAATGAGAAGAACAGGGTATTGGTCACAGTGTGCTCTCAAGGTCTCTGCAATCGATGGGGAAGGGATGCTATGAGGCTGAAAAAATACAGGGTGTTTCACTGTTGTCCATTGAAGGGATCAAAAGCTGTCACAGTAAAAAAAAAGAGAAAGCAACTGCTGGAGCAGTCAGGGGACGAGAATGAGATGTGGAGTTTACCACACAGGCTGGCTTTAGGGCAAGAGGAATGCGAATGCCGAGGAGTTCCACCAACATGTTCCTTGCAAGTCAGGAGGAGGAGAACCAGAGTGCCCCATGCAGAGGGCTGGAAAAAGCTGCTAAGAAAGAAAGTGAGTCAATAAGGAGAGATCCATTGCTGTTTCAGCTTGCTTTTAGCAGCTCTAAAACTGCCCTGATGCTGAACATGGGCCTGTTGTGTCTCTAATGTTGCCCCTTGGGCTCTTACTGCCGGCTGCAATCTCTGATGGTCCCCCAGGAAAGCCATTATTCCACACATTTATGACATGCTGGGAGCTGCTCTGCAGAGCAGAGCTCTGGCTGGCTGCAGCTGGGCTTGCAGACAAGGTGAGAAGGGCAGATGTGCCACTACAGTGGCTTTTTTATGGGGCCCTGTGTGCAAATTACACCTGCCACACAGCCACTCCAGCTCTGAGGAATAAATGTGAGAGGTTTAGCAACCATCCCTGCTAGCAAGTTAAGTGAAATGGGGAGCTGGGCAAATCACAGAATGGTTTGGGTTGGAAAAGGCCTTTAAAGGTCAACTAGCCCAACTGCCTTGCAATGAGCAGGGACAGCTTCCACTAGATCAGGTTGCTCAAAGCCCTGTCCAGCCCAGTGTTGAACACTTCCAGGGACGGGGCATCCACCACGTCTCTTGGTGACCTATGCCAAGGTATTATCACTCACATCATAGAAAATATCTCCTTAAAATAGTGGCTCAACTCATTGTATAATTTGCTTCCAGTCATTTGAGTAGTGGTGCCTGGGTGTTGCTCATGTTTCACTTTGGACGGTTATGAAGGTTCAGGCACTTGGAGCTGCAGCTGCAGGAAGTGCCACCCAAACCTGGCTGCTTTTGGTAAGCTGGTCCCTGAGATCTGGAGTGGGAGAAAGTGTGCTGGGGACACTGGCCATCTGTGGGACACCAGAAATAAGCAGGGGCTTCAAAGCAGTTTGGGAGGTTGGATCACAGTAGCCACAGGGATGAGCCAACAGATGATGAGAAAAGTTAATATTAGAGTCTGCAAACAGTGCTGGGAATTAAATTTCACTGAAGGAAAATCCAAGGGTAAATCCTTGGTGAGAACTGCTTCCCAGTCTCTATCCCTCTGGATACAGGTGATCTAGTCCATTTTCATCCCACTGGAATGTAAAACTGGCTATGCAGCTTGTGGAGGGTGTGCCAGCCTTCTGCTGGGTATCCATATTTGTTAGGGCTGATGTAGACCTGGCATGTCTGTCATCACTCTGGACCCTTTCTGAGCTGGTCTTTTGTTCACTGGAGCAAAAAAACAGGTCTCATGTGAAGGGCTGAGCAGCTGGGGCCACCACCTGAAAATAAAAGGCCACAGGGATAAAGGAGAGCTGGCAGAGCCCCTTTTCACACAAAGGAGAATAAACATATGGAATAGGTTAGCATGTGAGGTGGCTGAAGCCATGCTATAAATAAGTTCAGGATGCATGTCGACAAGCTGCTGGGAAAAAAAAAAACACGGTGGGGAGGAAGAGATTGTGGATATTAGAATGGGGATGAAGGGACCCAAAACATAAGCTATGATAAAGGGAAATAAGATGAAGAAGCAGTCTGGTCTCTTCTTCTTCCAGCTGTGCTGCGAGTTGGAGGAAAGAGCTGTTTCTGACCCACATGTCTGAACCAGCAGTGGCTGGCCTGTTCGGCATAAGGAAGGTTTTGCCCATAAAACTGGAGAGTGTTGAAGAGAGTCGGCAGCATGGTGTAAGAAATTGGGTGTTATGTGCCTCTGGTTCTGAAACTGCTCTAAATGCTGGATGTGTGGGTTTGGAGGCTGGTATTGATCAGAAATACATCTGGAGGGGGATGTCTCCAGACAGTGTCTTGCTGAGGGGGAAAGGGTGAGGGTATGAGAGGAGGACCTCAGCTCTGCAGAGCACCTCGTCGAGCAGCAGTGGCAAAGTGCAGAGACCCCTCTGTAAAGCCTCCTCTGCAATGAGGCATGAAGAGATCACGTTGTGATGGAGTGAGAGGAGAGAGAGGAGATGCACTGCAGTGGTGCCTGATGCTGGTGGAGACATGGAGGTCCAATAGTGCTGTAGGAAAGATCCTGCCTCAGCCTCCAATAACATTAATTTCTTTATGTCATCAACAGATATCAGAGAAAGGAGTGGTGAATTTAAGTAAACTCCTTGGGTGTAGTGGATGATTTTTGGTAGCCTTGGCCAAGCAGCTCTTTAGGAGCTAAAATATGACCCAAGTCCACCAAAGCTATCCATCCCCAAGATTTTATGTAATATTTTATTTTCTGTGTAACAGACCTCTTTAATAACTCTGCACTGGAAAATCCTAGCACTTAAACAGGAAATGTGTCCTGAGCTTTTCAAAGGAAGATGTTTCCAAAATCCTCACATGGACAAGCATCCTCTGGCCAAGCAGAGTAAACATACTATGCTGTGATACTTGCAGATCCAGCCAAACTTATTTCACCAGCTACAGTAGCCACCTTTTTGGCTGCCATGGTGGGAAATGAGCTGGGAATCTCCAGAGTGAGAAGCCAAGGTTTGATAAACTGGAATTCTAAGGGATGTTAATGGTGGGTTGCACTTCCAGGGAATGCAGCTCATGGGTTTTAGGGGATTTCTGATGCTTATCTTGACAACAAACTCCTGATGTCTGCTCTGACTTACTGGAGCCTGGCATCATTCACAACAGAAAGGAGATATTAGAGGCACTGAGTTGCTTTCTTTGAAAATCAAACCCTTCTGTTACCCAAGTGGACACTAAAAACATCTGTCTGTCTTGCAAAGGTGACAGAGCATCTGTTCTGGGATGTGGGTTGGGATTTGCCTCTCCACCCGGGCCGTAACAGGCCTTTCTGAGATTTCAGGCGAAAGCTTTGGGATGCTGTTGCAAGTCCAATAGCTACAACCTGAGCAGTGTGACCTAAGGGACAACGTGTCTGGTAAAAATTGTTAGTGAAAATTGAGGCATTGAAGGAACATTTATGGCAATGATAGAATTGTAGAATTGTTTAGGCTGGAAGAGA
Organism: Irena cyanogastra; assembly: GCA_013397155.1. NCBI lineage: Eukaryota > Metazoa > Chordata > Aves > Passeriformes > Irenidae > Irena > Irena cyanogastra. Next base: position 1,333,606 of record VWZV01010744.1, on the reverse strand, counting down.
CTCCATGATGCTCGAGTCTAACCCTTAACCCAGAAATGCCAGAAACATGGCCCTAAGTGCAACATTTACATGCCTTTTGAATACTTCCAGGGATGGTGACTCCACCACTGCCCTGGGCAGCCTGCTCCCATAACTCTGGTGTCTGTGAATGCTGAAATACCTCAGTGACTATGTGTGGCTGGTGTGAGTCACCATATTTTGTGACTTCCAAAATTCCAGTTAAACTGAAATGCAGACATGTAAGTCCCTTTGCAGATCTAGGCCTTGGAGAAAATGTTTTAGTTCAAAGTTTTCCTCATAAATGTACAGAAAGTAACCTAATGTGATGTTAGCCTATAGACATCACAGCCCAGTGAAAGCATCATCAGATGGTTCCTCAGAGTTAATTCATCCATTCATTATTAATGTGTGCCTGGAATTTCAATTTACTCTCATTAAAATGTGATTGATGGTAAAGATACAGCACATAACAGTCACACTGCACCAGCTCTTTCTTTGCACTCAGCAGAAAAACCCAAGAGCTGCTTCATGAGCAAAATTGGGCCTTTTGCTTTGCTTTCTGTGCAAAAGTTGGACTCTTCTGATCTCTCTATGGTAGCTTCTTTTCCTTTGTCTCTTTCATACTTCATTACCACGCCGTGAATCGAGAAAACCAGAAAGAAATGAAGAGCAAACATAGGAAATGCCACTACTGGGCTTGCAGCTTTAATGCAGGCACAATAAAAAGGTGCTCAAGGGGGTGACACTGGTGCCCCATGCCAGAAGCTGGGGCCCTGTTAAACAAAGCAGTGTCACCATGGCACACGGTCACTGCCACCCTCCTCCTCCTCCTCCTCCTCTGAACATGGGCGACAATTTCCCGTGTGGCCTGGCCAAGCTCCAAGCTATGCTCTGAGCCAAACCCTGGCCTGCAGTCATACAGGAGTTCAGGCCTCATTAGTTTCTTATTCCCATGTCAGCAGGCTGTTAGCAGGCTCTGAATTGGCCAGGCAGTTTCTGGAGAAGAGCCAACCTGCAGCAGCATGGGCTCAGTCCCCCCAGCAGGCACTGCTGCTGCTGGAGAGATGCATTTTGTATGCATCCCATGGCACTGGCCCCAGACCTTCTTCCCTCAGGGGATCCCTCTTGAATGAAGTTTTTTAGTTGATGGTCCCAGAACTTCCATGCCAGACTCTGCTGTCGATCCAGGCTCCTCAGAAAATGTTTCTCCACCAGCTACTTTTCATCTCTTCCCTGCTCTCCAAATTCCTGGGTGTCTTGATCCAGAATAAACTTCTCTTGATTGCTTAGTTCCCCAGAGAGCTGTCTGTAACCCTGTGTGTTGTGCTGGATTGTGCTGTCCTCTGTGAAGCAAACATCTAAAGACTTGGCTACCCTTTCATCTCTTGAGCCAAATTTTCAATGCTAAGTCAGAGTCAGCAGGGTCTAACCTGGTCTTCAGATCTTCTTCTGGACAGCCCCAGCCTTAGCCTGCAAAGAGCTGCTCTTTTCATCTGGCACTAGGCACAAAATCCACTGGCAAGAGATTTTCTTCCCTTAGATGTGCATGGGAGAAGTACTGTTGCAAATCATGCTTAAAATTCAAGTTGGGCAGAACAGCTTTGAAATGCCTTTAAAAGGCTGAGCAAAACATTTATGTATGGCTGTGTAACCTATCCCTGGAGAAGGGAGAAAGAGAACTGCTGGTGTCCCACCATGATTGGGGTTTTTTCACCTATTCCCTCTTGATCTCATTCATACTCTTTTTTTTTTCCATCCTTAGATCTCCCTGGTAATATGGTCCATATGTTTATTCTCCTTCCAGGGAAAGCGATGCCAGCATTCACATTGCACACTTCTACACTGCCATGTTTTCCTAATGTGCAGCGGTTTGTTAGGAGGAATTTCAAGGCTTTCCATAATTTCCAAAGCTGGCAATTAGATCACTGCCTCCCCTCTGCCTCTTGGAGTGAAAATAAACTCCCATTTCCTTTACTTTCCCTCATACCAATACCCAGGAATTTCCGGATGTTTTGTGATTTCTCCAAAGCTCTGTTCCTCAGGGTAACTTCAGAGTATCCAAGACGAAGTCATGGATCCCATACACAGGTCTCTAGCTGAGATGTAGCTATTCCTTTGGGAAGCAAAACCTCTTCTTGCCACTGATTTCCACACTGCAGCTTGACACCTTCTCAGTTGCTTTCTTTTCTGCAGCGTTGCAGATGGGGAAGGTTTCCTGCCCTGGGAAATGAACGGCTTTTGATGCCACACAAAGAGCATCGGTGTCTGGGTCCCTTACTTGGCTCTTTCTCTGTCATCTTTCAGTTCCCCAGAGGTCCAGCAGGAGATGTGATTGCAAAGCACCCTCTGGTCCTCTGTGTACATCTCATGGGGCAAGGTGGTGGTGGGTTTAGTAAGGATGGGAAATTTCAGATTCAGAAATACAGGGGCATTTTTCCAGGCTGACTGACCATTTTTTGCATTGCATCAAGTCCCTCATTCAGGCAAAATTTCAGCTCAGGGCAGCAGGATTTTGCATAATTAAATTTCACCATGTCCCGCTTACCTTCAAGAGATGGACTCTGCAATGGTATGAGCTTACAAGGGAGATTCTGGGAGTTCCAAGGCATTCAGTGCTGCTTTCTGAAAAAGCTGAGAGAGCCTGGTAGGGATTACATCAAACTTACCCCCAGGAAAATAAAAAAATACAGACTGTAGGAGCTAAGCAGTTAAACAGGAGGAGAGAATTCAGGGCAAGTTCATAAGGAAGTTTTGCAAATCCCAGTTAGAAAATCTCAATAATATTTTGGGGTAGGTGAAACAGAGACTTAATGGGAAAAAAATATCCCATGTATTGTGGAGGAACTGTTCCTAGCCAAAAGCCTTGAGCAGAGGGGATCAAGTACAGTGTTTCTTTCAGAGAAGGAAGAAATTGCTGCTGGAAGCAAAGATATCAACAGTGCGTCTGAGTAGCCCTAGGATTGTTGTTCATTTATGCTAATAGCTTCGAACAAAGAGAAATTTCACCAGCAAGTGGCACTTTTTCCAGACCTGTGCTGTGTGGCAGGAAGCTCGATACAGATTTGAGTTGTTTGAGATCTGAAACTTGGGTCATTCAGAAGGCCTAATGGCCTTCCTGTCAGATTCTTTAAATGACAAAGTTCAAATCTTCTTGCTAGCGGCTGTGACTTCAGTTATGCTAAAATTTCATTAACTGCTTCTTCAGGCTTTTTTTGTGAGTTATCACAGTCTGAGATGGGAGTATTATCCCCATGCCTTCATTCTCAAGAGCTGACACTTTTTCTTTATCAAAAGAAGAGGACGCAACATTGGGAATGTGATGAGCCCTATGGTTAGGGGACAATTTCTGTCCTGGTTCAGAAGGTGTTTGATGGTTGCATTGTGCTCCTTAATTGTTTAGAGGTAGATAGTAAATGTACATTTTTCTCTTTCCTTGTTGAGTATAGGAGCTCTGAGATCAGGACAAAATGATTTTGACATCTTGATGTTTTCTTTTATATATGATAATGAACTTTGACCTCATACAAATTAAGGCGACATGACCAAAAATCTGTGATGTATTTCCTTTTCCTCAATTGATGACAGTCACTGGAACAACCTTGTGTTGGGTAAAGCATAACATTGAAAACCAGCATGCAGTGACATTGCCTGGTTTGCTATTTCAATAGAAATTCTGGTTGAGGCCCTTAGAAGGTCTCCACCTTTTCTCTCATGTCCATTCGGTCCGACAGTAACATATCTGTACCACTTCCATCATCAGGAAGGCTCTACCAAGGCAGTGCCAAACTCTTTGGGCAACAAGAAAATGAAGGATCCTGTGTAGCATTTATTTTACACTGTACCTGAGCATTTGTTTAAGCCTTCATGCAAAAGGATATTTGTCTAACTTGAAGAAAAAAGAGAAAGAACAGCTTTTATGTTTCAGGTGGATTCTAAAGTTGTTAAAAAATATTTGCTGACCTCAGAAAAATTGAGTTCTTTTGCATTGCCATGAGTCTTCAAGCTAAGCAGCAGAGGAAGTGGAGAGATATGGCTTGAGCTGTCATGAAGGAATCAGATTCAGTTCGAACCTCTAGATTACCCATTTATTGGAACTGGTTTCCCAGAGAGTGGGCTTTTCTCTGAATTACACGAGAAGATGTACACTTTCACTTCCAAAAAGAGTCTGGAAAGATCCTGTTTTCCAAAAGTACTGAAGGAAGCTCTGGATGCTTAGCCCTATACCTGATTTTATACTCCAGGAATGTTTTAAAACCCTCACAGAGGCTTTATATTCATGAAGTGTGAGTTTTCTGTGATACAGCTCTGTGTGCATATTGATTTTGTACCATGCTCCACAAAGTTGCACTTGTGCACTATGGAGAGGAAAAGCCCTGGATTAAAGCTGCTGTAAGAAAATTCAGTCATGCAGCTCATGTATGTGGACTTGTATAGATTATGGCCATGCTTTATCTCCTGGATTAAAGCCTTCTTCCTTGGCCTGAGAGTGGGCTGCACAGGGACACACAGGGCATGTGGGAATGCACACTCTCTGCCAACTCATTTTGTTGCTGTCTCACCACAGTTCATTCTGCTTTCACACATGAGACTATCTGAGTGTAGGAAAAATCACCTGGCAAGGGAAGGGAAATCTAACCCAACATGAAGCCTTAGATTCTTCCTTGGAGCATACCAAGGAAGCTGTCCAAGGCTGCCCTCTAATTCTGGATCTTGGCGTGCAGTGACACATCTCATTCCTGGCAAGTAAAGAAGCTCTCTTTAGGTCTAGGTGTCAGTGGCACGAGTCTGAATATATTAGATCTCTGTTTCCATTTGTCTGGAGATGTGGATGAAAATCTGAAACACCACCTGCTAACTGTCAAATCTGAATGAAGTTGCTGGGGGTGGGAAAAAAAGTGAGGAGAAGAAATCTACTGCTGCTTTTGCCCATGTTTTACCTTTGGCACTCATCTATTTGGTAAAATCATCAGCTGTCTGGGCATCTGCCTGTTGCTTAGCAGCAGAACTCTTCTGCTGATGCTCTGGAGGACTTTATCTGGGGACATGTCAGAGGAAGGAACTGGTCCATTATTGCTTTCAAACAGTGGATTTATTTTTCCCTTTATCCATGACTTAGAACAGCAAGTAATTTACAGAGAAAATACCTTGTTCCTCAGTAATTCAGTTTAAGGATGTATAGAAAGAATCTGGATGTCTCCTTTAGTACTTTATGTACTTTAGAACTCTTATTAAATCTCTGGTACTCATGAATTTTTGTTATTCACAAAATTTATCTGGCTCTTCTTGCTGCCGATGCTATCATGGGTAAGTGTTTGCTCATTGAATAAGACATATGTGTCATTCTGGTTGTTGATAGCATCATGAATCAATAGCTGTCAGGGCACAGTAGATAATTTGTGCCTTGCATTATTGCTTAGGAGAAGGAGGGGAGGTGTTCAGGAAATCAGAGAACACAATAAATAAGTAGGCACATGAGTGTTTGTTTTGTTCTGCATTGGCATCCAGCTAAGCCAGAGGTAAAACCTTATGGTTTTTGGTGCAGCACTGGGTGACTGGCCATGAGGATGGCACAGGAGAAGCAGTCCAGAGGCACACACTGGCTCTCAGTGCAGTGCTCAAAAGCCACTCATGCTATTGTCCCGTTCCTGAGCATACCAGAACTGACATGCGCACTTCACTATTTGCAAATCCCTTTCTGCCTCTGCACAGCCTTGGTCAGCCAAACCTCATTTCAGAAAGCTTGCATGCTTTCACCCAGCACAGCTGGATCCAGAGGGGCAGCAGCTGAAGAAGCTGATGTTTGAGCAGATGATGTACAATGAATAGTTTGGAGAAGACACATGACAGCATGGGACAGGACAGGAACAGAAATCCAGCCTCTGCAAAAGTGGCCAACTCCTTACAGACAACACTGGAATTATATCCTTTGAGCTCTGTTCTACCATCTCCTTTTGGAAAACCTCATCCAACTTCATCCAGTTGTCCAGTCCAGTGCAGCTGCTGCACTTTCTGCCTTCGAATTCCTGTTGGCTGATTTCAGTGTGAGAGATGCTCTCCCTTAAGGTCCTGTGCCAAGGGCTGGTCCTGCAAAGTCCACCATTGCACTGAGCCACTTCTGATTCCTGCTTGGCGCTGAGCACGTGCTGGCCCGTGGTGTTTTCCTGCAGCTCAGCTTCCTCTTGTTGCACCTCTGTGCCAGAAGAATTAGGAAATTCAGTGACACAATCACAGCATCATTAAGGCTGGAAAAAATCCCTAAGCTCATTGAGTCCAACCATTAATCTAACAGTACCCTGTTCCACAGCTTAACCAGGGAGGTTGTCAACCGCATTTACCTCAGGGACCAAAGGTTGCTGAGAGCTCTGGCCCAAGCCCAGCCTCTCTTCTGCACTGCAATCCTGTTGCAAGCAGCCAAAATCTGTCTATCAGGTCCCCTGCTGTCTCCCATCCCTGTTTCCTATCTACTCTCTTCATGTGATGTTCTTCCCTCAGAGCAGAGCTTTACAGGCTACGCCTGTGCAATGCCACCACTAATCCAGGAGCCAGTTCCAGCCCCCTCTCCAGCTCACACTGGTCACAGTGCACTTCCTGTTGCCATTCCTTCGAAGATGTGTCCCCTAGTCTTCTTTCTTCCATTTGACTTTTTGAATGGGTGACCCAATCTATAATTGTTTTGGCTCTGATGGCAAGAACACACCTTCATGTTGGCCCTGGTGCAGCAGAGCAAATAAATGGGGGATGAATTTAGACCTGGAATGCAGCAACCAGGGTGAATGGACATCGGCTTTCTTACCCAGTTAGTCTGGGATGTGTTGACACCTGTCCGAGCAATTTCTTGCTTAACCTGGACATTCCTATCTACTTCTGTAACGTTAGTGGATAATGTTATGCAGCGCCGAGGATAAATTCAAGGCCCAAGTGATTCCTGTGTTGTAAAGAGGCATTTTGAACTTCTGGCAGTGGATCTGACTGATGGCACCCATTTGAGTTAGTCTGTTGCTGTACACCAAAGCTCACCTCTTCCAGCTGGCACAGCGAGATCTGGCTGCCTTTCGTCTGCTTTGCACCTCATCAGCAGCGAGGATGATGCTGGAACCAATTTAGGTGGTGATGTGGTAGACAGTGCGTGAGGCAGAGCAGGATGTTGGGAGTGGCTCCGCATCTGTCTCCCATCATGGGGTCTGGCCGGGATTTTTTGTCTGGCTGTGGGAAGAGCGAAGAGCACATGCACCCACCGCCCACAGTTGTGCCTAGGATTGCAGCTGGGGAGGCAGCAGCCTTTAATAAGCAAGGTTATGGCATTAGTTTCAGTGTTGCAAGATCTAGGCTCTTCTGCTGGGCCTGTGTCACTCACTTGTGAGATTTGGAGCTGTTTTTTCAACCCCGCAGACCCTTAAGTTCTTTCGCAGTTGTTAAAATGCACAAAAATGGTCTTGATGGGGTGTGGTGCAGTTTAGCATCTGGAAAGAAGTGTGAGGCTGGTTTATAGGTGAAAGGAGCCTTAGAAAATTCAAAGCATTGTTCTGACCCTCATTCATAGGATAGTTGAGGTTGGAAGGGACCTCTGGCAGTCACCTGTCCAACCCCTCACATTCAAGGCGGGGTAATGCTTCTTATACTGCTGGCTTCCAGCACTTTCTTTACTGGTTGTGTAAGGCTGAGTGAATTTTGAATTTTTAAATACTGTTTCCTTACAAAATTCCTTCCATTGTTTGTCTAGTCTGCATATCTTCTGAGTTTGAAAGAGCTGTTTGGTGCCAAAATGTGGAGTGGAGCCTTTTCTCTGCACACCCTCTGCTCCATGGACAAATGCCTGGAAAACAGTCTGATTCACAGCAGATTTCAAGCCTGTAGATCCCCTGAGGGATCCTCTGTTTATTTCTGAGGGCTCTGGTGCATAAGAGAGATTTCACTGCATGCATAGAAATGTTTGAGTGTTATGAGGGCCTGTTCCTAAACTGGAGCAGATGCCACCCATTTGGCTTTGCCACAAGGCTCTGGGCTATCAGCAGCCCTTGGTTGAACACATGCATTTTGAGCAGCTCCACTGTCCCAGAAGGAGAGAGAAGTGAGCAGCTGGAGGAGGGAATACCAATGACCAGAAGTCTGTTCGCCACAACCACGTCTCCAGCACAACTGCGAGTCTTAGCTTGCCACAGGAGCTGCTGAAGAGTGCCCTTGGTTTGAGAGGGCTGGGGCAGGGCTTAACCCTCCTCTTCACATCTGTGTTTCCTGGGTTTTGGAAACTTTCCTCCAAACCACAGCCTTCTTAGAAGCTCTCAGACATTCCTTCACCCCTGGTTTAAATAATAGTGCAACTTTTTTGGTAGTTTTCTGTCTACTGTCCAGTGCCTCACCAACAGGGCACACAGCTTACGTCTGTCTCATGTGGGCAGGCATCCTTTTCCAATTTTTTTTCAAAGTATGAAAGGCTAACAGAAGAAAGCTGCTTGCTATCTGTGCCGCTGCTTAATCCTCAGTCTCCAATTCCCGCTATCAGCACTATCAGGGAGACTTTTCTCTCTGCCACCATGTTGCAGAACTGCAGATAACATAATCCTAAATCCCAGGTAAAATTTTGACCCTTCTGCCATGCAGCTTTATTTTTTAAAGCAAAGTCTCTTGCATCAGATGAATCACAGCTGGTAATATTCTCCTTCAGCCTATATTGCCTTAGCATCAAACTAAGCCCCATGTGCTTTCTGCTGTCTTATTTTCTGAAACTATTTTCAGTTTTCATTTGAAAATGTCTTTTAATATGGCCTTGCATGTAAGACCTTCTGGGAAGAGGAATCAAAAAAATTCCATGATGCATCTTTTCCTCCTGAAAAGCTTTGATTTATGGCTAAGAAGAATTATTCTTGCTGCCCATAAAGTAATTTTTCAAGCATGTTGGCTACAGTCCGGGTAAGATTACTTCCAAATCCAGATAGCTGTGGATTTATCAAGCCATCTAAAATGCACATGCACATGCACATATGTTTAAAAATATCCAGTGGGGCATTTTTTTTCCTGTTACATAGAACAAATTCAATCAAATTTGTTAAGTTGCCTTGGTTTATTACCAATGGAGTTGAGACTGGGCTATGGTCCAGGGACTGCATCTGTGCAGGTATTATTACATGATCACCTGCACTTGTCATAGACCAGATTTTTTCTCTGTGTGCTAATTACAACCATAATGTGTGCTTTAGTTGCAAGCAATAATGTCTTACAGGAACATGCTTTCATTCTTAACTTCATTACAGTAAAAGCACATGATTCATGATGGCATTTTTTGGAAAACTCCAAGTGGATGGAGTCTAAGCAGTATAGGAAGTTATGATGAGCCGACCTCCAAGTTCCTGTGGATGCTCATGATACGTCCGGGACACAGGGACACAGAGTGGGTGAACTTTGTGGGTTAGTGCACTAAGTGGAAAGGGTAGGTGGAGGCTTTTTTCCAGGCAATGAGCAGCTACAGCACTGGGTTTTCATGGAGGCAGCTGTGACCCTGCTATCTCCAGCCATGTAGCCTTGCTTGGCATTCACAAGCAGTATTGGCTTTTTATATGGATGTGGGTTAAATGCCGACATCTTTATGGTGTGTTTAATTCTGCTTTAAGATTAGGAAACTCTTATTTTTGTCCAAACATCAAGTTATCACAGCCACTTGGCAGTATGACTGCAGAGGAAGGAGCTGGAGGAAAATCCTGGCACATTACAGACTGGGGATTAAGAATCTTGCAAGCATGCTGTCTCCTCTGAGCCTCACCAGTCATAGGATGCTGCTCCTTAAACAAGTTCATGTCACCTGTGCCTGTGCCACTGGCACATTGTGGGCTAAAGGAGCTTAGCAAATCCTGGCTACCATGGTTAATCCTGGAGGTGCCAATGGCACCTTCCAGTGCAGGTCCTGACCCAGTGCAGTAGTATCTGCTGTACCAAAAAAGAGGGCAGACCACCTCTGCAACCTTTCCTAAATTAGCTTGGATTGCTGTGCAGAAGAGTTTGACCAGTAAATTAGAAAGCCAGTTAGAGGGAAAACCAGGCTCTGTATGCCTTAATGTGACCACAAGCTGCTGAGAGTGTGGTGTCCCATGCATGCTGTGGTATCCAAAGGCACTTCCCGCTCCTGCAACCTGCTCAGAATCAGTGGCTGCTGGAAACCCTCCCTAAGCCTGAGCCAGTTCCAAAAATGGGAGCAGAATTTGGCTGCTTTAGAAAAGCCACTGGAAATGGCTTCTGCAACCCTGGAATCTCACCTTCTTGACATGAAATGCTTGCACAGTTTGAGGGCCTCTTCACAGTCAAGTCAAATAAAGCACCAGAACTGTAGCCATGATTTTCTGACCTTGTTTAGAAAATGCCTCTTTTTGGGCACCTGTCTTGGTGTGGTCCTCTGGCATCAAAGATATGCTGTGGTCCTGTTGACACATGTCAGGTTGCTCACATGAAGGCCCCTAAAACTTTCCAGTGACAGGAAGATCTTGCTGCCTTCTTCTCTTTGTTACGAAATGCATCATACATGATTATGAAATCTCCCACCTTCTGTTTTGGGTCTTTCAGGGTGGAGCTAAAACAAGCCACACACAACAGTGTCTCTTTGGGGCTTCATACTTAAATGTTATTTTTTTTTCCTTTATAGTAACAGGAGAAGAATAGGCAGTGACAACTGATGGAAGAGGAATTTGAGCATCTGGAACAGGGTAAAATCCAAGAAAACAGTGAACTCTGCTAGATTTTCTCCCCACCCTGGATTCTGAATAGCTTTTCCATCCCACAAAAACACTCAGGGATGGAGATGCTTTTCTCCCTGTTTAACTGTAACAAAAAGCATGCTGTGAATCAAAGGTGCTTCCAAGAGCATCTGGAAATATTTCCCACCCCAAGCAGAGACTGGTGATGCCTGCTGTGAATGCTTTGCAGCATCCCCCCTCAAAAAAAACCCCAAAAACAAAACAAAAAAACCAAAAAAACAAAACAAAAACAAAAACAAAAAAAAAAGTGAGTGAAAGAAAACTCAGCTGGGACATTTTCAGGGGTGTGGAGGCAGGGGGTGGAAGAAACAAGGGCTGGATGTTGGTCAGCAGCTGGTTCCCCATGGTGACACCTCTGTATGCTACTGTGAATGCAGTACCACTAGTCCTGGCAGCTGTTTGACTCTGTGATGGGTCACACAGGGCTTGTTTCCAGCTGTTCTGGTGCCTTTTCCAATGGCAATAACATGGTTAAGAGCAAAGTTTGGTCTGTGGAAGCCCCTGATTCCCACCTGTGTGGCAGTGTCCTGATCGGCAGTAGGGGGATCCCCCAGGCTCATAGTTACTGTTGAGTCCAGTTGCTGGGGCACATTTCTGTAGTGCTCTTTTGCTGGCAATACCTGACTGTGGCCATTTCACAAAGTAAACAACATCCTGAAGCAATGGTGAGGATCACTTTCATGGGTCTGGTATATCCCTTCTATATCCAAACCAATTCTGCTACAGGCAAGTGCCCCTTTGAGCTGAAGACGCAGGGATATATCCTGGGACTGTGCTGCTTCTCCCAGGCAGATCAGGAGGGGTACTAATCTCTTATCAAAGCCTCTTATTTTAAGGGGGAGGAAGGCTTTATAGCCAGTGTGAAACTGCAAGAATTTGCTTTTCAGTTGACATGCTCTGACGCGTATTTCCTACGTGATCTTGGCCAGTTATTTCAGCTCTCAGTGTTTCAGCTCTCAGCAAGACGTCTCTCCCTTTCTTCTCTGTTCCTCACTGGTGGGGCCCCCTGTGCAGCCAGTTCTGCTTGCCATGGGTTTCTAAGAGCTGGTAGATATGGGCTTCTAATGATGCCAGTTTTCCAGGCCAAGCTAGCCATCAGAAGACACATAACTTTGGCTGCAGGCTCACCAGTGGGTCACAAATCCCATCTGCGAGGGCATGGTTAATTCACCCCAGCTGCCAGTGCTGCCTGGTGCTCAAATTCTTCCACCTGCTGCCCCTCTACCAGGGTCGGTTGGGTCTATTGCTCTGTCATGGACAGTGTCAAGTAATGGACACAGAGGGTTTTTTTATGAATCGTTACATGAAGAAAGCCTGAGATTTTCTGAGCCTAAGAGAGACCAGCTTCTGCAATTTAATGGATGCTGTTCAGCACAGGCTGTTCAGCTTTGCTGGTTTCCTAGTGGTAAACTCCCTGCAAAAGCCTTGGAGAGTGACACACGCAGAATACATAAAGACATAATATGACAGAGAAGAAAATCAGAAATTTTTCTCAGGTGTGTGTCTGTCTGTTGAGATGTATTTATTATCAGTTTCATATAATTTTATATTTTCCAATGTATTTCAGATATATGGTATGATATAAAAATACGGAGTCTCACGACAGTGTTATAAATGATTGGAAATTACCAGCTGGGAAATTTGTCTCGTGCAATATATAACACAATGGAAGCACGTTGTATTAAAAAGAAACCACCCTATATTTAAAAAAATAAAATAATAAAAAAGAAATACTTGTCATAAGCAATCTGTTTCCCAGGAATATTCTGGATACAAAGTGGAGATTTATAAACTCTGCAGTGTGCGCAGAGAAAATGAATGAAAACATGAGCCGCTGGTTGGCGTTAAACTGCAGTGGCATTCCTGCAGCTCTCTGCGTCCAAGCCATGTGTGCAGCATGGATTGCTTCCAGCTGGGAATCCAGCAGCGCTGCCATCCTCCTTTCCAAAACTTGGGAAGACTGCACTTCCCTGGTGGGGCTTGTGTGGGTACAGGACAGATGTTTGCTAGTCAGTAACTGGCCTTGCTAAGCTTTGGACGTGATTCTGGACCTTTCCTTTTTCTCTTTTTTTCCCTCAGAGACAAGGAAGTAAATTACTTTAATTCAGTTGAGGATGTGAAGAGCTGCTTTTCATGATGGAAGAAGTAGATGTTTGCATTTTTTTGTGAAGGTAACTAGATTTCTGAATAACATGTATTTCAAAATAATTGTGCATCTGTGGGAATTCAATTCCTGTTTTTGTGCCAAATAACCAGACATCTGTCAATTGATATAAAACTGGATGTATTTGACTTAATAAGTAGCAGGCTGTTGTTGTTAGGACCTGCCACCCAGAGAAGCCATGGCAAGTGCTATGCATTTGGCTATTGATGACTGTTGATCTGTGTGCCAATAGCAATAATAAGGCTAACCAAACTGGCTCATGGAAAGATGAAAAAATCCCCAGACTTTCATCCCAGGTTTGGAAATGGGGAGTATCTATCGTTCTCACGTTAGCCAACACACAGAGGGATGTGGAATGAGAGTGTAAAGGGCCAGAAGTGATGAAAAACATACTTCACATTGCATTTCTGTGAGAAATTTCTTCCAGGAGCGTGGTGGTGGGAAAAGTGGGCCCACTGACCTGATCAGAGAAGGCTCACATGAGTAGCAGCCAGGGGCTTGGCTGGGGCAGGGATATAAACCTTCTTGTCTTGGACTGAGCAGATCAGTGCTGGTGGATTCCATTCACAAAAGGAGGAATACCTCATATTTTAGTGCAATGGGTAGCCTGATGTAGGAGTCCTTCTATTTTACGGCATTCATGAACTGTCTGTTTTTCCTAGTCTCATAACCATCTGGTAGTCATTAATATCCCCTTGGAAAGCCAGGAATTTCTTTTCCCCCCAAAGACACGTAACTTTCCATGCTTCCTTGACTCTTCACAGAGCCTCCAAGAAAATGTCTCCCAGCTACTTGCTAAAAAACTGTTTTTAGGGAATAGATTTACTGCTGAAGAATATTTCAAGCTCTTCCTTTCCATGCAGGCATCTTCCGAGGCCACGTTCCCAGTCTGTTCCCTTGGGTGGGATAGGAGCACGTGGCCAAGGAGGTGTCGGTGAGGGAGAGACTCGTGGCAGCCAAAGGCAGCCACCACCTGAGCTCAGCTTCACCTCCTTCATAGCCAGTGAAGAGAAGCAGTGAATTCTGGAGTGTGAAGCATCTGCCCTAGCGCAGCCATCTGTCTTGGGATGAGACGGATCACAGCCCTACCGCTCTGGATTGACTGTAATGGGAGAGTATCACAATTAGTGGGATGGATGGCAATACTTTGAAGCCTAATGGTGGACAGGATGGACACCTCCTTTGATCACTTGTGTTGGAGAAGAAGCTGCTTCTACTATATGTGACAGGACTGAAAAGGATCACTGACAGCTTTGGCTTCATGTGTGCATGAAAATCTATCTGTTCTCCTGGATGGTTGGTGGCACAGTGACCTCGAGGCTGGAACAAAATCCTGACACAAAATGAATACCTAAAAATGGGCAGAGATGTATTTATGGGGCTGAGAGTGGATTCACTCAGTCATTTTTGAATATACTAAAAATAAGCACAAACACTAATGGCCTCTTTAATGGTTAGAAAGACATTAATGTTAATGGACTTCTCTCCTTGCTATCCACTCTCTGCCTAAAATGTGTTTGGTGTCATTGGCCAAAGTCAGACAGTATCACCCAAGCTAATTCTGTCTGAGTGAGTTAATGAGCAACACAGGCACGCCTCTAGGGATTTCAGGTGGCACAGCTGTAAAATATTCAGTGAGATAAGGACTGATGCTGTTTCAAAATAGTCCAAAGAAACACATCAAATCCAATTTTTAAAATGCTAGGAATATGTCCTCTGCATACTGCTGTATTTTCTGACCCTGCTTTTTTTACAGAAATAGCCAGGGATCAGGGCAGGGTGGAGGGGGGGAGTAGGGGAAAGGAAAATCCCACTGAAGACAAATGTGGGAGAATTTGATATATCTATATAAACCCGTATTTTTTCTTTTTCAACTCCTTTTTTTTTTTTTTTTCTGGTGATAGAAATTCTGTTCTTGCATTTTATCATCTTGCAGTATCACTGTTGCAAGAAACTGGGGAAGGTGGAGGGAAGATGGGGAACGCATTTCTGGTAATATCCAGCTGCTTTTGTTAGATCACCCGCTAATTCCCAATCTTTGTATTCCGCAGCCTTATTTACATTACATTATCATTTCATTTATGGGCCCCTCGAGATCTCAGTCACTTTGGGGAGCTCTCTAAATTCGCCTTTCATCACGTATTAATGAAGTGTTAATAGCTCACCCAAGCCATTTTTGAGCAAACAGCATGTGACGTGTTGCGCTGTGCAAACAGCCCGTGCGCTTGGCTAACACGCGGCCGGTGGGGACGAGGCATCTGCCACCTCCCTGGCGACTTCTTCTGCCGCTGCTTGCTTCGCTTGCACATGGCGTGCCCGCCCTTCGGAGGCCAGCGTGGACCTCTCGGCACAAAACCGAACTCCTGAAGCTCTGTGCACTACGTCTGGCGTTGCAGGAGAATGAGGCAAAGTCCCCGAAAATTGGGCAGCTCCTGGAGGCCGGTCCCAGGCAGGAGATCTGCTGGATGTGTGCACATCCGGCAGCTGGTTTGCTCCAGAAATCAGGCAGAGCAAGGGCAGAGGCAAGGGTGGTCAATGACCTCTTGCTGCCCAAATTGGCAGGACAGGAGGTCTGAGCCTATGCCACGCTCCCAGCGCACTCAGGGATTTGGGGGTTTTGACTTGCCTGTTGCTGCCCGTGCTTCAGCAGTTAATTCTGTCAGTGTTTGTGTCTGGTTATTGATTTCTGGTCAGCTCTTCCATCCAAACAAGAGGAATTTTTTTTTTAAAACAAGCCAGGTAAAAAACTGAAAATGGACAATTATGAGCAACTTAATTTTTCTTAGCTATTTTTTTTTTCTAAAACAAGCAGGTTGCAACTGCAGGGGAGGGGGGGGATCCAACCCTTTTTTTTGCCAATCCCCACTATGAGGGAGCTTTTCATCAACTCTTTTTCTTAGGTAGTCAAGAACCACACATTTTCCATATTCCCTTCTGTGTTGCCTCTTGCACATTTTCTTACCTTCCATTTTTATGTCTTCAGCTGCTGCTGGACACCTTCTGCCCTCACCTGGCAGCGCTCAGATTGCTGCTCCTGAAATACAGAGAGGAATAAAATCGGGTACTCTGGAGGATGTTCTCCTGGGCATCATGCTAAGCTCTTGCAGGATCCGACTCTTGCATTCATGCAAGTGATGGGAAAAGGCATGGTGACGTGTTTTAAATACACTTTTGGGAAGAGGTTATTCACAAGTCCTTAATAAATGCTAAATAAATTCATCTTCCAGACCGTGTGAGAGAGGGGGTGATAAGCCTTCTGAAGAAGGTTTTAATGTCCCAAAACAACCCTTCCTGAGGCATCCCCAGCATCTCTTGGCTGTGGTGGGATAATGCAGAGGCTGGTTGTGGGTAATGGGCCCTGATCACTTGGAAGGTTATGAGGAAACATGACCTTCTACACGAGCAGACCTCGTTACTAATTCAGCGTTCCCATTAGCCAGGGGTGACATTTGCAGCCCCCTCCAAAGGACAGGGACGTGTTTCTTGCAGCCTTTGCAGCCTGGGCCATGCTGTGTTGCAAGATTCATCACAAAGCCCAGCTGTAGAGATGCTGTAGCTTTTAAACATATTCAAGAAGCACGGTGCCTCCTTTTTTTAATGCACCTCCCATTAATTTTCTGGGATATGTGATAGGATGTGACCCTCTTACTGCTGACCTTTTAATAACAATAAAATCACTCAGTGGTGCACTATATTTTGATTTATCATTGCACAACATAAAGGGATTATATATCAAAGACGGCACTAAAATGATAAGACTAATAAGAAAAGACCAGAGGAAGATGGGGAATAACTGGAAGAAGTTTCATTGGTATTTTCAGTCAAAAGAGATAGGAAACTGTGGCTTATCTTGAATAGCCTTGGGAATGATTTTTTTTCTCCTTTCCAGCAGCTGAAAATGCATAGATCATGTCAAAATAAACTCATATTCAAAAAAAAATACACAGGCTATGTAGAATTTATCTCCAGTAATTGGAGTACTGGACATTTTCTGCAGGCTTCAGCTATGTTATTTTTTTGTATTTAAATTATTTTCAAAAAAGGAGATTTATCCATAGCTGCCATATATTTTGATTTTATTTCCTTTTTATTATCAGAGCAGTTTGATCCATTGGCAGACCAAATATCAAAAGTTATGCTGACAAACACCTCAAAGATTTTCTTTTAAGAGAAGAAGATGTTAAAGGGGAAATGATTGCTCTAAACCGCTTATTTTATCCCCCTTGCACACAAGCTGACAGGTAACAACCACAGTGTTTGGAGCATGAACATGTTTGTCAAAGTGACGTGTAGGACAACCAAAATGCTTTGTGAGTTTGAGTTATGTTTGAATAGATTCAGTAAGAATTTTCAGGAAAACTCTAGGATTATCAAAACATGACTTTTTTCCCTTATGGATTAATGAAAGTGAGTGTTTTTACATATTTAAGTGATATTTAAAGAAGTCCTCATTGTGTAACAGCCTTTTTGTTACAAAGATTGGCTTGTGGTAAAAGAATAAAAATTTTTTAAATATACCCAAATCATTCTGTGCAGAGCTAAAGGTTTTGTGTGAGCTTTTTACCATTGTTTGGCCAAAAAGTCCAAACTCTCCCTTCCAGTTCTACCTGACCTTCTTTCTTCTCTACTTTTTTCAGCAGAGCAGCAGCTGCACCAGGAAAGGACTGAAAACAGGAGGCTAAAATTCAGCTTATCAGCCTAGACACAGGAGGTCGCCTAGTCCAGACTCTTTCTTCTGCTGTAAGCCTTGGAAATTACCAACCATTAACATTTCATCAGTGCAGGGATTTGGATGGCAGCTGGCAGAGGAGCTGCCTAAAAGCAGCGCGGGCTGAAGGTGTTTCAGGTGCAGCTGCTGTGCTGAAGGCAAGTGCTGGTTGTGGCTGTAAGGCCACGTAGCCTGACCATGTCACTAATGTCACAGCTGGACTCCAGTCCTCTGTGTGCCCAGAGAGGCATAAATCCACTGCTGAGTGCAAAAAGAAGGAAAACAAGCAGGAATGAGGTCTGAACATACAAGGGAGGAGGTCTTGTCAGGAAAGAAAACAAATAATTTTAAATATGGGGCTGGCATGCTGTTTTCTGGGCTCCTGTCTTTGAGAATCCACAGATGGGTGTAAAATGAGGGTTAATGGGGCATGGGAAGGTCACAGGCACTGGGATGAAGGGAAGGAGGTAGGCAGCAGCCAGAGCTGGAAAAAGGAGGAAGAAAAAGGAGGAAGTGAGGTACAAGTGTCTGAGCAAGTACAAGTGGGGCTCTGACGCTCACTGCAGTCCTAGCTGAAATGGGTACTTCAGCCCATTCCTGAATGAGGACCTTTATGAAAGACACTTGTGGCTTTGCAATTTCATCCTTTTGGCTGGTTTAGGAGCTGAGTTCCCCACAGCATATTTCCTGCTAGGATGCTGGGGAGCATTTAATTTCTTATTCCAGGATTGAAAAATAAAAGATGAAGAGGAAAAGCCTGAGTTCAAAAGGTTGGGTTGGATTTTCTCCATCGATTTCAGCTGAATTTATTTACTGTAAAGCCAGTTCATCCACTTTCCTGAGGATGCTGGTCCCATGGACAGGGAGATGTCCAGAAGACGCAATCAGTCCACCTAAGACCTCAATCACATGTTCTTTGTTGGTTGTACAGGAGTGTGTGGCAATGGGTTCTTCTTCTACATGTTTGAGCTAGAAAACTAAATTTAGGAGGAAGAAGTTGGCCATCTCTTAAGCAGTTTTATGTTGCAAAGTGTAAAAACAGGACTGCTTTTTATGTCTTCCCAAGGGTTTTCATAGAGGTCTCTGCCTTTCCCTGCTTGATCACAGGAAATATTGAAAACATCCTTGGGCCCAGATCACTCTCTTGCAGAGGTTCAAGGCCAGAGCCAGAGCTTGTGCCAGCACAGATGGCGTTGTTAGACATGTGAGAGGAATATAGGGAAAAAAAAAAAAGACAAGTAGAAAAGTGCATTTCAAGAGCCGTCAGCCCTCCAACTTTGAAGTGACAGGGCATGTTTGCTGCACTCATTGCTCAAGGTCCCCACAGAATTGCTGAGAGGAAGAAAGCCGTGTTTAGAAAAGCTGCCAGATGACAAGACCTGGGGATGTAGGGCACGGAGCAATCACACGGTGCTTTGCTTGCTCAAAGTGCACCTGCAGGGAGGAGAGCAGGGATGGGAGTGTGTCTTTGTGACAATGGGGGGGAGCAGAGGAAGGGATGGAGAATCTGCTAAATGCATATAAATACGTGAAAATCTATCTTGAGGCTGCTCCTCTGAAAAAGCCACACTTATTTCTGAATGCACAGCTGTTTCTGTGTGGATATACAGCTCCATCTCATCTCTGGGCTGTGAGCAGCACGCCTTGGTGTGCCTGTGCGCTGTGTAGGTGTGAAACCACGAGCTTCCCAAGGCCATGGGCATGCAGGACACCTCCCTTGGCGCTGCCCTATCAGATGCTGGAGGTGGGTTTTTCTGGCGTGACATTCAGAGGCAAGTGAGCACTGGGGAGGGTCTGGAGGCGAGGCAGAGCAATGCCATCCACAGAATCCTCTTGCCCCAACTCTTCGCCCCAATGCAGAGCTGACCCAAGCAAGAATGTACAGGAGAGGGCCCTAGATCAAATGCAGCACATGTGTAAAATGACAGACAGGACACTCTGACCTCTTACAGCTGCCATTTCAGGCTCCTGGACCAAAACACAGGCATGCTAAGATCCTCCAGGTAACATTCCAATGTGTCCAGTGCAACACTGGATTTTTCTTCATGCTCCTCCTTATCCACCTCATTTCTGGAACTTCCTTCCTTGCTGCTGCTGGCTGGCTGACGGCTCCTTTTCCTGAGCCACCACCAGAGCCTAAGGAGTATGAATAAAATTCCTGAAATGGCCCAAAACTGTCACTGCTGCAAGGCAGTTCACCAAAAACTCTTCATCAAAAGGCTTGTCAGGCAATGGAAGCAGTTTCTCAGGGAAGTGGTGGAGTCACCACCACTGAAAGGATTCAAAATATGTGAAGATGTGGCACTTGGGGACATGGTTTAGTGGTGGACTTGGCAATTAATGGTTGGACTCAGTGGTCCTAGAGAGCTTTTCCAGGCTAAAAGATTTTGTGATTCTATGATGAGGTCTGGTTGCATAAAACTCCTGGAGGACATGAGTGTCTTCTAGATGGAAAATAACAGCATAGCAATGAGTTAACAGATCCCTCTCATCTCTTGCACTTGGAGGCAGAAATTGAAGCCACCTCGTGGTCTCGCTGGTTTGCAGCATCTCACTGGTGGTGTGACTCTGCTGAACAAACTTGCTGTAATTATCTGTGTAATTATCTGTCCACTGACTCCCGCCTGAGAAACCCTGGGGTAAAAAATGTTTTCTGAGCTTTAGGTTAAAAGACCCCACTGTTTCTTGAGAGAGAGACTTGGGACATGCTCAAGCAGACTGAGTAATGCAGCAGGTTGAAGTCCAAGCTCAGAGCTCTGCTTTGCCTGTGGTTCTATTTCATTTAATTCAGAGAGTGGGAGATGAGCTGGTTTTAAGCCCAAGCATGCTGTGCTGTTAACAGTAAGGATGTGGTGCTTACCCTGTTCCTATATTCCTTCCCATCCTTCTCTGAGTAGATCCTGACAACGATGTGCTGGCTGGGCTTGGGAAGGCTTGTGGTTTTGCAAACACTATGCTGGAGGAGAAGGAGGTGTTGAAGTTCGTGGTTTATGTAGTGGGTTGGTGGTTGGAGTAGTTTTTTAGACAGAACCCAAGAAATGCTTTTAAAGCATCCAACTCACAATAATTCATGACATTCCCTTGCCTGGACTGTCGTTGTTTCAGCAGGCTGCATTCAAAGGAGCTCCTTTGCCCTGGAAAATTCTCTGCAAAGGATCACCACCTAAAAATGATTGTTTCAAACCAGAACTGCCATGATTTGACAAAGGCTGAGCTCAGTTGTTTCAAAGGGATGCATTAATGACCAAATAATTTTTTCTTCTTTGCACAAGAGTCTCAGTCCCTGCTCTCCACAGCAGATCAACTTTTCCATATCTTGAATCTACACCTTTGTGGAGGAGGGCAAAAGGAATTGGGAGCATTGGATTGCAGCCCTGGACTTTGCCCAGTGTGGGGCTGCAGCAGTGCCCTGCCCATGCTGTGAAGGAGAGGGAAGGGAGGGTGCTGCAACTGGGATCTACCTGCCCATGCTGTCTCATCCCTGTGTGGGCACATGCACCATCCCACAACACACACCTGCAGAGCTAAACAGTCCTGGAGGTACCCACCCCTGGGTGAGCTGTGTGATGTGATGTGTGATGTGCTGTGCCAGCCAGCAGCACAATTTTGGCCCTGAGAAGGGTCATGAGGCTGGAGTTACTCCTGGAGGGATGACCCACCTGAAGGCACATTGCTTGTGTTCTACCTGAGTTCATTTCTCCCAGACAAATACAATCACCATTCTTTGGTTTTAGTACTTTTCAACTATATATGAGATGTGGTCCATGGCTGAGGCTTTAGTTGCTTTCCTGTGAGAATGGAGGACAATTTTTTTCTGTGCTCCCACCTTGAAAGCACGGAGGGACTCCTTGTAATGTTCTGAAAGATAAGGTGGAGTCCTCAGGCTATGGCCCCTATTAAAGACATGATGTGATAAGTCTGCCCTGGCCCATCAGACTGGCATGGCAGGGTGGTTTTCCCAAAAGCACTTGATTTACTACCCATCATATTTCAATTAAAACATTGGTCTTATTTGGCACAGCCACATGAGGCAGAGACAAACCTAGCTCTCCAACAACCTGAAATGTTGCCGTTTCCTTGGATACCCGTGGGGATTAGTCCTTGGTCCAGTGCATTTCAATACAATTATCAATGATTTAAGGGAGGGTCTTTTCGATGATAAACCACAGGTGGCACAGGAAGTGAGGGATGGTGGCTACCAGGGGTGGCAGGTCACCGTCGCAGGGGGATCTGAATTCCTTGGCTAAGCACAGCTTAGGAAAAGGCACATGAATGATGCAAACTAAAGCATCTGATTTGGAGAAAAGAGACCAGACCAGACCTGTGGGAAACCAGAGGCTCAGGGGAGGACATCAGGGTTGCTGTGTAATTATCTCAGTAGCCACTTTCTAGGGCAAAAAAGAAGGGGGCAACACTTCCCTTGGAGATAAAAATCTCCGATGAGCATAGGAGTGAGACTCTGCCTTGTGTACAAAGTAAGTGAAACTGTCCTCCTGAAGGTAAGGTGGCCAAGCACGCCAGATGATGGAAAAACTAAAATGATCCAGTAGCTGTAAAGTGGACTTTGTGCCATGAGGCTGCAGGAGTCCATCCTGCTCAGCATAGCACAGGGAGAGCAAAGAGGGAACTTGGTTGGTGTCAAAGGGATGTTTGCTTTGCAGGATGGTTCAAGGAGCTGCACCAGATCTGGTGGTTGGAAAATGAAGGCTGTGGAACAGGGCCCTGAAAGAAAACACACATTGGTGGAGAAGATAACATCCCACAAAAACTAGCCAAGTGAGGGTAGGAACCTTAGGGAAACCTTGCAGGCATCAATCTCCACCAGCAGCTGGACCCTTCTCACCTTGCTCAAGATGCACATGAGGCCTCAGCTGGTTCCTATGGCTCTACCTGGTATCAAGGAAGAAAGAGATGCTGTTTACTTCCCCTGTCACAGCCATCTACCTCCAGAGGAGAGGGATGCCACACAGAACTGGACTTTATTCTAAAAGACCCAATTTCACCTGGTTTTGGACAGCAGAACAATGCTCAGGCAGTAAAGTTGGATAGCAACTCCCTGCTCCTCCTCCAGCGATCACTACCTAATCCTATGTGTGCGAGTCTTAGGGTAATCTAAATGCAACACCATGCTTCATCTTCCCATTATTCAGCCCCAAGGACCACACAAGAACACTTCCCTCAACACGTTTTCTGAATACACGTGGTTTTGGCCTGTTTTCTGAAGTTATTCTGGATTTTTTCCTGAAGCATCAGAACAAGCTGCCAGTGAGGCTGGACCAGGTGGTACCAAGAAACCCAGGGTTTCCCTGGGTCGTAGTGGAATGTGCTGCAGCAGGTTCTCTTCTCCCTCTGCATGAACGAGGACCAGATGCACAGGTTTCTGCTGGACATACCACTAAATCTAAGGCTATCTTGATTTGTTAAGAATGTTTTGGAGTTCACAGTATAGTTTCTCAGCTTATGGAATGGGGGCTCCTGCAAAAGAGGAGGAGGCTCTGAATCCCAAATATTACCTCCTGGACTGGCAAAGCCTTGGGGCACCTGCAATCCCATACCCTATGTACAGGTGGAAAATTGCACCTTTAAGTGCAAATTTGAGGAGTGGGGGGACATTTTGGTCAACTCTTTTGCCAGGTCCATCTCCCATGTAAGGACCAAAGAGCTGGAGTGAAGAACATTTTCACAGAAAAAAAAGAAAACACTATTTAAACACAAAATATTCTTTTATTTGTCACTGAAGGCTACACATGGTCATTTCTGTCTGCTTTTTTTTTTTTTCTAGACGGTATCTACATCTGCACTTATTTACAGCCTGGTTGTATTTACACAGTCAAGAATACAGTTTTAGAAACACAAAGTATCGAGAAAAAAAAATTTCTCAAAAAATTAGTTCCAGACTTCAGGAAAATTATTACACAGGGTAATGACAAGAGTCTTCAGTGCTGGGCTTACAGATGCAGCTTTGATACAAAGTCCTCTTCTAGGCTGGAGCTGCATTAGAAGTCCTCTCACAAAATAAACATTTTTCTTTTTAATAGAAAAGTGTGATTTTTTGATTGGTTATTTCAACAACATCTGCGAACTGTCCAAACACTTTATTTTTTTTTTTTTTTTTGAAAGTTTTATTGTTTGCTTGAACAGTTTCCATCTATAAGGAAAAAAATTTTATATGTATATGTATATATATTGTAGTTAATTTTCATTTGTGGTCTTCTATGCTCCCCAGAAAGCACTGACCTCTGGAATGGGAGTTAACAGCTGAGCTATGTAACACTTGGTCAGGAACACAAAGTTTTATGGTAATTAAAGGAGAGTAGGAAAGATACACAAAAGACTTCCCTTGGGTGGGCTGGATTGATTTTGGTTGGGGTGGCAGAGGATGGAAAACTGCCACGGGAAATGGCCCCCAGGACATGGAATGGCCCTTCATCCAGGAGCGAGAAGGGGGGTCCTGGACAGGGCCCTCTGTGCCCCCGTGGTGTCTGTTTGAAGTTTGCTCTACAGTTGCAAGTAATTTTACTTAAATATATTCAAGAGATGAANAAATAAAAAAGAAAAAAAAAACCCAAACCAAAAAAAAAAAAAAAAAAAAAAAAAAAAAGCAAACAAGCAAACACAAGAAGGCTTTGGGTTACTTTTTTATTTTTACAAAACTCTTGAAAATTCTTTGGTGTAACGGGGGACTATTTAGTGATCATAATAAAATGAGTGATTATAACAAAAAGAGGTACTGAAAAACTAGCTTGTCATGTGGAGGACTGTAGCAACAGGAGCAAAAATGCCCCAGGCCATGATCAGCATGGGATGGAGGATGCTGCTGGCCACATGGCAGCCAGACTTTACCCCACCAAATGCATCCTTAGCATGGAGGCACAGTGTTCATATTCACCTGGTTTGGCAGTGCCACCAGGACGAGGAGATGAAGTGAGTAGGATTTAACAAGCAAAGCGACCTCCCTATCTCCATTATTACCATTATAGGCAGTCATTTCTCCTCCCCTTCTAAAAAGCAGCCACAGGATTAACCATGATCCCTGGCCCTGGTTTCAATTATGCCAAGATTGAATCAAAACAGACTGCTGTGCCGTAAATACAAGGGGGGCCCTCTCTGTAAATCGTAAAATTGAATTCTAAAATTTCATGTTAAGAGCCTTGTCTTTGCATAATGGATTGTGCTGCCATCCATCACAGTGACACTTACAAGTCACAGCTGAAAAAGTACTTTATTAGATTTTTTTTTTTTTGAACAATTTTGATTTATTCTGGTTACACTGTCTATATAATAGACTGAGCAGAATTTCATGCCGGTCCCTACGCTCAATAAAGCAACTACAGATATATTACAGAAATCCCTCACTGTTCCTAAGTTACGGCCAAATGCTGTCTCAGGGACTGCTCCCAGTCATCTGTGTCTTCTAAACCTGAATCAAGCACTGGGCTCTTAATGATTCCCATCTCATCAGCTCTCGCCTGGTGCTGTTTAGCATTGTTGGCCCATTTTCACTGTGGCTCTGATCGATAGCTGTGATGACAAAGATATGATGAGCTGCGTGACTCCCTCCGGTCACCGCTGCTTAATGATTTTTCCAAGTGCCAATCTTCAGTTGAAAGGGAAAAAAAACAAAATAAAATAATGATCTCAGAGGAAACAAATGTGGCATTTCTTGTGATGCCTAATTAGTCTTGCTCCACTCCCCCTGGGCTGAGTTCACAGGATGTTTTTCAGCTGCAGAGTCCTCATGGCACTGCTCATGTTTGGATGCCACACCAGGTAGGTCCCATCACTGTTGTCCCTTCAAATGGAACATGTTTCAGTACCAGCTCCAGCTACTGAAGACTTGAGCTGCTGCTCCTTACTGCTCTCACTAAGAGATGCAGCTTCTACTACAGAGCACTGGATTTTCTCCTCTGAGCTGTGAGATTCTGTCAGGATCCTTCTCACCATTCTTTGGACTGGAGACAAGACCAGAGCTGAAAGCAAGTGAAGCTACACCTTTGTATTTTGATGGGGAACTCCTTTTGGTGAGGGCTGAGTCCTCTTTTTGGGAGTCAAGAAAGAAAACGACTTCTCAAAATCAAACTTTAAAGCATGTGAGACTTAAAGCACAGTGACATTTTCCCCAGGAGATGGTCTGCCACGCCTTTGAATGAGCCTTTGAAACGGCACCTAGAGCAATTGCTGACATGCTGGAGGGAAGGGATGCCATCCAGAGGGACCTTGACGAGCCTGAGTGGTGGGCCAGTGCGAACCTCATGAAGTTCAGCTGGAGCAATCCCAAGCACAAATACAGTCTGGGCAGAGAATGGATGGAGTGCAGCCCTAGGGAGAAAAACTTGGGGGTGTTGTTGGGTGAGAAGCTCAACATGACCCATCAGTGAGCGCTCACAGGTCAGAAAGCCAAACGTGTCCTGGGCAGCATCACCAGCAGCGTGGGCAGCAGGGTGAGGAACAGGATTCTACCCCCTGCTCTGCCCTAACCAGATCCCACCTGGAGTGCTGCATCCAGCTCTGGGGCCCCCAACACAGATGTTGAGCTGTTAGAGCAAGTCCAGAAGAGGCCGCTAAGATGCTCAGAGGGCTGGAACACTTCTGCTATGGACACAGGCTAAGAGAGTTGGGGTTGCTCAGCCTGGAGAAGACTCTGGGAAGCCCCCAGAGACCCTTCCAGTGCCTGAGGGACTCCAAGAGAGCTTTTCAAGAGGGACTTTGACAAGGGCATAGAGTGACAGGACAATGGGGCATGGCTTCGAACAGAGAGAGTAGATTAGATATTAGGAAGAAATTCTTTCCTGTGAAGGTTGTGAGGCACTGGCACAGGTTGCACAGAGAAACTGTGCATATTCCATCCCTAGAGGTGTTCAAGGCCAGCTTGGATGGAGCTTTGAGCAACCTGGTCTAGTGAAAGGTGTTCCTGCCCACGACAGGAGGTTGGAACTGGATGAGCTCTAAGGTTTCTTCCAACCCAAACCAGTCTCTGATCCTATGATAGGGGGTTAGTACTGTGGGATTTGCACCCAGGACCTTCCAGTCTTATGGAAGCAATAAATTACTACATACTGCACACAAGCAAAGCAAGAAGGTCTGGCAGCCAGAATGGTCCCATGGGGAGGCAAAAGGAACAACAAAAAGCTGGGAAAGGGTTACGGGGCCATCAGTAAAGTGGAAATGCTAGTGGACAGTAGAGTACAGATCCTTGATGAGGGCATAACTCTTTCTGTTCGCAGCCCATTCCACGGAAACGCACTTGAGATCCTGTGGAAAAAGCATTTTTCACTAATGAAGGGGTAAATCTAGGGCTTCAGGACTGAAAATGTTGTTTTGCCATCTAGATGAAGTGGAAAGCTTTCACAGAGGCTGAAGGATTCAGGAATGCAGTAGCTGTCTCTGGACAGGTTTGTCCCCAGTATTAGACAGCCATCCCTTTTAAATTTTTGTTTTGATAGAAAGGAGCAACATATACATATATATACTTTTACATATATTTTTTTTTCCCTTTTTGACACTATGTCCACAGTTTCCACACCGGGTGCAGTTTCTGGAGAAGACCGTCATGGACCTGGCAGGCAGACAGGTGCAGTCACATCCCAGTGCTGCTTGAGGATGCAGAAAAATGCAACACGAGGGTCTTGCCTTGGCCATGGCACTGAGCTCTGGGCTCCTGGCTCTGGGCATGCTGGACAAGCATGGCAGGACTGGGAGACTCTAGAAAAATGGGTGAACTCTCCAAAGTCATTAGCTCATGTAATAACCTGAAGAGTCTGTGTAAGGCTGTAGAGGTGCCATCTCAGGCTGGAAGGGTTCCAGTAGGAATATTTTACACTCGAATCCCTTTTCTTAACTCCGTGGAAAAATGGCCCATTTATTCTTGCACTGCACCTCTTAGCATTGTAACACATGGACGCAGACGGATACAGAAGCACCACTTTTCTTCGGAGCTGCTTGGAAGGGGGCAGTGTAAATGGTAGGCACATTGAGCTCTCTCTGCTCTGCAGGTCTTTACCAGGGGTTCATACCTTTTGATCCTGCCTCCTGCAGGTCTCTTTTTGTTCCATTCATGCTGTTTGAGACACTCACAGCCGTCACAAGTTTGAAGTGTTAAGAGGGATTTTTCCCTGGTGTGACTTGGAGAGGGGGAAGCAGGGAGCTGGACAGTACTGGCAAGAAGGTGCTGCTTCCTTTGAGTAGGTGGTTACTGCTGGTTTGGCTAACACTGCCCCTGACCCCCACCTGTGCATCCTCAGGGCAACCTAGGCTTATCAAGCACTTCATGCCAGCCATACAGGTGGCAATGCCATGGCCTTTTAACCATCCCTGGCAGGCAGCTGCCAAAGCAACTGGAGGTTTGCCAAAGCCTGCAGCAGGTCTGGCCAACACGTCTTCTCCCACCTGGCTCTGCCAGAACCGGATACCCTTTCCAGCTGCCTGTGGTTCACTCCTGCCAAAGTAATAAAGGTTGTGTGCTGCAAGGGGTGGTCCAGAGTACAGCGCTGGGACACTTCGCCCGCATCATCACCCTTGCTGCAAGCAGGAGAGATGAGCAGAAAATCAAACCCATACCGTTAGTTATGGCCACACAGCCAAAGGTATAAGGGATTCAGAACAGTCTGTTAGGGGAATTCCATCCCATCACCTTCCTCCTGGCAAGCATCCGGGAACACACAGGCAAGGCAGATGGAGCTGGCAGCTGACATCTACGGAGAAACCGTGAGAGCACCAGGGCTGCCAATGTTTCGCTGCTCGAGGACTGCATGGCCAACACACCCCCCTGCTGTATCTGGGGGTGAGATCCTGCAGAGGAGTGTCAGTCTGTGCTGGAGGATGGCAGTGGTGGTGGCATGAGTGCAGAAGAGCTGCCTCTGAGTACACAGGTGCATTGTAGGACTCCAAGTAAGGAAACAGCCTTGGCATGGACTTGCACGTCTTGGGTTATCTCTCTGCAGAACTGGGAAAAGCCAAAGTGGATGGAATAAAAAAAAAATAAATCAGGACTGAGCTGTTCCCAGAGAGACACAAGAGAGCTGTTAAGAGTCAGGACACATGTGGGTATCAGTGTGATACAGACACCTATCTAGGACCAGGGCTGGCCACCTCCAGCCAGAGCTCCATTGAGAGGTGGGTAACACTACTGCCTGCAGGAACAGCACAGGACTGTTCCAGGCGGGGAAGAGGATGCTGAGCTCATCTCCTTGCTCCCTTGAATTTCAAGGACTCTTGCAAATACCAGAGCACAGAGGTTATGTGAATAAAAATTACATTAGCATGCCGAGCAACTTTGTCAGCAGTTTCTTATTTAAAGCACTTGGTCCTCTCTGTAGTGGGCATTTCCATTCAACCTCCCCCTCGTCACTGCTAACAGTCAAGTGGGCTCTCCATTAAATTTGAGCTCATGTAAGAAACAGTGAGAGGGTTGATTTCAATATCCTCCTTCTTGTCCCACCACGCACAAGCTGTTGCTACTTATTAAACATTTTAAAATCCCTGCTGCCAAAGTCCCCAGGAGACATTTATCTGCCATAGTCATAAAAGACTTGCCAGCATGCTACTCCAAACTGCATTTCCCAGCCAATAAATACAAGCTCCAGAATCAGGAAAAGCAGGGTTTGGCTCTAATTTTCAGTGGTATGTCACTGGGATACTATAACTACTTTTAAATTCAAATCAGCTTCCTAAAAATTAACTGGTTTTATCAGATACAGCACAGTGGACTGTTAAACACGTAGCCTCATGTACTGAAACACTATACATTTAATGAAGTTATGCCATTAGCAAATGTACAACATGGGTGCATTAAATCCACCTATAGAACAGCTCTACGTTTGAGAGAGGATTTATTCTAGCTTTTCTCAATAGAGCAGGAGTCCCTTTTCTTGGCTTTTGCTAGGTTATTTAACTAAAACCAGGATTTGCGCACACACAAAAAAACTCAAAAAGTATCTACTCTCATAATGAAGAAAGACCAATTTTTTTTCTTTTTTTATTCCAGTTCAGGAAGGAAAAGAATCATCCTGCAGGGTAATATAATCAGCTCCTTTGCCTCTATAATCTACTTCTGCTCAGCAGGAGCCCCCAAAGAAACACTTTATGTCCCAAGTGAAACGTGAAAACTACTTGTAAGGTCTCTTTTGAGGCACATGATTCGGACGGTCACTTTCAGAGTATCAGAATTAGTGTTTTCTTCCATCTCCTTTCTTTCTGGGAAGAGCTCTCTGGCACGCCACGGGCTCCCCCGTTCCAGGTGGAAGGCTATGCCCCTGCCCCAAATCAGAAAGGGTTAGGATGATACAAGTTAGCACAGACACCCATTTCACACTTACACCTAAGGACATAAGTTGACGACTCCCCACTTCAACTTCCTCACAAAGAGGGGGGAAAAGAAACAAAAAAACCCAAAACAAACAAAAAAAAGGACAAGAGACAGTAAATTTCACTGTGATCACACTACGGCAAAATATACCTTCTGTTCATTGCAAAAAACGCATGAAGGCCAAATTAAAGCGGGAAAAAAGTATGTTGCATGAGTTACAGTGCAACCGTATTATTCCTTCTCTATTTTCCTCCCCCCCACCTTGTTCAGTTTAGAAAAAGGATTGAGTACAACACAGTCAGGTAAGTGGCCACAAAAGAGTAGCTGTCTTTGGCAAGAAGTCACCGCATTGACCCTCTCTGTCACCTTCTGCCCATTTCGCTCTGTCTCATGAAGTGGATGTTGTTGGCGCTGTCTGAGAGTTCGGGGTACTGCTCCACTGAGATCACAAAATAGCCATCGTAGCCCTGTACCCGGCCCGTGTTTAGCACTTGTTGTTTCTCCCCTTCTGTCCACGAGCGAATACCCTCCTCCCCATCCCGCAGTCTCTGCTGCTCCCGGGACCAAGCTTGAGTGACGGCGCGCTGTCGGGCCAGCTCCAGGACGCGTGCCTTCTCCTCGTCCAAGGTGGTCCCGTAGCGTGTGTTTAGACACAGTGCACCATACTGGAGCTGGATGTCCGTGTAGCGTCTAGTCCTCCCACTCAGCACTGTGTTGATCTGGGACACTGTCACATTCACGCCGTTCTCCAAGGTCCTCCGCCCGCCGCTGAGGCCCAGGATGGATAGGTCGCCCTCCGACGGCCCCTGCTTAATGAAATAGTGTGTGTCCACCCCGTCGATGGTGAAGTGCAAGTTCTCCAGGTAGTGGGCGTTGTTCAGGATGGCCGCGATCCTCCGCCCATCCTCGTTGGCCACGCTGATGATGTCAGTAGCCACACGCCCATCCTTCATGGCGAACTTGACACCCTTGCCAAAGATGGAGCCTCCAGAAGCAAAGTTCTTGCTCTTTTTGATGTGCCGGCACCCAGCAATGCTGGAGCTGTAGATTTGTTCGAAGCGCTCCAGGGTGACAAAGGCCTTCAGCTGCTTCTGCACTTCACACTGGACCCCCAAAATGGACTGAGCAGGGAGAGAAAGAAGAAAATGACATATTAGAAAGAGAAACCTGATGACCCCAAACATTATTAGGATGCTGGAGAGCAGGAGAACATACTTGAAACATGTAATGAGGAGCTCCATTTTTTTTTCCCCTTACCACATTTTTTCAAAATTTTAATTCCTTTTCATGGAAGAGACATGTTGTCCCCTCCTAATGCTCATTGTTTCTATAAACTGAACTGTATTTAATCTCATAGATCGAAGAATGTAGAGGTAGAAAATGATTTTTTTTGCCTCAGTGGTGTAGGGGTTGAGTTTGGACGCACAATTAGGTTGTGTTTCAGTGTTCTTCTTCATACAAGAAACAATTTGTCTTGTGGCCATGATGCTTTACCAAATGCTTTCAGATTTTCTGTGAAGAGTGGAAGTATTTGTAGAAGTTTCTTCTATTTTAATTCCACACTGTAACTCCTTGTGCTCCCTTCAAAGGCCCTGCATGACCTGTATGACTCTCAGAGTGGCCATAACCACTGTCCAAAGCAGGTTGTTCAACACTCAAGGAAGGCATTAAATCCAAAACTTATTTCCTGGAAACCCTCTACAATTTGCCAGGCTCCCTGAGTTAAGGCCAACCACATCTGATGCTCAAGTTTTAGCTAATATTGAAGCAAAACTGAGAGACAACAGCCTAGATCATGCAGTCCAGTGCAATACAAAGTGGCTTTTTCTGTTAGTGTATAATGCAGCAAGCACACAGTGAGTCAGCAGCTCATCATTACTGCAAAATGCTCTGGAAATGCTCCCATCAATTCATGGCAGTGCTGGCTTCTTACAGACTCATGTTCACGAACAATTATTTGCTCAAATTTAACAAAAGCAAGAGGATTCTATGACAAAACTCTCCTGGCACTGCCAACGGCTCAGTTCAATAATGTAATGACATCCAGGATTAAAAATAGGCTACAAAGTTTACTCCATTCCAATGATTTTAAGGAAATTAAACACCCATGAAGGATACTGCCTTAAACTGTCCATGAACTAGAGAGTCACATCCTGGCTACAAGAAGACAATTCAGATTATGCAGGCATTTCAGTGTGGACCTCTCACACAAGACTTGTAAAAGGATTAAGCATTGCAACTTGCTCAAAGTTATGAGCAGTTTTGACTTATAAAAGACAAAACTAGAAGGGAATAGAGGAATACAATTTGAAAAGCACATTTTAGGTTGTAGAACATTAAACTTCCCAGAAATTACTTTTGTTCAAAGTGCAGAGCAGGCTGGTGTACCTTCTCCTTTTCCCTTTTTGATTGACAGCATATCAGGTGGAGGAGGAATCAGCTTCCTATGAAAAAGGAGCTCTTTCTAGTTTTCTCCATCCTGCCTGTGGGGCATCTCACACACCCCCTAGAGAGCAATATAATTAACAGACTGATAGGGAGCTGAGCCCAGCTTCTCTGCCAATTGCACAAGTGCTCTAATTATGCAAAAAATGGACGTAATTAATGTAGATGTCAGTGATGATGGACATGGAACAATTAGGCTTTTAGGCTAATTTCATTTTTCATGAAACACTTACTGTTCTAAACAAGTGCACACTGCACAGCCTTGGTAATTAGCTACTTCCTCTTCAAAGAAGTTTAAATGGAGTATTTAAACTTCTAAGGTATATCTCATAGGGGCTGACTCTAGGTGGTCCCTTTACCACTTTGTATGTCATGCTGCCTTTCCAACTTGCCTCAGTAACATTTGCCAGTGATGGGAACAGGCATCTTAGCACTCATACCAAATCACTGCTCACTCAAGGATGTAAATCAGGTCTTCTGTGCTACATTGCTATTGTCCTGTGATCACTCATGTATCACCATATATAAATACATATACATATACATCACCTTGTTTACCAGCAGGTGAGTGATATAGAGTCCCTGGAATTAATTGTCCCATCTACTGATTATCTCCTTGGGGAAGGGAGCTCGGGGAGGTCAGGCAGTACTGGGCACGGACGAATAATTCCTATAAGAAATTGCCCCTGTTGCCCTTCAATTTTGTCTTCATCACCTTATTCTTGATGAGCTGCAGGAACTCTAGTATATTTTTGATTATGAGCAAATTATCAGGTAAAGATTCCCTATGAATGTCTCCAAATTAGTTGCCCCAACAACCCAGTGGAATCGGACACCACCATATATCAAAATTCACAGGCAGAGACCTACCTTCAAGTGTCTTAATCAAGAACAAGAGCACAACCAAAGGGTTTTCTATTGAAGACTGGTTACTTCTGGGCTCTCTCTACCTTTTTTTTCAGATAGGGAAGTAGGAAATGAGATGTACAAAGCTGTAATGATGAACATTCACTGATCATCTAGTTCCAAACCTTTTGCCACAGGCAGGGACATCTTCCACTACACTAGGTTGTTCAAACTTAACTATTAGCTATCAACTATTTCAATAACAAATTGCATCTCTGTTACCTTGAAAACAAGCCCAGGATGACTTTGAAATGACTTTTTGAGTGCATTTCTTTGATAAAAGACTGTATTTGGGAACAGCATTCTGTTAAAAGGAAAAGCAAACACATCCAACAGAAAAAAACCCCAACCAACAAATTCAAGCAAACCAGAGCACAGCCAGCATGTATGCTGTGCTGTGAATATAAAGAGGGTGGAGGCAAACAGATTATATGTAGTTCAAAGAGGCAGTGTATCCCTGACTTTGAAATTACCATTTCTGTTCAATCTTAGAACTCATTTCAATGAATTGGCAAGGAAAATAAACAGAAAATTTCCATCCAAAGCTGCAGTGCCATGTGCTATTATCTAAAACTTCCTGCTGCTTTTAGACACTGTAAACTGTAAAGGCATCTATAAACCAGTTTTACAGAAGAAAGAAGGGAATTCATCATTATTTTATTTCAATATTTGTTGCTTGATGTGAGTGACAAATACGCTGGGTTTGTTTTTCCTCACAGTCTTTTTTAATCAGATGTCCTTAGGTGACATTTCACTTTATCTAGTAAAAACCCTTCGGAGAGAAGAGAACGACCTTCATCATTTGTTCTCTGCTGCACAAAGCTCAGGAGAGCAGCACATTACCGGGATCTCTGTATAGCCTCTTGCATTTTGCCAGCACCTCTTGAGGATTTCAAATACCATCGCCAGATCCTATCATCTGTTGTTTTTAAATACCGCCTTCCAGTGTGAGACTGAAAGCTTTAATTTCCCATCAAAGATCCAAGATGTGAAATATGTGAACATGTTTCCAAGTTTCTTTCTATCCTTGTGCCATTATAGACAGATAGGTGTTTCTCTTACCACCATATGGCTTACAATGCAGAAAGCTACTTTTTCCAAAAGGTTTGGAAGTTATGATTTCTCTGATATATGATTCATTTTTAACTCCTTATTTATCACAGAATCACAGAAAGGCTTGGTCTGTAAGGAACCTAAAAGACGATCTTCTTCTAACAGCCCCATCAGGGCCAGGGATGCCCCCACTAGACCAGGCCCAAAGCTGCATCCAACCTGGTCTTGAACAATCCCAGGGATGGAGTACCCACATCTTGTCCGAGCAACCTGTGCCAGTGCCTCACTGCTCTCTGGGCACAGAATTTCTTCCTAACATCTCATCTATACCTTTACTGTTTTAATTTAAAACTGTTCCCCTTGACCTATCCCTATTTGCCAGTGTAAAATGTTGCTCTCCCTCTTTTTTATAAGCCCCTTTTTTATTTACCCTGTAGCTCTCTGTTAACAAAGTCATTTTTCAGCCATCAGCCTCCTTCCTATATTCCATGTGGTCATCACCTAGAGACAAGTCTCCATTTGGATGTGCCCATCAGCATGGCTGCACTGCAGGCTCTTGGGTTTTCTGAGAGGTGATATGTGGGGCAGCAGAGGTGAGCCATGGGCCAGCCTGGCTGGGAATGAGCCAAACAGGAGCACTTACTCAGGGGCTTAGAGGACAGGTTTCTCCTCTACCCTGCCACTGTACACAACTGTAGGGGGATAAAGAGGTTGAGTTCATTAAGCAGATTTCAAGTGTGGAGAAGTAAGGGGATTTACCTCCTCCTCTTGCTCATCACTTTCCAGATTTCTCATCTATTTTCAGAAAGCCTCGAGAGATTAATGTCTTTGAGACTTCAACTCCTTTCCCTGCATTAGATCCTTTGAAAACTGACCACTACATTTGTAAAACATAACTGGGGACTGATGGACAGACGTACAGACAGCATGACAGTCCAAGCCCAGGCCAAAGCCCCTGTAGTGTCAGGATGCCTTCCCTGAATGATGAACACTGGCAGAGCCAGTCCCTCAAACAGATTGTCCTTGGAAGAAGCTCTGCCAGAAAGCACAGCCCTATAGTTCACTTCCTGGCTGAGCATCCCAGAGCAGCCCTTGCCTCCAAAATGCTGCTCCAGAGGGGCTGCCAAAAACTACTTCTCCAGCAAAGCCGGTAAGAGGCACTGCAGAAAACAGGACCCTTCCTGGAGACAGTGCCCAAGGGATGGAGAGAAGGGTAGTTATAACAGGATGTAGATAAAGATACAAGTGCTGACTCCAAAACACTCCTCCCTGGAAATAGAATTGTTCTGGCTCCAACAATTACCTGACAGCTCAACAAGACAAAAAAGGAAGGCAAGGAAAAAAAAAAAAACCCAACAAAAAACCAGAAGAGAAATTGGATTCAGGTACCGCAGTTCCACAATATGCCAGAGGTCACCCAGAGTCCCCCAGTGGCCAATAACACTGAACTTGTTCAACAAACAATTTAGTGACAGCCTCACAGTCATGGGGAGGAGGGGGGGGAAGTGCTGCACAATGGAGTATTGGATTTTAAATGTCACCTCAGAGCTTTAGGGGGTTAGTGTAAGGCTTATGACACGCTGGCTGTTTTTGAGGTGGTGGATGCTCAAAGTCAGAATTATCTCTCCTGTCTTCCAGACCTGCAAGGCGAGTACCAAAAACGTTTTGGAAGGAGATGCTAGAGCCCTCTGGTTATGCACTCTGAAGAGAGATGAAGCAGCCATTTATGGGTGTTAGTTGCTTTGTTATTGTGCTTCTGTTTGTTTTTCCTTTCTGATAAAAGAACAGACTCAATCTGCTGGGCCAACTTTGATCAGCAAAGCCAGTGGAGTAGCTCAAATACACTTTTGTCTGTCACAAGGAGGTATGTGACCCAGAGAAACTAGAGATCAGAAGACATGGAGATGAGAAAGCTGTGGTACAGCATTCAGTGATCAATGCCTTGTCCAGGATACTTTTAAATGAAAAAAGATCTAGAGCTTACTCTGTATGCTCTGCAACACCATTTTACAGTTTGATCAGTCTTATTAACTGAAAATGTTTCCTGTGCTTCCATTTACCTTGGTTTAATTTTGTCATCTCCTATGTGAAATTTTCAAAATTTTCTGTTTTCTTTCACTGCTTCATCAATAAATACAGAGACAACCAGTGGGAAGGAGGACTGGATTGTGTCTAGGAGTGTGTATTGATGCTTGGAAGGGTTGGGAGTGAACAGAACTTTATGAAAACATCAGTTTTGGATGCGTGGATAGGCGTAGGAGAAAATGGATCATGTGTTCAGGTATCATATGTGAATGAATTTGGTATATGCAAATATGTGCCCACAGTATGCTGGGTGTGACAGAAAGCAAGGGAATCCTGCTCTACAGTATTTAAGAGCCACTTGCTATCACAGCATGATCCTGCAACTGCAGACTGAAATAAAAACGCTCATGTTTTGTCGCTGTCATAACACAGGGGAAGAATATGAAACAGCCTGCAATGGTTAAATTCCACTTTGAACATCTGAGTGCAAAGGGACTCATCGGGAAGCATGACAGCTGTATAAAGCCCTCTTTTAACAAGCAGGTCTCTGCACAGCCCTCACTGCAGCTTCTGGCTTCAAAAACCTGTAAGGGGACATGGAGATTTCCTTTTTTTCTTATTGCTCATTCAGGCAGATTCACCTAAAATGGGTGGACAGAAGGGAGGGTTATCCTTGATTTTATTTCCAGCTCATCTGCCTGTATGAACAAGGGTCAGTCTTCACCTCAAGCTGTCACTCAAGTTACTTGGCTATTCAATGAGTCAAATAATGATAGCATAATACACATTAAAAAGTGTTACATATATATATATATATACACACACAATAATACACAAAATGAACTAATTATAAAATAATAATACAATACTACCAATAATAATAATATCTGCGGTGGTTCTGTGAGAGTTATTATCTACAGCACATAACAATACAGAGGTGGTCTTCTGTGCAGTCTCTGGGTGAGCCTTTCCTGTTTGCTTGCTCCTGTTTGCCCAGGGAGACTGCGTCCCAGCAGAGAGGAGAAAAAATCCTGAGGCTCTCTCTCATTAGAGAAACAACTCCTATTAGCATTTTACTGTTTAATCCAAGGAAATAAGAAACAAAAAGGGAGTCTCTGAGCTCCAAACCAGAACTGAGTTACTGTACTGTAATAGTTTTCAAGGATCAACCCAGTCATGGTAGATTTTTTAGTTCTCCCTATATGTAAGTGACACTTCATGTAAATTTCTTGTTGAAGTTGAAGCTGGTACATTTTAACTTGTCTTCAGCATGGCTGTGAGGCTAAGTACCAATGATGGACTTACATATGACTACTACCAATCCACAATAATTTGTTTGTACCTTTGAGTGATACCTTTTGTGGTTCAGGAAATGTGACCTCCTGGTTTAAGATGTATACCTCAAGAATCCACTGCAGGTCATCAAGATTTCATTGAAGCCATAGGTAGAGAAGCTAGGAGGGCAGATGGAATCAATTCCATTGCCTACTGCTATTGTTTTATTAGCAGAAATGTGGAGAGCATGTCCTGATCTCCCCGAGCAGGATGGTGCTGCACTGCTCTTGCAGTGTTTGAAAACACAACAACACCAAGTGGGAGTTCAAACTAAAGAGGATTCAGACTAAACAGATGAAAGCCACCCCAGAATACAATCAGGCTATGAAATGAAAGAGAATCCTGAGAGGTAAATGACTTTCAAGGTCATACACTGATAAGCAGTAAGGCTGGGAGTTAACCCAGGGCTCTCAAATCCTGAACCTGTGTTCTAACCTTTAACAGGGCTGCCTCCATCCTTCAGCTGAGTAAGTCCCAACAGGAAAATGTGAAAATGATTGGGCTGCAAAAGCTTTTCTTTTGCCAGTTTTATCACTGAATTTTGCACCAGCATCTACTAAAATGGCTTGGGAAACAAGCCTGTTTTTAAGAGCAGGGGACAGTTACG
Source organism: Irena cyanogastra (assembly GCA_013397155.1). Lineage (NCBI taxonomy): Eukaryota > Metazoa > Chordata > Aves > Passeriformes > Irenidae > Irena > Irena cyanogastra. Next base: position 1,295,320 of record VWZV01010744.1, on the reverse strand, counting down.
TGGGATTAAACCTGGTCAGGTAAAATGCAAGTTTAGTATCATCAAAAATTATTTCTAGAAAGACTCCCTGCAATACAAAAGAGTGTCCTATGGAAGTAGCATGACTTCTTGTTTAAGACATTTTAAATCAGAATTAATAGGTTTCTAGAACAACAACAAAAAATCTTTATAAACCAATTCTATACCAAGATTAACTTTTTTTTAACTTTTAAAATTCCTGAGTGCAAAGGCCTTGAATTTAGCCTGCAATACGTGATAACGGGGCCTCTTGTGGGAGAAAGAAACAGTAACACACCACTGCACTGAGCAACCAGAAAATATCACAGGAAAAAGCACCACGGCAGCAGAGAACTTAGTATTTGATTATTTGGTCAGATTTCAATATTGGAATGGGGTCTGACTCACTCTTCATCTCACGACATGCTGGTTGAGCTTTTTCAACCAACATTGCAAATGGGTAGTTTGCTGATAAAGGCATGAGATACAGTATGGAGTCACATGGATCACCTTGCTATTGTCCCATTCTTGGGTTTTCATCTGTGTGTGGATTAGCTCATAGGATGGCTCCATCGCATCCATGTCTGGCTTGGGGTAGCCGGGGATGACATTGTGCAGCTGGAACCCAAAGGTGAGCAGCCAACTGTTGACATCTGGAAGGAAAGAGAAACATAAATAAGATTATCTGATCTCTCAAGCAGAATTGCCCAGGAGAAGGCCCAGAGGAGGATCCCATGGTGGCTGGCACTGTATCAGTCTGGACAAAATGATGAGTTTCCACTTTGTGTGAAGAGCAGAAATCTTAATGGTCCTAGAATGAGCTGTGTGCCAAAATCTGGCCTTTCCACCTCCAGCCAAAGCCAAATTCTGCATTTTCCCAGCTCTGAAACAGAAATGTTGGCACGAGCAAATGGCCCAAATCAAAGCCAACTTCATGTCTGCCCTTCATGAGCAGAAACCAAGCACTGTTTGAAGGTATGCAGAAGTCCAGCAACAGCAACACACTTGGTGGTTGAGATGCTCCAGCTAATTGGAAAGTGTTATCCAGTCCTACAGTCAGCTTGGAATGCCAAAGACTACATTTAGAGCTATGTGCCAGAATACCAGGACATCCAGAACGGACAGCTCAGGCATTTAGCCGGTGCTCATGGAAGAGGCTCTGGACATATCCACTCTGGACTGAGGTGGAAATCCATGGATTTCCACCTCAGTCCAGAGTTTCCTGGCATCTTTCATAAGAAGCTGTAGTTTGAGTATTAAACCAGTGTAAAGTCACATCATCTTTTATAGTGATATTTATAGTTAGTCTTCATACTACCTACAAGGTACATTATAGTGAAATATGTGTACAGATATGAGAGATATTTTGCTTGGCTACTTTTTACAAACACCTTAAAGAAAGTCCATGGATGGTGAGAAAACTGGTGGCTACCAGTGATAAATCATTGTCTTATACAGAAGATGGACTGCTGGCACTAAAGGGAATGTGATGGAAAACCAGCCATTTGGGACATCATTCCTGCATTTACTTACCAGTAGATTACAAAGTTTTCCTTGACTTTTGATTGCACAGCTATTAGGAATAGCAGCTGAAAGTTAATCTGCTGGAGGAAAAAACTATGAGGTTGGGTGACTCCTAGATTTGCTTGGGATTAGCATCACTTCCCCCCTTAACTTCAGAGCATTTGATAAGCACACCTTGTTTGCCTTCACTTAGCTCCAGAGAACACACCTGCAACAGTCCCTGAGCAATATGGTGTGCATTTGGCACACAATAGCAATTGCAAGGTAAAAAGAAAGGTACGAAGGTAAAGTTTAACTAAATATTAGCTCCCAGGAGTCTTAAGTGTTTGGATGTAACTGGAATTTTGTTGGTGATTGCTCTGCTTCAAGCTGGAAGTGCAAAGGCTTGACTTTCATTTTGTTAAACTCAATAAGCATTGTAGAAACAATCTGAAGACAGAAAAAAAATTAAATAATCAAATATGCATCTTTGAATATTTTTTTTTTCTATTCCCACGAGCCTAAATGAATGTTTTAAAGAACTGGGAGGAAAAGAAATTATGGATGCAAGTGGCAAATAACGCTGTTCCAGATGACGGGAGAATCAGGAGCCAAACAAACACACTATCTGTTGCTTGTTTTCCTACAGGCCAAAATGTTGCGATTGGGCAGATGTCCAAAAAGCCCTGGTGACAATCCATGTGGAAGAGGGAGGATTTCTGTAATAAAAACACTTCTGTTCACTCAATGTACAGATTGTTTTTGGAGTGTCTTTGAAACAGAGAGGTTGGGGGGGTATGAAAGAAATGAAAAGGCTCATTTGATTATTTTGTTGCCTAGTGCTAAGCCAGCCTGCTTCCAAATCCTTCTTATCTCAAATGAAGAACTTTGATGTACATATTGTGGACCAGGTGGTCAGGAGAACAAAGTAAAACTGTGAAGGTCAGCATTGGAGCAGGAATAATTTCCCAAGCACTTAAAAAATGCTAAAAAGAGTACAGAGCATGGATGCTGAACTGCAGAAAAATATGTAACATGTCTGGAAATATCCAATACAGGGTGTTTTTTTATACTTCTTGGAAAACTGACTTCCAAAACATTTGCAGACAGGAGTTTGTTCTTTTTGGGAAGAGGTGTCAGAATACCCAGAACAAAAAAACCCACCAAAACAAACAACCTGAAACCATGGGAGGAAGGTATGGAGCTGAGAAAACAGAGGGGAAAATACTAATTTGCCAGGAGGCAGTGACAACTTTTTTGACAGAAAAGTACATTTCACGTCACAGAGGTTTTTTTCAGCTACAGTAACCCTGCCAACACATTTCACAGTAAATTCATTTGAGGGCAAAGAAAAAGAGTGCTTAATGCAGACACATGTAATGGAAATGTCAGTTCAATCCATCAGGATTGCTGAAGCTGGCAGCAAAGCTCTGTGCCATGAAGTGTACAGTCACTAAAATATTCATGTTTAACAATGGGCCTCTCAAAATATAAATACCTGCTTCCCCTTCTCTCCCTTCCACATACCTTCAATTTCCTTAAGCTCAGAGACCCCATCATTGTGGACCAAAGCATGTGTTGGTCACCCACGTCCTAGGCACTGAGCTCCCCTAAGGACAAGCAAGTCCCACTGTGGGAATGGAGGGACAGAAAGCAGCTCCTTGTATCCAGATACGGGCAGATTTGGTTGTGATGACAAGGACAGTCCTAGCATGGGTCCTGCCCACGAGGTGCCTGAAAGCCTGAGCAGAAAGAAGTGCTGGGGCAGCAGCCTCATGTCCCATAGCATGGCCTGCTTCTTCCATGCACTGAGGGAGGAGAAACTTGAAAAATGTATTTGGGCTCTATATTCTTGAAAAACTAAAAATAGAACTTACAAGACCATGGAAAAAAATTATTTGGTGCATATAAAATATTAGTGTATCAAGTTTTGACATCTTGATTTTATTGTCAGAGCTGTGTGGGAAGCTGTGCACCTGTTCTGACACAGAACAGAAAAAATATTTTGTCCTGTCTTAATGTGAGCAGGAAAACAAAAATTTGTTCATATGTCACAAAGCAACAGTTCAAAAACTAGATCACTTCAAACTAAAAATTTCCAATTAACTTCTGAATTAAACTCCATTTTGGTTTTGACTCTTTATTTTTCTTTTCCAGTTTTCAATCATTACTTTACACTTAACTTGAAAAGGCTGAAAATCCAAAACACATTTTTCTTTAAGGACATTTTGGAATTTATCATTTAGACAATTTTGAGAGCTATTTATGCTTCTGCTGAGAAATCTCTCAAGTTCAACCCTCCCCCATAAACAAATTCAGTTTTGACAAATACGCATTTTCTGATAGGAAAAGTTATCTTGAGGTCTTCCCTCCCAGCCTTTATTATCAGAGTGAGAGCAACATACAGGATCTTAGCCTGCATCTTTTGACATATTTTACTTCCCTCGTGGCATCATCTTCTCAGCTCTGGAGAAAACAACTTTTCATGAAAAAAACCAATGATCTATCCTTATGATTATTGCAGAACCTCAAAGTACAAATCCTAATGGCTAGAAAAACAAGCAGGAGAGAAAACCCAGGATTTTTACTTTGTAACATTTATTTGCTTCAAGCAGATCTTGTAACTCAGGGGAATGTAATTACTGTTGAGTATGGGAAGGTTGTGATAGATGCAGCAGGAGCATTTAAAAATTAATTCTATCTTCTTAAGAAGTATGCACATTTGATGTGTGATTGTGGCACTTGGCTTTTCAATTGGAAGTATCTAGAAAAGAGTCACACTAAAAAGTCTACTCAAACTTCTCAAACTCTTCTCATTGCTACCACTGTTGCACACAGTATGAAACTAGGTTTGAAGGGGGAAAGGGATAAAACAAAGCTGGCTGGAGATAAACCTGGGGGCAGCACACCAATGGTAGAGGGACAATTTGCTAGTGAGGTCCTTCAGGCTGCTATCTCAGTACTGGCAGGGGATGGCAGCGAATATGCAAGTGTGATCAGATGGCCAAGAAGGCCAGTGCCATCCTGGGCTGTATCAGCAATAGTGCGGCCAGCATGACTAGGGCAGTGATTGCATCCTGTACATGGTACTGGTGAGGCCACACCTTGAATCCTGCTCAGTTTTGGGTCCCTCAGTACAAGAAGGAAATTGAGGTGCTGGAATGTGTCCAGAGAAGGGCAGTGGAGCTGAGGAAAGGTCTGGAGCACAAGTCTGATGAGGAGCAGCTGAGGGAGCTGGGGGCGTTTAGCCTGGAGAAAAGGAGGCTCAGAGGGGACTTCATTGCTCTCTACAATAAGGTTGCAGTGTGCTGGGGGCTCATCTCTTCTCCCAGATAACAAGCAATAGGACAAGAGGAAACAACCTCAAGTTGCACCAGGGCAGGTTTAGATTGGATTTTAGGAAAAATATCTTTACAAAATGGGTAGTCAAGCATTGAAAGAGGCTGCCCAGGGCAGTGGTGGAGACACCATCCCAGAAGGGATTTAAAAGACATGTAGTTGAGGCACTTAGGGACACTGTTTAGTGGTGGATGTGGTAGTGCTGGGTTAGTAGTTGGACTTAACAATCTTAAAGGTCTTTTCAAAATGAAATGATTCTACAATTCTATGAATATAGGAAGGACATTTAACATGCAAAAGATTTTCTGTAAGAATACCCCACAGCTCATATTACAAAGTTTCAGGGGAAGCAGTTCAGAGATTGTGTCAAGCTTTGGGGTAGGTGTGCCCCAAAATGTGTCCTCTAAGTCTAAAGCACCTTCTTTTCTTGACTTTTTGTAGACACTCTTAACTCTGTGAGGCTGATTAACTTTGAGCTACATAGCTAGCACTGTAGTAGTCATGTAGATGCTCTAGAATGGCTGACTGTAATGAAAGGTTTTAATTGCTTTGCCATTCTGCTAAAACAAATCTGCATGCCATTTGTTTAGTTGCAAATAAATCTCTAGGCAAAACTGTGTAAAAAGAGCTGCCCCTCTACAAAGAGAAAGGTTATCAGGATTGGTAGCTAAACTTCAGATATCTGAGGGGACAAAAAATTGTAAGCAAAATAAAAAGAACAAACATCTAAGAAGAGAAAAGGAAACAGGTTTGGGAATTACAATCTCCATCTACACTAATGAACTGAACATGCCCTGTACATGGGGGTCCAACTGGAAAACTAAATCTTATGTCCATGAATTAAAGAATGGAAAACTTCATGGTGATCAGGACACTGAGAGACAAATTACCTATTGTAGTGGTTTTGGTGAAGATAAATTTCTTTACAGCAGCTGGTACAGGGCTGTGTGCTGGATTTGTTTTGGAAAGTGTTGGTAACACAGGGATGGTTTTGCTACTGCTGAGCAGTGCTAATACAGAGCCAAGGCCTTTGCTGCTCCTCACTGGCCCCACCAGGGAGGGGGCTGGGGGTGCACAAGGAGCTGGGAGGGGACACAGCCGGACAGCTGACCCCAAATGACCCAAGGGATATCCTAGACCATATGGTGCCATGTAAAGCTGGGGTGGAAGAAGGAAGGAGAGGACATTGGAGTGATGGTGCTTGTCTTCCCAAGCCACTCTTTTGTGGGATGGAGCCCTGCTATCCTGGGGATGGCTGCCTGCTGAGGGGAAGTGGAGAATGAATTCCTGGTTTTGCTTTTCTTGCACAAGCAGCTTTTGCTTTTCCTATTAAACTGTCTTTATCTCAATCTCTGTCTATGGCTTTTCCCACTTTTTAAGTTCCCCATCCCACCTGGGAGGAGTGACTAAGCAGCTGCGGTGTGAGGCTTAGTTCCATCTGGCTTTAAACCGTGACAGCTACTAGTGGATGGCAAACTTGTGAAAATGTTTATTAATTTAAATGTCTTACCTGTCATGTAACATTTGATATCCTGAGAATTGCTAATGGGGTTGTTGTTTTTGAACATATACAGGTTGAAAGGCATTATGTTATTGCTACTCAGATGCTTCCACATATCATGGTCCGGACTTGTCCAGCGACCCGCTAGCACATCGTAGTCTCTCCGCCCCATGTGGATAAGCTTCGTGAGGGGGTCATACAGTCCTCCATGGTAGCCAATGATGATCTGGAAGTTGGGATTAGTGTCCATATAGATCTCCCCATATGCTGTGTACAGTATCTGCTTGATCATTAAGCCAGTCCCACTGAAGACAGCCAAAGGAGTGCCAATGTTATCGCAGGCTATGTAGAATTCATCGCCGCTGCTGAGCTCCATTGCAAAGAGGTGGCCTTGGAGATCATAGTACAGGGAGGTGATCTCAGAGCTCGAGTGGTTGTACAAGTGGGTGACCTTGGTTGGGTTGGTCAGATCTGCGTAGAAGAACTGCAAGTGATGGCCATGGCTGGTTTTGCTGGAGACTCTCCTTCCAAGGCCATCATAGCGGTACTTCACACTCCACCCACTCGCTTTATTGTATGCTTTGATGAGCAGGCCAGCTGAATTGTACTCAAAAATATCATTGCCCCTTTGCTTCAGGAAGCCATCTTCATCCATTTTGTACTGCACATCCCCCAGTCTAGTAATCCTGTCCCTGAGGTCATACCTGAGTGGTGTAAGGCGGGCACTATTCCCCGGACTCAACAGATGGAGGTTTCCATTTAGGTCATAGCTGTAACGCCAGAGAGGTTTGTCATTGATAGACACAGTCTGCAACTGGCCATCAGCATCATATTCATATGAGTAACGAGTTGTGTTTGCGTAAGGGCCAACCTTCAGCTCTTTCTTAACCACTCTCCCCATGTTGTCGTACTGCACAGTCATCCAGTACATGAGAGACCGGAATATCTCATACTGGACCTCCTTCATCCTGCCATAGGCATCAAAATGTTTAGTGTGGGTCATGACAGCAGTGGTGATAATCTGGTTGATATCGTAGTAGATGACCCCAAATTTACCAAATTGCTCAGTTTTGCCTGACACATCATCGTACCTGTAAAGATCAATAGGCAAAGGTGTCTCGTTGATGACTGCTTGCATGCTGGTCACCCGGAAGCTGTTGTCATAGTTATAGTCAAAGCGTGCATTCACCATGCCCTCTTCAGTGAAGCGGAAAATCTGTCGGTCAATGAGAGGTCCTATCTGTCTGTACCTGATTGTGCAGGTGAACCCTTCATTCTGCAAGTTTATGGTCTTCAGCATGCCCGCAGTTTCGTCATACGTGAAACTGATCTTTGTGGTGTCATAGAGCATCTCGGCTAACTTGGACAGCTTCCCATACTTGTAGATGACACGTCTCCCTGTGCCCAAGTACAAAGTGTGGAGGAGCTGCTCATCCTCTGTGAAGTCCTGAATTACTGAGGCATTGCCTTCTGGTGGCCGGTAGATGTTCCTGTAGTAACCAATGGAACGAATGGTTTCCAAAGTCTGACGGGCAACGTTGGGCATGGTCACCGAGGACAACCGGTCATTCTTGTCAAACTCAAAGATGTACTGTCTCTGGCTATGAAGGAGTAGCACCATAGACTGGATGGGAAAAGAAAAGCATAGATTATATCCCTGTTTTTTGAGCAAAATTGTATTCTCACAAAACCTGTAAGATTCCTCAATCCAAAGAGCAGGGCAAGTAGGACAAATCCCTGCACCCATAGAACTAAACAGTGAGAGGTAAGGAGCTGCAGATGGCACATCAAGTTTCCTCAAACAGGAGTGGGTCAGTGGAAGAAGCAGTTAATGCAGTGAGGAAGGTCCAAGTTCCAAATGCTCAGTTTTTCATATCACTACCCTATACCTGTCTTAGTATCCCCAACACCTTCCAATGCTGAATTAATTCATTGTGTCAACCCATCTTCTACTATCCTCTTCCTCCAAATTTCTGCCTGCATGCTTATTTGTTCTGGGACATTTTTTTTGCATATAACAAACAATCCATGTAGATTGTATAATATAAGGAATAAGTCAATACTTTTTCCTTTTTAAAAGATATGGCACAACTACAGTTTCCTTAAACTGTTTTAGGGATAGGCGCTATTCAAAGACCAGGAATAAAAAATTCCAGTCCCAGGTATATAATATATGGACCTGTGGGTAACTGGGCAGTGTAATGCTGAATGGTAATATCCAGAAAATACAAGTTCCATGCTAACCTACAGAGTGCAGGCCCCGGGAAACACTGCAAAGTGTGCTACCACAGTGTGGCTGAATTAATGTCTCACTTATTAATTACACGTATTTTTGTAAGTAGAAATGGGTCACTTGAAGAAGGCAGGATGTCATACTGTATAGGTTGTTTCCACATGGAAAATCCTGCTAGAAATTCCTACTGTTCACTCTGCTGACTTTATCTGAGCATATTTTATATTGCAGTCAACTCAATAAAGCAAGATTGTGCTTAAAAATTGCATGCCAAAGCTTCACAGTTCACATGCTCTCAGCATGACTAGGAAGAAAAACATCTCAGACAATTTTCAACTGCCCTGTGGTGGTCTGGCACAAAAGCCACTTCGTGCACCTTAGTGGGACAGAAGAGGAGGACCGCACCATAAGGACCAGCAATTAGCTGAGGTGAAGGAGTGCAGCCATACTGATGTCAAAGGAGAAAAACCATGTGTCTCAAATGCACCATCTCTGAGTGGTGAGACCATTCTTACCTTCTCCAAGTAGGTGTAGCTCCATGATTTACCATCAGCAAAGATTCTGGATGTAATTCTGCCAGACTGATCGTACTCCATCCTTTCTGACATCGTGCCCCTCTGAATCCCTGCAATGTGTCCTCCTGGGGAATAGGTGACATTGACCCCATTCAGTCTGCTGCTGGGTGACCAGAGACTGGGCCTCCCTGCCTGGTCATAGAGGATGCGGAGCGTGAACTTGCGGTGGTCATCATAGATTTTCTCAGTCCTTGTCACACGATCAAAGTCAAGGGACAACAGGTTTCTGTTGTGAACCTACAGGAAAAAGGGAGAATTAGGAAGCTGGAAACAGTTGAAGTTAGAAAGGCTAGCCTTGTTTCACTAAATACCTCTTTACACCACACTGGAGAGTATCCAGCTGTTCATTGCTGCTGGACAAGACATAATTTTTAAAGTAAAGAGTTGTCCTAACATTGCTTTTATTGACTTCAGTGAGGAGAGAGGCAGAAGTATGGTACCTTTGAAACACCACAGTGAAGGAATATTGCTCATATCCCAAATCTAGATTTAGGACTGCTACAGCAGATGTGACCTACAGAACACAGAATGACAACTTGTTGCAAGGAATATTTCCAAGATATTCTACTTATCAAACCTAGAATATTGAGTCTTTTGCTTCATGTGTATCAAAACACGCTTGTAGAAAAGAGATGGACGTTGTGCCACCACAGCAGAAATCAGTGCTTTTCTCTGAGTTTGCTGAATATAATGCAGGCATTGGAGGTTAAGCATTTCCCCTGAGATGAAATGTGAAGGCTTTAACCACGGTAGATGTTACACAGAGCAGGAACTTTCCTGTAAGAGCTGGACTTTTAACTTCATTGTCCTGGGGTTATTCAGAGTGGCATAATTATACTCTGATCTTTGGAAATGCAGAGACACTGGAGGAAAGCAAAGGTATCTACTTCAAAGGCAAGAGCAGGAATACATTTCTACTCAGGGATTGCAGTGCACAGCAATACAATAAGGAGCTGATGTTTACACAGCTCATGTTTAGCCATGTGTGCAAGGAGACTTACAAAGCCACATCACCATAGCAGCAAAGTACTAGTTTGAAAGCAAGGAGAAAAACCCAAGCAGTATTCCCAGCATGACCTTGCCAGTGAAGACAGCTCTTTCTCCATCCCGCCACCCCTAAATCTCTTTCAGCTAGCGAACGTCTTTCTTCTGGAAGGGTGTAGATTCTTCTTGGATGAATCTCAAACTCCAAAGAACTGACTTGGTTTTCAGTTCCCTTTGCAGCCCTTCATCTACAGTCAGTAAACTAGAATTTGCTGCTTCCTATGAGGTTTTCAGGTTAAAAACAGTGCCCTATCCTGCTCTGGGTAACACTGACACTCTTGACTGAAGTGTTTAAAACATGCAGATGTGGCACTTGAGGACATGCTTTAGAGGTGAATATGGTGGTGGTACTTATTTTAATTTGACTTGTAGGACTTTACACGGTTGGACTTGCAAGAGAAAGGATCGGGCTGAATCAACAAAGAGGTTCCTCAGCCCTGGAAGAACAGAAGGAAAGGCTGAATCACTGCAGTGCTTTTGTCTTGCATGGGCAGACATCTATACTGAAGCCTAGAGAATAGGGACATCAGAAAGCCAGAACTCAAAAGAAGGTATCCCAGGACCTGGACAAAGAAGGAGTTGTTGCCATGATGTAAGTGTGAGGATGATGTAAGAGGCAAGTGTAAAAACAATTTTCAATTTATGAATAACAAGGATAAAAGGTGTATATGACTTCAGGGAAGAAACTCTCTAGAAATGTAGACAATGGTCTAATTTAATATGCGTGATATAGAGTGTAAATGTGCAATGGGAGCAAAGAAATCAGCCACTGTAACAGGGAAACTGGAAAATAATTAAAAAGGTATCAAAACCCTTTAATACAGATGCACATGTGTAACTAAGAGGAATTTTGTATCTCCTAGGTGCTTGCTGCTATAGAGAGAGAAACATGCAATTCCTTGCAAAAAAAGAAAAGGCAAAGCAGGAGGTAAAGAATCTCTGCCTCCCATATATTCACAGAGCAGCTCCATCCTGGCAGCTGCAGCTTCTTCTGCTCCAGGGCTTTGCCAAGAAAGCTGGGAAGAACTCTTCTAGGGCTGGAACAGTAATCCAGGCTGAATGAGGTCTTCCTGAGAAGTATGTTAGCAGCAGTGCCATTCACTGGGCTGGAAGGACCAAACAGTAGGTTCCTGGATAGCTCTTTAAGCTCAGTCCAAACGTCTGTATCCTCTGACTGGTGCCATAAATTGTTCCACCCTCCCTATGCTCTGGCAAGCAAAGTCTGTGCGACTAGGTGGAACCAATCTCCCTTTTCCTGTATTTTATTTTTTAATGATTTATTTTCCTCTGCTCTCTTAATGTACTGTCTCTTTTATCTGAGAAGTGCTGCAGTGCAAACAGTAACCCCTCAAGGTGATGAGCAAAGTGAACCCTACCCTGCCAGTAGCCTCTGAAGAGGGTCTAAATCTTTTTCATACTTGTTCAAGGGCATGCCTTGTATAGAAGTGAATTTTCTGCAGAAGAATTGACAGGGCTGCAGGCTGCAGTCCAATAATTGTGTTTTATGGTGAGCAGCTAAATAAAGTGCCATCCTCCATCCCAGACCTTGTTCTAGAATGGAGTCTGAAAACCTCCTGCAAAAAGTGCCCCTCAGAGTGTTTGACAAGGCTTGTGATCAGCACAGGATCAAGACAGGGTAAATTTAAATGCACAGTTCACAGTGGATTTGACATCCCCTTTAAAATGTGTGAGACTAAATTTAACCCCTAACTCACATTCCACAGTACTTTATTCAATCCATTAGCTTCCTCTGCAGAAAAAAGAGCACAAACACACCACCATCTCTGATTTCTCCAATGCTTTCCTTGGCACTCCTTTAGCTTAAATGATAATTCAACAACATGCATTGATCTCCCTGGGAACACAAGTGTACAGAAAGGGAGAGGTTTCTCACAAAAACAGCCTGGCAACCTTCAGCAGAGGAGGGCAAAAAATACTCCTGCAATGAGGACTCCAGGAGCCAACAACATCCACGTGATGAATGGCTGCCTACAATGGAACTTCCCTGGCAAATTGCTAAAACTGTTGGAGTGCCCATAGCCAGATCTCAATGTCTTGCAGAAATTGTGGAGATCATCCTGGACCATCTTTATTAGTCAGCATACCAGGAATGGTTAGCACCATATCCCCGTCTGGTCATGTCAATTCTGGGGATTTCTGGAAAACTAGGTCTTGATGCCACCATTAGCCTGCTACCAAGGTCTTGGGAAAAAAAAAAAAAAAGTGACTTATGACAGGAGTTACCATGGTTAAATAAATAAAAGAACTAAGCCAGCAGCTCTTTTTGCTGTCCTTTTTGCTCTATTGTCAGAGATTATTCTACATCCTTCTTTATTGAAAAACTCAAGTTTGTTTAATAAAAAAAAAGGAGAGGAGTCCTGTTCCTTGAAGCAGGATTTACCTAATGCTCTCTCGGCAAATAGAGTCTGTTGCTAGTGTTGGCCAGGGATGGGTGGAATTCATAGCCAGCCAATCTGCAGAGATATCTCACTGCCAGGTGGGTGGATAGAGCACCACAACTTTCCACGAGGTGTGTGGGACAGGAAAAGTGAAAGGGGCTTCTTTAACAGCTAACATATTTGTGCTGCTTTACAGCTGCCTGGTTAACTACAGAGCCAGGTCAGCACTGGTGGAACAGGGAAAAAAGTATCTGGGTTGTCTCCTTTCCCTTCATCCGTGCAGAAGTCCCTGCTGTGTGCCTTATCCATGCAACAAGGAACCGTGTATTGTATTATTTCCTAAGGAGGGTCAAGGAGGCAGCTGTGAAAGTGGCCTCAATGTGCTGGGAGCTGGCCGAGCTCATGGCAACAGGTTGCTAGTCTGCAAGCACACCGTGGGAGGAAGAGGCACAACTCATAAAAAGTGGATCCTTGTGATGACAGCAGAAAGGATCACTCTTTTATAGTGTCCAGATCCTGTTGCCCTCACTTCAAAGGCTTCAGGAAATGATGTTGGAGCCACTTTGGGATGTTTTTTCCCCATGAAGCACTATATCTTTTACTTGGTCTCATGTGAGCAGTAGGGTGAGGGGAGAGGGAAAGTAGTAACATAGTCACACATAGGAGAAAATGGTAACATTTCCAAAAATTAACAGAAACACGTTGAATTTTTACTTTCCTAAATTTCTCTCCTGCCAGGGAAAGCAGCAATTACTGGTGTGAGGGAAGAGGGGAACATCACACAGAGAGTATGTTAAAAGTTGTGCAATCCCCAGGGAGGCAATTAGCACCTTGCAGGTTTTTGTAAAAGGGGTGCAGATGCTGCCATGCATGCACAGACACACAGCTTAAAACGTCTAGTGCACCCTCAGCTACTTTGAACCCCTGAACACAGCCATAACTGAGTCCTTTGACCATGTAAGATGCACTTCTGATTCACTAGAAGGGTCCTGATAGGCTCAAAATGTGAATAAATGCTGGCAGATATATAGGGATACCAGCAACTAGCCTGAATGTTCATTTTGCATGTGTTTTTCCAGCTGTAGTACAATATAAAACACAGACACATTCTGTGTTTGAATCTACTGCACAAATTTTGGGAGATAAAAACTGATATGGGCAGCTGAGCTATGGCTAAATGAGTGGAAACTGTTTTGAGCACTGAATAGCTGTGACCCAGCTGCACAATTCAGAAGGCCCTCTCTTTTCAGAAGAAGACCTTTCTGAAAATTCCATCAGTTATTAAAATGAAATGAAATGAAATGAAATGAAATAAAGTAAAATAAACCCCCCAAGACAAACCCAACAAAAAGGTGTGGTGACAGCTGATCTGCAGATACACAGCAGTTCACATTGAAAGAGCAGCTTCAGCTTTCATTACTGTTTGCATTTTTTCTCCTGGTAACAAAATATGAGGCTATCAATGCTTGGGGAAAAGAACAGAGGCTGGGGTGGAGAGATTGAAGAGAAATACTTGACAAGTGTGAATGAGGAGAGATGGGAAAAATCACGCCAAAGTGGCAGGGGTCATGCAGCAGGGAATAGGGAGAGGTGAAGAGCAAGGAATGGGAAACACATATCCTGAAACCAGAGCACTGATATTTACTGCCAAGCTTACGTGTGAATAAATAGCTGCAGAATAAATACCTTTTGCTGTGGTGGCATTACACAGCACTAAGCATTTTTCTCAGAGGGTCTGAATTTGCCAGGTGCTGAGCAGCTTCCCAGGAACCGTTCATCAGCCTGTGACTCTGAGACTAGCAAGGTACAGGGTGAGTGCACGGGACTTGCTATTACAAGTTCCCAGCTTTGCCAGCAGTTAGCAGATGAATTACAGCTTATTGGGCAAGATCTTTAAACGGCCCTGACAAGTACGAGGTGCATTGTGCGGAACAATGTTTTCAAAACACATCAGTCTCAAGCATAGAAAGGTCTGGGCACTCCTGGAGGGAGAGTACTGTCAGGCTGGAGCTGCTTGTAACACTTCAGGGAACAATAGAAACTGGTGCAATGCCTTAAGAGCCCAGTTCTTCAACAGGTTCAACAGACTAGCAATTTCAGGAATCCAGAGTTTTTTCTGAGGTTTCCCAATGAACAGCATTCATAGAATCACTGAATGGTTTGGGTAGGAAGGGGCCTTAAAGATCTCCTAATTCCAACCTCCCTGCCATGGGCAGGGACACCTTCCACTAGACCAGGTTGCTCAGAGCCCCATCCAACCTGGCCTTGAACACTGCTGGGGATGGGGCACCCACATCATCCCTGGATGGCCTGTGCCAGTGCCTCACCACCCTCACAGTAAAGATTTTTTTCCTAATATCTAATCCAAACCATCTCTTTTCCAGTTTGAATTTATTCCCCCTTGCCCTATAACTCTATGCCCTTGCCCTAAGTCCCTCTCCAGCTCTCTTGGAGCCCCTTTAGGTAATGAAAGGTGCTCTAAGGTCTCCCTGGAGCCTTCTTTTCTTCAGACTAAACAACCCCAGCGCTCTCAGGCTGTCCTGATACGCTTAGAAGACTTTCAGCACTCTTCTCTATGACTGCCAGCAGCACAGGTAGAAAACACCTGCACTAACTGGTGTGGTATTTTATAGTTATGATTGTCCCTGGCTTGCTTAAACAGCCTGAGATGATGGTTAAACCTGTGGTGTCTGACGCGAGGTCACACATTCCCAATGACACAGAGGACTGGTAAGGAGATCAGCATCTTTGCTGGCTGGTAGAAATATGTGTTTAATTCGTGCCTATGAAGTTTATAATCATTCAATATTAGAAATGCATGTGTAAGATATAAATGTATATTTTTGTATCAAACCAAAACATGTCAAAACCACACTCTCTGGAGGGGCGAATTCCCGTAAGAATGTGTAGCTCCTCTAGCTGATTAGATTTCCAGGAAGAAATTTCCAAGACTAAAGCCACGGCTGAACGGGAGATGGGCCATCTCAAGAGGAAGCACCTGGCCATTAGCACCCTGATAAGCTATCTGATGAAGATATGCAACATCTCAAGAACATCACCCCTCTTCCTGGACGTAGATAAACTTCCATCAATATTCATCAACTCCTTGAAGAGCATTGTTTCTCGCTGAGACAGCCCAAGACCCAAATTAAATATCTTAAGACTTTTGGACTTTGAATACAGTCTTGCCCCCAGCGAAATAAAGTGTATATAAGCTCCCCGTTCTGAGACCTCAATGTGAACGGAGCTAATCTGACACCCTGTCAGACTGCCTGTCACCCAGCTGCCGATACCCGGGTTCGAGGCTGTATCCCTGCATTGTGGCTTTTTATCCATAATTCTTACCAAATTTGCTATCGAATAAATTGATTTTTATTTAATTAGAGAAATTGGCTCCGGGCATTTATAACAATGGCTAAGGGAACATCAGCACATAAAGACACATAATGATATACTCCAGTCATAAAGGTTATGTCACTGAGGGTGACAGACAATTCTCTGTCCTGCAGCTCCATCCCTACTGCAGACAATACAAATCATAACCATCCCTTTCTGCCAAGAGACTGGGGACTGATGAGATGGGAAGTGGAGGCCAAAAGTGCATGTGGTTGTCACTTACCCTCAGCCGACGTCCAAAGACGGTGACCTGCCCTCTCGCTTGCTCCTTCCTCTGCCTCCACTCCACGAGGTTGAGGCCGTTGTCGATGGGCAGGGTGACATTCCTCTTGCCCACTGTGGGGTTGACGGTGCCAGCCAGCAGATGTGGCTCCGTCTGCAGGGCCACCTCCATGCCATTGGCGAGCATGAGTCTGAGGGAGCCATCAGCACCGATGTAGTAGCTGTTTCGGACTTGGTCTGAAGACAGAAAAGATTTCTTTGCTAATCTTTGACAATACAGCTCCAGCTCTTCATTTGTTCCCTCACCTAGGCTGCACGAGCATTTTGGATGTTTGTAACCAAATGCACTCTTACTCACCTGTCCCACTCAACGGAAGCAAAACATGGTTTCATCAGGGAAAGTAAACATGGACAACTGCTTTTTCATTCTGATGAGGTTTGGCACCTCATATTCTTGCACAGGTTAAAAAAGTAAAAACACTGTGTAATCCTCATGAAAGGATGCAGGTTCAAACCTCTTCCTCTAGGCTAAAACACTGTGTGGTGAGATATTTGTTTTAAATCAGTTTGACTGAAAACTTTCCATGCTTTTATACCCTAAAGATCTTAATTTCACAACAGTATATGAGAAAGTGGGGCCACCTACTTTCCTCAGCTCATTCACTGTCTCACAAGTGACAGGAAATTGCACAGCAAGTTAATGCTAACCAGTTCCCCAAACAACAGCCAAATCCTTTCCCCTGAGAAAGCTTTCAGGAGGCAACTGAAGCCCTCACGTTTGGAGAGAAAGCAGAGGCATTAAGCTCCCACACGTCTCTATACATCTGGCCTCCACTAGCTCTTGAAAAATCAGATTTTGAGGCCAGTATTTGGGAATTCAGGAGTTGAACAGAAGAGCAATCTCTCTTCTACATCCTTCAGGAATCAGGCAGGCTGAAAGCCCATCCTTTGAATCTCCAGCTGGCATTTATCTCCGCAGAGAGTAGCTCATGAAGGATAAGAAAGCATGAGACTTACTCAGTGCAGAATGGCTTTAAAACATATTATACAAACACTGAAGCTCCTCAAAACCTGGAAAACATTACCATTTTTTTCTCCCTGGCTGCCATAAACTCTTAATTGTGAATAAAAACACCCATTGAAAATTCCCATTAAGTGTTTTTCCTTTCTGAGGCAAGCTGGGTTTTGTTCACTAGTTGCTCTGCCATAGCTCAGCAGGAAACAAGATCACAGTGAAATTACCATTTCTTGTCCCCAAAAAATACATCAGCAAAGAGTACAGTTTGGTATAGTTAGGGAAGAAAACATGACACCAACTGGTCCTTTTTTATGTGGGTCTCATCCTGCTCCTGTGATAACCAGCTGGAGTTCTGCCACAGAGACTGCAGTAGAACCACGGCTCAACTTCACACAGCAGTGATAACGAAACTGCTGGGGCACAGGATTTTGCCAAAAACGTACAGCAGTGATCCACAATGCAGATTCAAGTCTTATATCTCTACCACTGAGTATGTAAGTTGATGGTCTTTGACACAGACTCTAGCCAGATCAAACCTCCTCCACGCTGGAGTCTGCAAATGGAGAGAAGGGCCAGCCAGTTAGTTGTCACACCTTTCTTAGATGCGTGGTTTGATACTAAAGTATTGGATGTGCTTTAAATCGAATCAGTGAAATATCCCTGAATAGTGAATATATTCCTCCCCCTTTTTTCCTTCACCAGTAAACAGAGGAAGGCTTGAAGGTTTACTTGAAATTAATCAGACACATGATGCTCCCTTCGTGTTACATAAGCGCCACAGAAGGGTTATTGTCACTAGTGCTGTGGTACAGTGTGGGGAATGTAAATCCTCTACTTTCAACACTTTCCCAAGAGAAGACTCTTCCCTAGCTCTGGAAGCCATTTCTCAAGGGCTACATGAAATCCATGGACCGTTGGATGCTGTATTTGAGGCTGCTTTTGCTCTAGGGCACTACTGCCCTACTTTGGCATTGAACAAATGCTCACTTTGTCACTAGTCCAGAAGACAAAATCCCACTGAAGTGTTGATGTGCCTGTTGCAGGAACTCCTAAATCCATCCTACAGGAATTTGCAATCTTCTGAAAATGCCTTCTCAGATCTCACCTGTTCACAGTGTGATCCAGATTTCCTGAAAGGTTCACCAAGAGTTTGGTTCACCAAGCCACCTCTTCTGCAACATTATCCAGATCTTTGTTTTAAGTGAGTTTCTTCAGATGCAAACAGCTTCATAATTTTATACTTCTGAAGATAGTTAAGCTGTTTGTAATTCTGCATGTCCTAATGGCCAGAATGTCCCTGTGCTGGAGGGCAGGACAATGACAGAATTGACTGTGGCACCATTATGTAACTGTGCCTTCAGTGTTGAGTATATAAATCACACCACAGTCAATTTTGTCACTAAAGGGCCCCCAACAGTGGGCTCTATTGCTCAATTAGGCTCTTGAGGTGAAGCCAACCTCATGTCTAATGGGAGAGTGAAATGGGGTGGGTAGATTGCATCTGTCTTACAGGTTCAAGTAAAGAATAAGAAAGTAATGGTGATTCCCTACTGGAATATGGGGACAGCTCGAGAGGGTTGGAACCCTCTCAGCTGCCCTCTCCAGAAGGGTAAAAGCAGTGTTTCAGGCATAGCAGGCACCTTCTTTTAGGAAAGGTTGATGTGGTTATAGGGAGGGGGAAGGAAATTGTATCCCAGAGATGTGGGAATAAATGTCATTCTGGAACATGCTCGCCCCACTTAGAGCAGTTTGTTCCTCACAAGGAGAAAAAATATTTCACACCCCACTGTAAACAGTCACAGACAGAGTGAATGAGACTTGGGGAGTAAAGAAAGCAGAGTCTGAAAGTTCCTTCCCTTTCCCCAAGCCCCACGGAACAGGTGTGATAGCTCATCCTGATCCTAAGGAGGCTTCAGCTTTCAAAACCTGGAGACCCAGGCTGGCATTGTTTGTGCAGTACAGGTTCTACCACTATCAGTATATCAGCACAGCGCTTCACTGCTATTTGTTCCTCTTTTATTTCCCAATTCATTCCCTTTTCCTCCACCTAATCAGTCCTTTGCTTCCCACCTTCCTACCACAGGCACAACTGTGCTCATTTCCCACAGCCACAAACTGGTCCCACAGTCCTACCCCACCGCACCACTTCTCCTTTGTGCCTTTCCACACCACCTCTTAGCTCAAACACAGACCTTTTGGGCACAGGGACGGTCATTTTTCTGGATGCTTCCTTGTGAACTTTTGAAATGCCAGTGAACAAAGAATCAGATCTCCAGCAACCAGCTGGAAGCCTGTTCCAGAAGGAGAGCAACTGTCAAGTCAGAAGCCATTAAGGGACTGAATTAAAGGGGTTGGCTGGAAGTGTGGCTTGATTTATGCAACACTTTTAGTTACAACAATAATGGTAATGATGATGGAGGACTGTACTGCACGAGCCTGCATGGCAAGGGGACTAGCTGGGAATGGAGCAGAAAAACAGCTGCAGAGCATCCACTGTGCTAGGGAATGTGGTACAGTGTGAGTAATGAGGCTAAGTAGGTGTGAGTGTGTGTCTGTACCAGAATGTGGGGAGCTCTGGTGCACTGAGAATGCAGGTGATCTTTGGTGCTGAGATTACCAAGACGATGCCTGTTTCCTGAGCCACTGTGTGCAGTTCAGTCAGGAGAGGGATGGTGGCCCAACTCACCTTGGAGCAGGGTATAGAAGGCCCCTGATGCTGACAAATTGGTTGTTATTGTAACATCATCCTTGTTGGAGGTTTCCACCTGGACATGCACGGAGCTGTCGGTATCGCTGCGGAAGCTGCTCACTTGGCCTGTAGGGAAGGTCACGTTGGTCAGGCGGCCAAAGCTGTCGTATCTGAAAGAGAGAATGTAATGAAGTCAACGGCATCAACAGAGGACGAATCATCCTATAAAGCAGAGATCAATTCTTCAGGTCATCATCCAGATTTTTCACGGAGAAAAATGCACTGTCACTCTTTCAGAGAGTCTTGAGGTTTTTTTGGCCACATGAGAAGAAAATCACAGCTTTTAGCTGAAGAAATTGAAGCAAAGAATAGAAAATTACTAAATACATATCAGCTTGTATTTTAACAATATTTTTCCAACATTCCTTACCTGCACTACGCTTCTTGTTTACAAGAGTAACTTTATTTCCCATCTACTATGCTGTGACTTACA
This sequence comes from Irena cyanogastra, assembly GCA_013397155.1. Classification (NCBI taxonomy): domain Eukaryota; kingdom Metazoa; phylum Chordata; class Aves; order Passeriformes; family Irenidae; genus Irena; species Irena cyanogastra. The sequence goes on along the minus strand of VWZV01010744.1, from coordinate 1,274,911 downwards.
GAAAAGCACTGGCCTGTGCATCCTCTCGAGCAGAACTAGGAATTTCTGAAGCCCAACAACCGATTTTTCTGGTTGTATCCTGAGCTCAGCAATTTATTTTTTTTTCCCTATCTAATTTTAAAAAGCTACATATTAAGGTAGCAGCAAGGACCAGAATGGCCACATCAGGCAGAGAATTGTCCTTTGTGAACATGGTGTAGAGTCCTGGGCACAGCTGAACCCCTGTGTCTACCTTTTCCTGTTCCTAGGACCATATGGAAGGACTGATTTAAAAGTGTAAAAAAACAGACCAGTTTTCACCCCTACTGTGTCCTTGGCCTTTCCAATGAGGAATCAACATAAGCACCATCTGGGAAGGTTTCTGTGATGTAGACATCTATGTACCAGGGCCCAGGTAAAATAAGCTTCATACACACACGCCCCACAGCAGTTAACAAGCAGGGGGAGTTATTTTTTGCTAAAAAGAAAAACAGACATTTGTGTCTAGAGCCCTCCTGAGTTAAGAGAGCAAATACATCATTATGCCTCCCATCTGTGGCATTACAAAAAGGATCACAGACCCAAAAGACTGGCAAGGGATCTTTGCAGTGAGCTTATTGTAGTTGAAATGAAGAGCAATAGGGAGCTCTACTGGTTGATCTCTGGAGGGCTGTTGGACCTTCTGATGAGAGGGACCTTTAGGGAAGGTGTATTTAAATAGTTAGGGAAAACCAGAAAAATTCCAATAAATCAATCAGGGATAATAAATGTTTGACTTTTTTCAAGCCCTGCCCACAACTCTTTTAAGAATGGTTTATATGAAACGAAGTAGATCATATTACGAAAATTTATCATTTGGAGATGAAAAGTAAATGGTGGGCAAGCAGAGAGCCTTGTCCATTGGTGAGCCTTTGGAGGAATGCAGTGTCCAGTGAAGGGCAGCATTCCTCAGGATGACAAAGTAATGTAAATGATACATCAAGGATAACAAGCTTAGAAAACCTGATGCAAGAAGGCAAAGCCAAAAGAAAAGAGTTCATTCAGAAAAGGGGAAACAAGGAAGAGGGAAGATGCCACCCTAACAACAGGTGTTCGGAAGAGGATTATGATAAATTGCTAATCATGTCTACTGAGGATATGACAGAAAGTAAATGGAAACAATGAAAATTCAGGTTAGAAGCTGTAGAACATTTTCAAGGCCCATGGTTGCTCAAGCAGAGGAACAGATGGAGCACTGGAAACCCCACTGCCCAACTCTTTTAAGAATAAGTTAGAGAAATGTCTTAGAGGGAATCTGGATACAGATGATCAGACCTTGGAGGGAGCAGATGGTTAAAGAGCTCTTGATGCTTTTTTTGGGACTACTCTGAGCTGAGGAATAAGAAAATACACCCCATCTAATAAAAAACCCAGAAACCAAATAAAAACCCAAGGAGAAGAGGGGAGTGGAGGGGAAGGGGGGGAATGGGGGGAGAGGAGGAGAGGGCAGGGCAAGGGAGGGCAAGGCAAGGCAAGGAAAACACAAAGTACGAACTGCAGCTGATGAGAGACACATGAGCAGCCACTGGACTGGCTCTGCACTATACAGATAAAAAAATTTGTTGCCTCTTCCACTCTCATTTTCCCAGATTCGAACACAGTGCTGGTACTTCACTTTTGAAATATAGGGGCAGGGATTTAATGTGAGGAAGGGCTAGTTGAAAAGATGATTTTTGCCTAAGTTTAATATTTAGATTATACTGACAAAGTGGGTGACCTCATTGCAAATCTCCACATCCCTCAGGTTTGTCCCCTTGTCCCCTGAGCAGAAGAGAAGGTAGTAAGATAGAAGAAAGCATTTGCCCTCCACAGTCAGCCTATCAGTCATGGATTATCCAAGCCTTGCCCTTTCCCTCCAATATCCTGGCAATCAATCAGCCACGTGTAAAATGGAAAAGAAAGAAGAAAAAAAAAAACATAACAAGAAAAGGTTGAAAACAGGACTGCTTTGCAGGAGTCTGGCAGAGACCAGTTAAAGCTTTTCCAAGCAGCTAGCAGCCTGGATCTGAGCTGCATCTCCATGCAAGAGCCAGAATTAAAGTGCTCCCAGTACCAAACAATTTACTCCAGATTTGTGGCTGCCGTGTTTGCACTGAGACAAATGTGTTTTGCTTGTACTGTCTCCAGTCACCTGCACATCTTCTCCTAAACCAGCATGTGAATCTTAAACAGAAAACATCACAGGCAGTCTCTTTACCCCATCTGCTGAGACAAGACCCAAGGGATAGGATTTAGTCTCTCCCCTGAGCAGAGAAAACATTTCATCACTGAAGGTGTGTTGTGTAACACCTCAAATTCTTTCTACCACAACATCAATAGTCCTATATCTATAAATCAGTCTGAACTGTGAGGGCAGATTCGAGTTTGGAAACATTCCGAAATTTCAGTCAGATGAATCTGAATTTGGCACCTCTGACTTGGTGGATTAGTAGGTGTGAGGGATTTATTTCTATTGCTCCATTTAGATTTTAAAAATGAGCTACTCCTAAAAGCAAGCCTGATTCACCTCCTAAAAATAATGTCACAAATCTAGATGTGTTGCACTGAAGTCTAATGGATGAGTTTGGTGTAACAGGAATATAAAAGGAAGCAGGTCTGCAGGTTAGGGAAATAAAGAGTGCAAAAGCCAGGATGCAGGCAGAGAGCTTGTTCATATGGTAAGTGCTGAGTCAATGTCCTGTGAGTCACAGCTTTTTATCCTAATTGAATGGCACTCAGAAAAATGGTGAGAGTGAGCACAAAACCTTTACTCCATGCAAGTCCTACTTACGTGCTCCAAAGAAAGCCTCAAAACCCTGTGGATATTCAGTTTAACAGCCCCCAGCAGCAGCAGACAGCCAACTCCTTATATGCATCAAATCACAGGAATACAAATTGGTTTGGGGTGAAAGGGACCTTACAGATCATCTTGCTTCACCCACCTCACCATGGGCCAGGACACTCCCCAAAAGATCACATTGCTCCAAGCCACATCCAACCTGGCCTTGAACACATACATCTGGGACAGCCAGATCTCCTCAGGGCAACCTGTACCAGTGCCTCACCACACTCACAGTGAAGAACTTCTTCCGATCATCTACTCTAAAACCTACCCTCATTCAGTTTATAGCCATTTTCCCTTGTCTTAATGCAGGATGCTCTTATTAAAAGGCAAGCAGTGCCTTTTTACGTAATATTACGTAGTGTAAAATAAATATTATTTTATATAGTATTTCTGTTGTGCCTTTTAAATAATATTTTTATAATCCTGGACATCAAGCTTCTAGCACCCTCACATCTCTGTTTCTCCATCTCTGTTGGGCAAATAAATAATATTTTCAAATATGCAACTGGAGAAATCTGCCAGTAACCTTTCCTTGGTGCAAATTAGGTTAAAATTGCAAGGAAAAAAAAAAGAATGGAAGAGTATGATGGCACTTAGACCTCTGTGCACACATTTTTCTTGTAAAGTCAAAATGACTAAGTACAATACACTTAATTTACATGGTTACATTTTTACAGCCGTACAGAACTCACGGTACTTCATCAAGAACAAGGACTTCCATTTGAGACTTTGGATCCTGAGAAGCAAGGCTCCTTTTGGGCCTGAACAGTCTGGAATGATCTGCTGGAACTAGTTTAAGATGTCTGCAGAAGTACATTAGACTGTTGGCACATCCTTAGTCACCCCATTAACCTCCTTCAGAAGGAACTAGAACCATCTGTGTTTTCTGCATGTGCAGGAGCTGCTGCACCTCTCTGCCCAGCAGCCAGACAGGGACCTGCCAAGGACTGGCTTTGTCGGGGACAGCTTACTGATTTGCAACTGCAAGGAGGTCCTGCCTTAAAAAGGAAGAAAAATGAGAAGGTAGAACAATTAGACCGTTCCCAATCTTATTATTATTTTTAACTAGTGACAGATGAAGTGTAAAATGCTCACGTCCAGACTAAAACTCCTTTTAGCACTGTGGTGGCAATGCAGACGGAGGTGTGGGAAGCCCATTAGCATGAACACACACAGTGTTTTCTTCTTGGCAAACAGTTCTTTTTTCTGTTTTTACTCAGAACTGGAGCATTTTCCCCCTTTCCCCCGATTTAGCTTACACAACACATACCTGATATCATCTATCACATACCCACAGTCTCCCAGGGATGTGAAGACGTGCACATCCCAGAGATAATATGCTTAACAAGTGAAATGTGCTGGTTTCTTCCACCTCTGCTTTCAGCCCTACAAAGGCCCTTCCAGGGCACACCTCAGCTTGGAGAGGAAGGCCAAGTAACTGGCTCTTGTGTAGCTGCAGGTGTGCCCTGGTATTTGCAGTAACATAAATCTCTCCTAGTCACCTCATTTTGCAGCTAAGCTGCCTAGCCTGTTTCCACAGCATCGGGATTTAGGGCTGGGCGAGTTTTCATCACAGCCTAAGACTTCTGTGTTCTCCAAACGCTCTGAAAGCCCCAGAATTAAGGAAATACTGAAGCATGGGAGTGCACACAGCAGCCACTTGGAGCAATGAATCCATCACCTGCTAACACAGCTGCTGCCTCCCATTCAAACCTACTGCAAAGCCTCAGCACTTACAATTACAGTGGCAATTATTAGGCCAGCAAAGGAAGCCGTTGCCATCCATTCCCAATTGGAAACGTACTTAGCTAAGGTTCAATGCACAGAATTAAAATGGTATTTGGTGCTTATGAGGTCTAATTGTTGGCTTGTAAACATTCAGAGCTTTCATTTATCACATTACCATTGTGTAGAGACCTGGACCTTGGGAATTAAAGAGCATCCTAAGTACCATCTATTCAGAAATCAATTTCTTGCCTGAGTTTCTGCATTTCCTCATTTTAGCTTCTTCACATTTCATCAGCCTTTTAAAACACAAGTCAAATAGATCAGAAAAAACTCACTATAATAATATGGTATTTAGTGCCAAAGTGTCTAAATGGACCTTGCAAACTATATTTTGCATGTGATTATACCAATGTGCACCCAGTGCCTCTTAACAAGTTCGCCTCATCCCAATTTTTCAAACAACATTAAACACAACATTAAAAATAAATCTATGACAGACAAACCGATAATACTCAGAAATGCATGAAGGCAAATCCTCTCCCTAATGACCAAAGGCCAGGTTGTGGTCACAGTCTGCTGAATTTTCTGACTGCATAAAAAAAGAAGAGGAAGATGTCTTTCTAGCTTTTATGATATTCTTAATTCCCTTGGTTCCCAGCTAAACTTTGGTATCAGGCATTCATTTTGAGGCAGGGCAGTGGCTCAAAATGTGACCTCACAACTTAGTGAGGGTACTGGGGAACTGCTATTTTATCATGGCACTTACTGGAGTTTCACTGCAACTTTGTCAGAGGAACAATAATAAGAATCTCATAATTTTATAATGTAGAAATTGTGGAAAAAGTGGAATCAAGAAAGCTGGCTAAAAGAGGAGGGAGGACAAAAGCCAAAGGTGTTTTTCATACTCCAGTCTGCTGCAGGAGTAGAACAAGACACTCACTTGAACTACACTATATCAAATCCTGTAAAACTCTGTGTATGACCTGATAAATCAGAGTCTGACAGACCAGGGCATTGGCTTTGGCACCGAAAGCTGCTGGTGCTGGGGTGGGACCTCTGTTGAGCCCTGGGGGTCACTGGGAAGCCATTCAAGGTCCTCCTGCAGGCTCAGTCCAGCTGGCTCCTACCTTCCATCCATTACAGTGTGTGAGGTTTGGCAGAGTTCGGTTCTCCGTAAAACAGCCTCCAGTGTTACAGGGTCAAAGCTCCCCTTACCACTCATCTGAAGATCTGGCTCCATGAGACCCTTTGCCCTCCAGACAACTGTGAGCCACTTCTTGGAGAGTCTGTGAAAAGGTTTTGAATTTCTGGGCTTGGCTGGAGCAATGTGTAAGCGTTTGAGTCTGTATGGGAGGAGGTGACCTTCAAAACTAATTGGACACACAAAGGACCTAAGTAAAAGAGCCTCATCTGGGCTAAATAATGCATAGAAGGTTTGACTTTGGCTCAGAGGGAAATTGAATTAATGTACAGTGATAACATCTCAGTGAACTAATCAAGATAATTGCCGTATTCTTGATTTAAACAAATCCATTAATAAGAATTTCCGGATTCTGAAGCAGACGAACAGCAACTGCAACAGCAACTTTGTAAAGGCTGGTAGCAATTTTTTCAGGTCAAGTTGAAAAGCAGCAACAACAAAGCAGCAAGCAGTCACATAGCATCCTTTGTCTTTTACTGGAGGAGTTGAACAAGTTGTTTCCCTGGCTGAGTTTCCAGATCAACTTCCTTTGCTGCTGATTATCACTGTTGTGTCACCAGTCCAACGGGAAGAAAAGTCTTTAATCTAGTTACTGGATGAGCTGAACTGCATTGCATTAACTGACAGCTAATGTCAAGCCCACTGAAGGGGCAGGAAAGGTCTATATAATGCTAAAACCCTCAAGTAGTCATAGACAGGTCTTTAGAGACAGGCTAATTACTTAGGGAGCTAAGTTTCACTCTCAAACAAAAAGGGAAACTGCACCCCATTATACACTGTCTTACTCAGAGCTAAACCTGACAAAACAGGATTGTTAGAGCAGGCCTGGATGTAGGATGTGTGAAAGGAAGAGCTGTAAGTGCTGTGAGTGAGTCTGCGACCGCCTGAAGCCAGCACTGGTCTCTTCCCCCACAGAAACAAAAGGACAATGTGCCAGTCCAGCATGAAGCCTTAGAGGACCTGAATTCCCTGGTGTGCCCTGGAGATAGACCTCCAGTACATCCTGCATCAGAACATCCTGCCTCCTAACCTCCTTTCCAGAGCCACACCAATGTGCCCACATGTTGGAGCTCTTTGCAGCCTTATAATAAAGGCTAAGAAATGCCCTGGCAAGAACAGCACCTGGAGGAGAACCAGAGATGCTGGCTGTGTTGGCTGGAACTAGATGTTCTTTAAGGTCCTTTCCAACTCAAGCCATACTATGACACTGTGATTCCATGATGAACATGTAGTGATGCCTCTCACAGAACACCACTGCTCTGTCATGTTGAGTTTCTGATTTATGGTCCTTTGTAGACAGTGGGGTGAAAGGTAAATCTTTTGAGGATGTTCTTAATGGGGCCACTGGTACAGTGTAAACTTGCCAGCTGGATTTACTTTACTTTTAACTTTTTAGGCAGCAGTGCCCAGCTTGCCCTGGCCTGCAAATCATTGTGTGCTGTGAGAAACATGAAACTTTTCCTCAGAGTCAGATTTGATGCCTTTATTTCTTTGGCCATGAGCAAAACAGAAATATGAACTTCACCCTTTCCCTCAGTCAGGACTGAAAACTCCTTCAGAGCACCTTCCAGTCACTCGTGTTCACAGGAATTCTCTAAATGACTTAAGCCTTCCCAATGTACAATTCCTGATGTTTTGATAGAGAAACCAATAACATGAAGGTAGTGAATGCTGATTTTATTTGGTTTACACCATCTTCTTCAGCTCCTTTGATAACAAGGAATTTAGACTTCATCCTGCCATGCCTGCACTCATCCCTGCAGCTTGTGTTTCAGTCATGTAAATCCTCTGTCTGGTGAGATTGTTTTACAAGAAAGGCATCAGAGTCCTGATCTAAGATACCAAGAAATGGAGAATATACTGCTTTCACGGTTGGTCACTCTAGCAGTTAGGTCATCTCAGCCTTACAAAATCACACCTTCTTGTCAACTTGAATTTCTCTAGCTTCGTTTTCCAGCCCCATACCCTTCTCAAGCCTGTCTCTGTTAGACTGAGAGTTCCTCTCCAGGTGAGAGCTTTGGCTGACATGTTGTGATCTGGACCCTTCCTAGTCTCATTCATGTAGAGATAAATAGACCAAGTCTTTCTTGTTCTCCCCATGAGTGAATTTTTGAAGCGTTTTCCTGCCCAGCCTTCAATTTCCACTGCTCTTCATAAACTGTGTTTTTATGAGCTGACATATAATATTAGTCACATCAATGCTGCACAGGGGAAAAAATCAGCTTCCTACTAGCTACTAGAAGTAGAGTGTGATGAGTAAATGTATTCATTTAGTTTGTCCATCCAAGCAACAAGTTAGACAGATTTGCCATGGCATCACGTGAGGATCACACTGAAGACCTGATGCCTTGCTACAGCTCAGAGAGCCAAGGTTCAGCCCACTTATATGTGTACCTTGGCATCAGACTGTGCAAGAATATATTTTGTTTAAACGAAACCTACTTTACTGAGCAATTGAAATATTTGACCCTTATTTTCTATTCTAATTTTATCAGTCTGATTTTATATTCTTTCCCTGGTTTCACATGCAAAACCTGGACAGAATCAATCCCTCTAATTCACTGATCTGCCTTCCAAGTCCCTAGTGGATAGGATAGGATAGGATAGGATAGGATAGGATAGGATAGGATAGGATAGGATAGGATGAAAAAGTATAGTCTCCAATTCAAGCATGAAAGATTTAGGCTGAGCATATAAAAAGGCTTTCTAATAGTAACAATAATATAGGTAAATACATTGTTGTCATTAACAATATTTATAAATAACTCAGATGACTGATAGAATTCATCTGACCAAACTGCAGACATCTGCAACATAAATATTGATATCTGGACTCATCATTCTCTACTACCTTTGCAGAGATAAACTTTCAGAGATACAACTCTTCTCATCCTAAAGGAAATACCTGACATAACTCATAAGAAACTAATCTTGAACGAACCTGTTTCTCTCCACCTGCCTGTAAAGGGAGGCTGAAGGAGCTAATTCAGATATAGACTTTCACCCTGTAGTTTTATATAGTTGCATCAGGAACTATCAGGAACAGTTAAATAGAGATAAGTGATCACAGGTTTGGATGAGGCATGTCTGAAGGCACAGTCACAATTCTACATTCAGTGATGCTGTGCTATCATACAGTGCTGCCTTGCTCTAGTCAAGATTTCCATAGTCCAGCCACTGGAGAATACTGACTTCCATCCAGCTCTAAAAAGCTTTCTTATGACTCTTCTGAAGTACAAAAAAGGACCAGAATGATGACTTTCACAAATGCTCTATTTTGTTAGACAGCAAGAAATAATGGATCACTGTTATAAATATATCCACAGAGCAAGTTGGTTTCGAGCTTCTGTCTCATTTTATCTCTTTTATATTTTCAGTTGCACTTTAAAATAAAAGATTATGTTTGAGGTATAAATCTGACCATTATTAGCTGTAATGTTTAGTTTGCTTCACTGTCTGTGGCTGCATCTGTTTCCAAGCACAAGAACTACTGAGTTCTTTGCAAAAAGAAAATATCTCCCTGATTTAGCACAATGGTCCTGACAATATAGCTGGCTTTCACTTCTGTGGAGAAAAACACCATCTTTTTCCTCCCTAAGGCCTTCCTCAAGCAAATTCAATGGAAAAGATGGAGAGTATTAACTTGGATTCACTGAGGAATATTGCTACAGTAATTGCAAGCAGAAAATTGATGAAATGCTAATAACGTTTCAAAAGATTCATCACAGAGTTTCCATCAGTTCTTTTCAAGGCAAGAGCAGGAGCAGTGAGCATTAAAAAAAAGAAATTTGAAACTGGGCCTGGAACATTTTAAGGAGAGAACTAAAGCAACCACATATCAACACAGGTATGTGGGTTTAGACAGCTCTCCTTTCCTGAATCCCTTTTTTTAAACAACTTTTTTATTTGTCATCTTGGGAACTGTCTATTCTAGCCAAATTGGATTCTTACAATGGGTCTATTATTATGGCAGCTGAACACTTCCATGTAACCATTCAAACCATGTGGGAAATGATGCACTTAAAGGAGCATTTCAAAGAGGTTACACTTGTAAATAAAATTTAGACTAAGGAAGAGGGAGAGGAAAGGACTCTCAACAGCAGGATGAATCCTTCTAGATGCTCTTCACCCAGTTATCTATCTTTGTCCTTTTTTGTATCAGAAATGTGTTGTCTTCATGATATTTATAAGCAGGGAATTCCTAACAGTAGCACAGAAAAGAAGTACAAATATTCAAGATACTCCCATCTCTGGGTTTTTCAATGCATCCTGTCTTCTCTCTGCTTAAAAACCCTTTGGGGATAGTCCTGAACAATTCCAAGACTACTTTTAAAGCTTAGTGAGGCAAATTGCAACAGTAGGAATTGAGCAGTCCATTAATTACAGAATTGTTTCCAGAGCAAGCTCTCATTAGTCATTGCCAATTGTCATTCTACATCAGACATTTCAAACAGGCACAAAAAAGACATTGCAGCAGAGGAAGTAGGTGAAAAGCTGTGAAAAAAGAGGCTCTGATGGAACTTTCATACTTTCAAGGCTTTCAAGGCCAAGAAAAATTCTCTGACACGCAATCTAAATCTCCAGTTCTGACTACAGTTAAGGAGAACCAGGTGTCCAAATTACTTAGAAAAACTCAGTAGAAATTCTGTCTGACTCCTGACTTGGTAGAGGGAGCTTATTCAAGCTCTAATGCATTTACTGCCAGTATCTAGTGTTTGAGTGAAATCTTGTACTCTCTGTTCTGGCCATTTTATTTGGACAATAATTCTGATCAGGGAATTAAATTCTACCAACCTTGCATGGTTCAGAGAACACAGAATGAAGTCATGAGTCCCAATATTCATAAAAAACTTACTCATAAAATGTTGTCCAACCGTTTTCATTGCTTTTAGTGGCAAGGAGACCAGAGTTGCCATGGTAAGTCATCATGGCTATTTCATGCCCCTGTGTTGTTACACTCTTGAGTGCGCTGTTGGTACCAATTGTCACCCAGTAGACTTGGCCATCAGGCACCACCAGCCAGAGGGGCATCCCTGTGGAATCTCTTCGGATGTTGACTAGGTTGCCATTATTGTCAGTGATCAGGGTTATATCTCCATCTCCAGAATAAGTAAAATTGTAAAGATAATCTCCAGTGGTAAGGCTCTGAGTATAAAGGTGCTTCCCACTGGTGTCAAACAAGTAGAGTTCTTGGTCTATGGGTGAGGATAACTCATACAGATTTTGTGTGTTGAGGAACGGTCTGTTTTTCCGAATGAAGCGGATTCGGATATTCCCCAGGTCGGCGACATACAGCTCCCCATCTGCACACACGGCGAGGGAGGACGGCGCGTTGAGCTTGGCGTCCTTGGCGTAGCCGTCGTCCCCCGAGAAGCAGTCGCAGTTGGCATCGTTCTTGCAGTCGCAGCTGCTCGGGGCGCCGGCGACCAGGGAGATCTCCCCATTGGTGGTGACCTGCCTGATGCGGTTGATCTTCTTCTCGTCTGTCTCAGCGATGTACAGGACCCCGTTATGGGACACGGCCAGGGCAGTGGCAGACTCCAGCGTGGCGTGGATTGCCACCTTGCTGAGGAGAAAGTGATCCATGCCTGGCACCTGGCAGTGCATGGGCCTCCCTGCCACGATGCGCACTTGGTGGTTCTCAGAGATCTGCAGCACAACGTTATTGTCGAGGACGTAGAGCGAATTATCCATGGGATTCACTGCCAGATCCGTGGGCCACTCAAGACGAACCTTCATGGTAAAAAAACACACGGGAATTTTTATAGCAAGACTTTTTTCTACTGCATGATTGCTATAAATCAATCACAATGAGGATGGGATCAACATGGATTAAAGAGGGAATGGGTGAAAAACCCCACAACTAATTATTACTTGATAGGTGGCCATGGAGGATATAACCTGCTGTGAGTGAGGGGGCTTAGCTCCTGATCATGTGAAGCAATCACATGGGGACACCCACACTCTGCACTGGAGCACTGGTGGGAACCGGATGATGGACAGAGGCAAACCATTCTACGATTTTCCCTCTCTTGTATTTTTTGAACTGATGGAAGCTGGAACTCATAGCAGAGATCTGGGACTGTAAATTTCGCTGTGTGAAGTGCTATGAAATCAGACACACAAAACAATGATTCTTCTGTGTGAAGGATTTTTCACACAGGTGGCTGAACTCTTGGTAAATGACAAGAAGTGACAGACACAAAACTGGCAGCTGTGCCAGTATCTGTGAATATCTAAGTTGTAACCTATGGTTTTCTGCTTATGCTGCAAAAATGCAGAATAGCAATTCACAGGAAATTCAGGCAACTTCAGTTCATGGAGTAGAATACTTGTGCCTTCACGGTGATTTTCAGGTTTTGTTTTAGCATAATGGAAAAATGGGTTCAGGAGTGACATATCCCAGTTCTACACTGATAATCCATTAAAACAGTGACTGGCAACACCACAAGTGAGTAAGCACTAGAATGACTTCATTTCTAGCTCTGCTTCTGCAACACACTCTTTTCAAGTAAGTCTTCTCTTTTGTTGCCAAAACTAAAAAATATTTACCAACAGAATTCAGAATAGGGGTTTTTTTTTTGTAAAAAACTCCAAGTTGTTCATTTTTTTAATTATTATATTTTATTTCAGGTTCATACAGAAAAAAAAAAATCAGTCTTGTGCTGATGGGAACCTATCAGTTCCAGTACAGTTTCTTTGTTTTGAACCTTCGTTTCCCAACATCCATCTTAGTTGCTGCTTCTTCTCATTTGTCCAACGTGACTAAGTTTACAGGAGTATTTTGTAAACTTATTGGAAGAAGGAGGAGTAGATGCCAGCAGACTCAGGTCCAAGAAACCATCGTTCACTGTGATTTTATTTAAAACTGAGTAAGGAGAGACCAGGTAAGATCCACAGGAACATAGGAAATTTCTATTTTTAAGGCCCATAGTTCTACATCTCTGCTACAGCCACACTTTATTTTGATGCCTTTATATGCCTTTTCAGCATTTTTTTAAAGGATCAGATGTAAGGTATTTAGTTCATTGTGTCTTCTAATGCCTGAGTGTGTGCGGCTTATTTTCATTGCTAAGCAGTTTGCTGAGCTCTGTCTGCTCTGGTTCTCTGCTTGCAAAATCTCCTTCCTTTTCTCAGCTCCTGGCCTATTTTAACCCTTCATGTAGTAAAACATTATAGCCTGTGGTTTTCTCTTTAATAATTCATGCCTCCATCCCTTCCAGTGGTCTTTAAGCTCTGCAGTCTTCAGTTAGCATCAAGAGCTGAGTTTATTCTGAACTGACAAGGGAATTTTCAATTTCTTAAAAACCATTCCTTGTCAACAGTGGCAGCTAAATATTTCATGTCCTCATGTCCCAGGGAGCCTCAGGGACCTGGCAGAAAAGACCCTTCTATCTGCTGTAAATGATGAAAAGCTGCTTCCCAAGCTGGATTTTATTTCTAAATCAAGCTTGTATTCAGTATGTTTCTCTACAACAGGAGTGGTTAATCTGCCAGTCCTAGTACAGGTTAATCTAAAAATGGTTCCTGTCATTTTATGAAAAGAAAAAAAAGAGTCTTCAGCAGATACATGTTCATCTCAGAAGTGTTTGAACATGACATTGGTTTACATAGGAACTACATAACCTGGAAGCAGATAATTTTTAAAGCCTGATTATACAATGGTCTTTTGCTAACTGACCCTGAAATTCATGAAGAAGAAATTATGTCTGTAAGACGAGAAACATATGACAAGGTGGCCTTTGACCATCAAAATTTTGCCTCTATAGAAGGCAGAAAAACTTTCAAAGTAATAATTTCAGTTTGTTCATAAATTACAGACAGCAGGAGCCAGTTGCAAGGAAGTAAGAAAAATCTTTTCAAATTAGAGGGAAAAAACAAAAACAGATTCCATATGGGAGCATGGAAATTATCTAGGTAGTTACAAAAAGGAAACCCAATTGACATCTATTGTGGCTGAATAACAGCACTTAGCCCTCCAGCTATGATCTACATTTTCATAGGAAAGGACAACATTCCTCCAGTCAGGCAAACAACAAGTGGCACAAAGGTTTCAAAGGATACTGTCCTAAACTGGCAGAATTTGACAAGCTGGCCAGTGCCACACAAAACTGAGTGCTGGGCTGTAACAGATTTCTCTTTTGCACCATCCAGCAGTAAAGCAATCATCAAAATGAGATTTCCTTTTCTCTCTTCTTTTTTTTCTCTCCACCTTGAAGCAGCAGGACTTAAAAGCCCAGCATGATGGTAGCTGCAACCAATTTGCAGTCTGATGCAATTCAAGATTCTTGTTTTCCTGCTGTTGCTAATTTTGGCACCACATCCTCCAATCAGTATTTCCTATGTTAATTTGATTCAGGTCTAAAATTGTGCTGGGCCAAATTAGGATGAGGGGAAGAACATAAAAAAACCTGTGATTAGCTAAGATGTTATAATGGAGCATGGCATATAAGTCCATGGAATATAGTGAGATATGACCATAACCAAAATCTGCCTTCCCAGGAATCTGTGCCTTCCCACTGATTGGAAACTCTGAAAGACGTCAGTTCTGTGGCTGGGACATCTTTAAAAATCTCACCCCAAGAAATCTATGACTAAGGGCAGTCAAATGTTTCCTTCTGTCCTTATAGCCTAATTCTTTTATGATCCAGTCAATTTTATACCATAAACTATGTAGAAATGCAACTTTCCTTGACCTCTTTCATCAGACCTGCTGGGGAAGTACACAGAGAAGTAGAAAAGGGTGAAGGTGTAGGCTTGCATTCTGTAAAAACAAAACCAAACCACTGTCTCACCTGAGAAATGTCCATGACAGAGTCACAGCTGAGAGGCCGAGCAGATGTCAAGTCATTGGAACCCAACACAGTTGAGATGATTCCATTCTGATCAATCCGCCTGATCATGGTGCCATCCACAAAGTAAATCAGCCCAAACTTGTCCACGGTGATGCCTGAGAAGGAACAAAGAAAGACAGTCAGAAAGTGGTGGCCTGACACGAGGAGCAATATATTTTATGACATTCCAAATGGATGAGAGGATAGTTGGGCATGTGGGAGTCCTGGTTATCAAGAGCTTTGAACTGGCACCATTCCATGTAAGGCACTTTCAAGTGGCACACAATGCAATTCAGAAATCCCTGCTCGCTCCTGGAAAAGGGCATGGCATTCGGTGAACTGCTGAAATGAAAAAGGTTTTGTAGTAACTGCGTGTCCTGCATGTTCAGAACCTGGTTTTATTCCTCGTGGTACAATGGTAAGCCATTCACGTAAAAATGTTACACCGATGAATCTTTCAAAAATGGCGATAAAAAAAGGCTGTGAAAGGTCCATCAGGTCAATCAAATTCCAGATGGATAAATGAGAAAGGGTTTTCCCTAGGATAATCCTACTAATATACAGTGTTTCACCTGATTCTGAACTCTGCTAGTGATTAATTTCATTGTTCAAACCTCCTTTGTAGACATACTCCTGTCAGTGGATTTGAGATCTGCTGACAGCAGTTACAGGCTGCTGATCTCATTTCTTACCCTGCAGATAGTGCTCTACACTTTCTAATTAGACCTCATAACAGTCTATTGAGTGTGATCATTCTAATTTTACATATCAGAAAATTAACAGATAATGCAATTCTCACAAGGTCTCAGAGAAAGGTCATGACTGAGGCAGGAATAAGAAGTCAGGGGCTCTATTCACCTCTTCTTTGTGCAAGTATAAATTCAAATAACTCCACAGTCATTCAACTCATCTACCCTATAGAAGCAGAATGTCACTCAGCATACTATTTGAGTGTGTTAAAGACACTAAAAGCTTGTAAAGAAACAGAAAAAAAATGTAGAGGCCTGTAACATCTTTTTCTATGCAAGTGAAAATTCTGCTTGAAATATATGAATATTAGGATCTTCCTGTTTGGTTTCTTTTGCTTGCAGGGCTAACAATCACTTGGCAAAAAGCAGACATCTGCACTGTGCATCTAAGCAAGTATCTGATGCTACTCCAATCAGTGGAGAGAGAAATCTGAGAGTGCAATTTGTATCACCCTAAAGCCCATATCCCCAAGAGATTATACAAATCCTGCTAGAAATACCTTTTCCTCCCATTTGACTATAAAAGCAGACTACAGCAAATATCTCTATAGAAAACATTTATATTGTAGGCAGATTAAATTAGTGAGCTGAATCCTCACTAGACTACCTCTTTGGCTGTCATCTTGGTGACAGAAATTATGGAAATTCTGTTTCAGATAGAAAGCTTTGAGAATGTTTGAGGAGTGATCAGATCTTGTGTTCCTCCAGAATGCTGTTTTGCCAGATCCCCTTATTTGAAACACCTACATGCTCAGTCTCCATCCACTGTGAGCTCTGCTGTGAAGTGCAGATGCAGCAGTTCACAGATCAAAAATTCTAGATTTTCATAGAGTAGGGACTAATCCTTTGATTGCTTTGGCAACTAAAATCATGGCCTTTAGCCAGCACTGTAAGTATTGCATGGGCTGGAAGCCACAGAGGTAGGTGATACGTGGAAAAACATAGCAGATTTCATTATAAGGAAATCCGCAGAAGATAATCTGGCCTGGCATTAGGACTAAGTCATTGTTTGAGAGAAAGAACAAACTTCTACATTGAGCTGAGATAAAGGAAGGGATTCAGACGTGGTTGCAACCTGTTGATTCCAAGTCAATTAGGAGCCAGAAAACTGGTGTTTCAGATCACTGAGCTGAATGGGAGCTGTGTATTATTGCCAGGAGGCAAAACCAGCATTTTTGTTACTTCTTCACAGCATCATCCTGTTTGAAGGGCATCACTTTGACCGGGATTGGATATTTGATCATCAGAGCTGTGTGGTTTCAGAATAGCCGCTATGGCAGTGAGGAAAAAATTACTTGCTGCTTTCAAGATGAAGTTTATTAATTTTCAAGGGGATTATATAGCAGGATTGCTGAGATAATGGATGACAGGACTGAATGACCTAAAAGATTGCTTCTAGTCCTACACTTTAATACCTGTGTTGAATTCATGCCAAGGACTCATCTTTGCAGGGCCATGAAACAAGAGCTTCGAAGAGGAGCACAAGGTAACTCTTGAACATCTGAATTTACTGAGGATAGCGAGGCACTGGCAAAAGTTTCCTAAAGAAATTGTGGCTGCCCCATCCCTGGAAGTGTTCAAGGACAGGTTGAATGGGCTTTGAGTAACCTGGTCTAGTGGAAGTTCCTATCCAGGGTGGGTAGAAACTAAGTGGTTTATGGTTCCTGCCAAACCAAGCCATTCTATGATCTGATGAATGCTACGGGAGAAGCCGCAGTAGTGGTGGCCATTTATTCTCACTATAAATATAAAGACATCATTTGTATTTTAGCACTTTGTTAAATGCTTGCAGAAGGGTCTGATGGGATAAGCATCAATACCTCACTGGCATCCATGGCTTTCAGGAAGCTATCTTCACCTGCCATGAGATTTGTCAGCACTATGGCCTGTTCAATGGATCCTTCCAGGATACTGGGACATGTCACCTGTCACTGGTATCTGCTGTTGAAAGTCTCTGCTCCTCTTAGATATTTTGCCTGAGTGTCAGGTTCTTTCATGTTTGCTGGCATTTGCTTAAAAACCAGGAACACAACTGAGCTCTTTAAGCAATATGGTAGATGTGGTTTTTTTTGGAAGAAGCATGATAGAAGGTTTAGTTGATCTTAATTGGCTTTTGTCAAACACAAGAGTCTCTTACCCATTCCTTGGTTCACAACAAGTATTTTTCCGGGTGCCTGTCCATTACTCTGTGTGACAAGCCAAAAGCCAGTGAAGGGTGGCAGGCTGGATAATGTGATTTTCAATGAGGCAGAATTTTCTCCCTTAGCTAGTTCCATATGTATTGGATTGGACTTATCAGCAGCGTCTGCTGGCAGTGGCTCACTGTGTGCATTGCTGGGGTTTGATGGCTGGTCTGATTATCCAGTTACAGTAATAATAACCTGGATGCACTTCGGCCCTTGAGCCAGCTCTGATCAGCTGATAGGGCACAACTGTATTTTGCATTCCAGCTTAGACAAAGAGCTTGCACACCTGAGTAAGTGGAAGTGGGATAGCAAAGTTACCACTTATCACCCTGTTCCAGGGCAATGGTATGTGTACGTGTTCTTATCACTGAGCACTGCTCTGCTTATCCCTCTTTCATGGAGGCTAAGCAATCTCAATCGCCTCGTATTTCCTGAGATGTTCTGTAGGGCAGCAGGTTTGCAGACTGTCAAAGCCCCAAATTCCCACTTGCACACATTTCTTACGTGGCAACTGCTCCAATCCCTTCCTGATCTTTCTGATTGTCTTGGAATCAAAACTAATTGTGGAGAAGAGCCCTGCTATCCCACAGACAAGTGTCTTTGGATGGATGACTTCTGTGAAAAAGGAAAGAAGCATCTCATGGATGCTTTGTGAAAGATTGTAGAGGTTAGGTTGGACCTTTCTGTTTCCTTTCTGATATAGGCACAGTTCCAGCGCTGGGAGCTGGCTCCTGCAAACAGGCACAAAAATGGGTAATTCACATATAATGCATGTTAAGCCCAAGGCCTTGGCTTGCTTTGGTGGAAGGCTCCTCTCATGTTTCCATAGGAACATAAGGGAATTACAACCTTTCAGCATATAGCTCAAAGTTCAGCCTCACAGTTACTGAGAGGAAACAGCTGCTGCCACTACCCAGGTAGTGTTGCAGATCCAAACCTTAAGTTCTGAGATACGAAATACATATGCTATGAAATCATGCTGGCTCCCCTTGCATAAGCAGAAATCTCTTATAAAACAAGGGCTTGTAGCACCATGTGCATCTCACCACTGAGCTGTGCTGATAGAAGGTTGTGACGTGATGACATTTGCTTGAAATGTCAGAACCTAGTAGCATGAAGAGGTGACAGCACGTTATGCTGCAAATAGCTACAGGGACATGCTGAGTTTCTTGCAGAAGACAAACCACTAAGAGTGATTGCATGGTGCATATAGCTCTAGTTAGGAAAAGAAAATGGGGAAAAACCCCTTTTAACTGAATAACAAGGTGCTTAAAAGAAATCTCAATTTGGACCTTTCTTGTCTGACTGGATGCTGAATGACTGAGTAACAAAATGGCAGACAAAAATCAATGTCAGTAAGTACAGAAGAATTCACAGGGGAAGGAGAAAGCCTGACTACCCATATACACTGGCAATCTGAAAAAGAGCACACAGGAAAAATATTCTGGAATTCCTGTAAAAAGTTTTCTGCTAAGATCAGTTTTGTGCTATGCAGTGGCCAAGAAGGGAACTACAAGATAGCAAAGAATTAGCAAAGACACAGAAAAAAACCCAATAAAACAGTGGCTTGGCCAAAAAAGGACCATTCTTTTTCATGACCTGGCTAAAGAAATTGTGGAAATTGTTAGCACAGGGTGCCTGGAAGAACAAAACTAGGTGTTCAGGAAGGTTTCTAATCCAATTGATGCTGGTATATAAACACAGGTCTGGTGCAACTTCTTCAGAAATTCCCCTAAATGCTGCTGACCAGCATCTGGAGTGTTAGCACAGGAAAACCACATTGCCTCTGTCCCTAAGTGTCTCTTCTGGTCAGAGTAAGAAATTTTGTTCAGTCAGCCTCTGGTCTTCCCCAAAATGGTCCTACTATTATCTGACCATAAAAATGCTAACAGATTGTGGAGCATTGGTTTCCTCAATTAATTCTGTCGAACTCTTCATCACTTAGCGAACAACTGAGATTTTGTTTACACATTCAGCAGGGCAGAGTGAAAGAACCAATCTGTCCCCAAATTAATTACTTCATTTCACATTGGTGTTACGGTGCTAAATGAATGAGATGCCCCTTCTCTCCCCATGTGCCTTCTGAAACCTTCTTCCTATTGTGTCAGACTTGTCACTGCAGTCTCTCTTAATTGCAAGCTCCTTGGTAATTTCTCTGCCACAACATTTTCCTGAGAAGAACCACTGGTGAGTACTCAGATGAAAAGAAATGCTCTGACAAGCTGGAGTTTTAATTTTTCTTTAGATTGCTTGTAGAAGAGGATCATTATTAGCAGATGATAATTAGGAAGTGGTAACACTTTAATTTGCAAGGATATATTGAAATTCATTAGCATCTGAAAGCTTTGCTGTGCTCTGTGGCAAATGAATTGGACGGATCAGACTGGTTCCTAATAGCTATGACAAATAACCCTGACCAAACCACTGCCACCCCTATTTCATCTTTGGATCTATCTGTCCTGTGTTTCTGTAGCCTACCTTTATTAAACAAGCCAAAGATGGGTAAAATGTGAAATTCCCGGAGGGTTTTACCCTTCCTAATGTCTTTTCTAAGCTGATGGTTTAAAAGGAGTTCTTTCTTCTCTGGAGTGAGACAAGAACCTCTGTCCAGAGGGTACTTCAGAGAAATGTATTGACAGGACAAGGGATAATGGTGGATTTAGATTACATATTAGAAAGAAATCCTTTCCTGTGAGAGTGGTGAGCCACTGGCACAGGTTGCCCAGAGAGGCTATGGATGCTCTATCCCTGAAAGTGTTCAGGGCCAGGCTGGATGGGGCTCTGAGCAACCTGATTTAGTGAAAGGTGTCCCTGCCCATGTTAGTGGGGCTGGAACTGGATGGTCTTTGAAGGTCCCTTCCAATCCAAAGCATTCTATAATTCTATGAAATTATCCCCTCTGAACTCAAGGGAGCTGAGGTGAGACCTGGAGGAAGTGATCAAAACAATGGGGAAAAGTCTGCTGCTCAGAATGTGCAGAACCATTCTGAATAGTGTTTGCTGCAGTGGAGACCTCATTCTTCAGGCTATCAGATCCAGAAGATCAGCATCCCCAGAATGTGGTTCATCCCACCTTGAGCATGTGCATTGTCACAGAATGAACCATCTTCAGGGTACTAGTTTCTTTCCACTCAGAAAAGACCCAAAAAACCCCTACTTAGACCAGATGCTTGACTGTTCTAAAGGGGCTAAAGGTATATGCAAAGGCTTATGTTGACAGCTCATGACTATTTCTCCAGTCTTAATGAATTGCTGGTTTTCATCTGGCAGGAACACATCCTCAGTATTTTCCAGCAAGCTGCAAATATCAGCTAATTAAAACATCATGAAAGGCAAGACTTTTATTCTTTAGGATTTTTGAAAAAGTGTGAAGATGTCCTTAAAATATCCTACTTGGCACGAAGCAATTATGTTCAGAGAAAAAAAAAATAGCTTTAGGCTTAAAAAGTAGAGTCCTGTGAAGAGCAATGATTCTTGAAAAACTGACTTTCCAAGTCGTTCCCTGGACAGCTGATATCTCTACAGCTACAGAATAGTTTTCTAATTTCCTCTGACCATTCACTTATGAGTATTTATTTGCCTGCCAAGACACAGGAGCAGAGGGTCACTTGAGATCTACTGGTTACTTAACAATAAATCATTTTTATTTTGAACTATTATGAAATACATGAGGGAAGAGCATTTGCTGGATTTTTCTGCTAGGATGAACCACTGCAAAAGTATAAACAACGGTGACATTACATTGTCAGCATGAGTTTTCACTGTTCATCATTTATTGAGGGGACTGGGGAGTGAGTCACACCTGCCACAGCCATTGCCTCAGCAGAATTTGCAAAGTCAGGTTAGAATCAGATCAGGGAACACTGTTTAAGAACTTATATTGGCAGTGTGGGCTTTCTGCATTATTATTTTCTTGTTGTCATTTTGCTTCATGTCATTTCCTCCTTCACCCTCAATTTACTTCTGTTTTGTGAAATTTTGGAGCTATGAGGAATGAATGCATGAATTTTACTGTTATATGATTGAGGTGGAAGAATGGCCTCCTGAGAGCTTCAGTTGCCAACAAGATGGATTTCAGTGCTGAAAACTTTGAACTCCAGAGCTGTTTGCTATAGCAAAGCAGAAACATAAGTCATCTAAACCTTGTAACATTCACCCATGGATGGAAATGAATAATATTCATCTTATCTTGTACAAGGGAGAACAGAGGCCCAACAAAAGTGGTGGGGCATTTTTTTCCACTGATTGAACTTCAAAGAGGTGCAGAAAATTGGATTACAGATTTCTGGATTCCCTGATCTCATGATTCATCTGGTGGACTGCCTGAATCTCTCTACCCAAGTCACTTAATTTTCTTTTCAGTCGGCCTTCTCATTTCAGTGAGACAAATTCTACACTGCAAACTGACCACCAGTAGCTGTTCCTTTACTATGCCTGTGCTTCTGGCTATACTTTAGCCCAATATAATGGTTAACTCATGGGATTCTCGAGTGCTTGGAAATCATGCTGGACTCTTTGAATATTACAAGGGTAGAAGTCTGAGTTTTGATACTTTTTGGCAAAAAAACAGGTTCTCCAAAGTATATTTTTCTGCATCCTTGCCAGGAAACAACTAGCTGACATAACAAAAAACCCAAACAACAGCAACAACAAAACCCAAACAAAAAACCCCAAAATCAAACAAAACCAAAAACCAAACAAACAAATAAACAAAAAAACCCAAACAAATAATCACAGCCAGACCTGACACAAAAACTCATTAAATCAGTTTGGGTTTCCTGGATTTAGTAACAACAATGACATCTCTATGTCATGAAAAACAACTTCCTGAAAATCATAGAATCATTGAAGGGTTTGGGTTGGAGGGGACCTTAAAGATCATTTAGTTTTAAACTCTTGCCACGGGTTGGGACTCCTTCCACTAGACCAGGTAGATCAAAGCCCCATCCAACCTGTCCTTGAACACTTCCAGGGATGGGACAGACACAACTTCTTTGTGAATCTTATCTGCTCTTAGTGAAATAACTTTCCATAAAATCACAGAATGGTTTGGGTTGGAAGAGGCCTTTGAAAGCCATCTAGTCCAAACGTGCTGCCATGGGCAAGAGCACTTGTTAAAGGATCCCCAGGTTTTGCCGAGGGGTTGCTTTACAAACAGGTTGGGATAGGCTTGGCCATTGTTGTTGTGAGGAAGGGGGGAGCTACCACTCCCCAGTGCAATGAAAAAAAAAACAAACTGCAGCACATTTATCAAAGCCAAGAACCTATAAATAACTCCCTGCACTCTGAACAGCTGCACAGAAGACAACACATAACAGGCAAAAATGCCCCATCTCAAAAAACATTCCTGCATGGGTATCCTTATCAGCCCTCCTCACAAACATGGTCAAAAATCTGTGTACAGACAGTGCCTTCCACCTCATCTCTACCCCCTTTATGTGTTTTGTTGTTTTTTTTTTTCCCCTGAGATGCTGTGGACAGCTGGGAGGAGTGACATCCTCCATCTGCAGAGCTTGCTACCTTGAGATTGCCAGACTGAAGTCTTGGCTACAGACATGACTGCCTATGTTTGGCTAAACAATTTAGTTCACAGCCATGAAGGCTGTGTGATGCTTTTATTCTGATTTGACTGTGCTTTTATCACATTTTAGTATGTTGGAACCCGGTAAAATTAAGCTGAGTTAGACCACTCCCATATCAAAGTTAGTATCCACCCCCTACAGGATTTAAGCTGGATGCTGTGATGTCAATGTCTAAACCACCACTTGTGTATCTTATATACATATATATATATATATATACATATTAAGCAATGCTTATAGGGCTTTTTTAATGCCAAGAAAGCCTCAGTGAATTGAATGTTAGTGATTCCTGCTCAGGTTGGGAGGGACCAAGCACTGTCGGTAAGGAGGAGTAGTGGCTCCACAGGTATGAAAGTGATGGGTGGATTTATTCCATTGCCCTCTGGACTCATACCCATCACTGAACCCCTCTGGCTCTGCATTCCTTCCAGTCATGTGAATTTGAAGAACCATGACATGACTAGCTGAGGGTGAGACATACTCACTTATTTCCAGAAGCAAGCCCTTAGAATGTGTCTCAGAACTGGAGAAGAGAGCAATCTCCAGTGTGACTAAACAAGCTGCTTTCAAAAAGCCCCCTTTAAAAAAGCCAGTGGAGAAGAAGCAGTCTCACCCCTGGGATTTGTAAGGGTGGCATCAGTGCCTTTGCCTCCATCTCCGCAGCGAGTATCATCGAACGGGAGGCACTGATCCCCAGTTCCAGCCAAGACCTCTGAGTTCTTCACAATGTCTTTCACAGATGTGGTTGACTTGATTTTATAGATACGGCGGCTGTTGGTGTCCGAGAGGTAGATGGAGCCGGTGATCGGATCTGTAGTCAAGTAATATTTATGAGCTGGGCTGTGGCTGAAAAACAAGGGTATGACATTATTAATTTTTTGGATGATGTGTTTCCTTAGGTCAACAGGCAATGCAAACAATTTAGAGAATAAAAACACACAAGGCAGAAAGACTGGGAAAGTGAAGGAGTGCTGTTTTGGACAAGGTTAGTACATGGTGTGTTACAACACAGGATCCCAAGCTGTATCCATTAGCAATCACTGTGCCTGGGGTGCTCTCTGGCATGGAGGGAAGAAACTGAAGGAAAGGGCTCTCTGGTCTGAGCCAAAACCATGCCAGGAACTACTACAGATTGAGTCCAGGTGCCTGTGTTTGCTTCATTTACTTGTTATAGACATAGTTGTGAAACTGGTGTTCGTGCAGTGCCAGGAAGCGAAGGGAAAACAGAGAACAGTAGGGAAATAAAACAAATAATAATGAAAAAAAATCTGCCTTCCCAACAAAGACTAATACAAACTCCAAAAGGGGACTCCCTGTATAAAACACTTGAAGATACACCCTTCAAGATCACTGCATGAAGGATCATCTGGTGCTCTTGCTGACTCCAGCAAAGACTCTAAAGTTCTGTTCTGCCCTCAGGGAGATTAAGGGAATTCTGCCACTGAATTCAGCTGGACCTCAATGAGGAGAGAACCAAAATAATTCCCTGAGTGGCACATTTTGTCCCAAGTAAAGCATGAACTGGTATTAGGCTGAGGAACCTGAACATCAGTCCCCTGTTGAACACCCTCTGTTCACTGCTTCCTTGGACACCTGAAAGGGTGGCTGAGAAAACAGAATGAGCAGACAGAATGATAATATTTTTAGCTCCATGACTTCAACATTAAATGAGCCCAAGACTGAAGAAATTAATAAACTAGAATCCACTATATGGAAAGCATCCAATAGGACTGGCCAGAAAAAAACAACCAGATGAGTTTAGACAAAATTTAAACAATTGTCTTGCAAGGACTTTACCTGTATTCTAACATAGATACTTAAGTTATTAATATCTTTTTTTTAAAATTGTTGACTATTACTGTGTATTGAGCTGCATCTCTTCTAAGCCTGAAACCAACAGGTTAGACTTTTAAGATCCGCCCTGAACAGATTTATTTTCCTTCTAAAAAAGCCTAAGTAGTAATTACAAGTAGTATGAAAAGTATCTACTTTTATCCAGAACACCTTCAAGCTGTCCAAACTCATCAAGTCCAAAGAATTCATAATAAAAATCTAGGCCACAGTTCACAATTTTGCACTTAATGGAATTGTTCCAGGAGAAGTTGACTAGAAACTTGAGTGTTGATCACAGTTGACTATATTCTGTATATAGAAAATTCCCCTCAACCTTTATGTTAGGAAAATTACCCCTTCTTCAGACATGTAAAAATTACTGAGTTATTCTCATCTTTAAAAAGCAGTAAATTGGTTCTTCATTTAAATTATTTAATACTATGGGGGTGGGGGAAAAGCATCTTTCTGATTTATTCTGGAATATCCCTTGTGATTTATCCTATTAAAGTCTGAACAGATTTCATCTCCAAAAATGACACTGATTCTTGCTAAATAAAATGCTCTGACCTTCAAGACAGCTCCAGCCTGACAGTTCAGTCTCCATCTGTATTCCTTCCCAATGACAGCAGGCTGGGAGGGTATTATTTCATTTACCTGCATGTCACTCACACTAAGCAAGTGGCTTCAGCCCTGGTGGAAGAAGTTCCCTGTGGGAATCCATCATCCATTTTGATCAGAGCCTTGCATTTTCTGCTGACTGTCCTAACAAAGCCCTGCTGAATGTCAGTAAGCTCTTGAGCTGTTCATAATCTCTATTTTGCATGGGAGGTGGACAAGAGGAGGACAGTTTTAATGGCACTTTGCAATCCTTTACCATCTTTGACTGGTAAGCACAGATAACTTTCCCTGAGTTTTAGAGCAGGCTACGTGCACACGGGCAAAGGCAAATGACTTAGCCAGAGATGGAGAAAAATGAGGACAGAGAGAAATTCCTGCTCCCCTCTCCCAGCAATATTGTCGTGATTTATTTTTGGATTGCACAGCCTCACTCTGGTGGATTTTATTATTGATTACAATCTTGTGTAAAAAAGAGAGCTCTTAAAACAATCTTCTAGTCCCAGCTCTTGTATAGAATAGATGCTGAAACAACCTGTTAAAATGGTCAAGCTGGAATGGTCAAGAGGCCCCCTGGCCTCTGCCTACCATTTTCAGCACTGCAGAGAGATAGTCTCGTGCTCTGCCCTGGCATGAACTGCACAGTGTTATACACTGGAGGGGTTTTTTTTGTCACTTTGAGATCCTTCAGGGTGAAAGATGCTTAAATAAACATATGTTGATCACGTAAAATCTCCCAAACTGCTTCCCTTTATCTGTGATAGTGCATGAGCAGTGGAGCCAGGAACATTGAGGATTCACTTTTTATTTAGAGCCACAATCAAATCCAAGGCAAAGCCACAAGGCAAATCCAAGTGGTAAACTGGACTGGGCTGAACAGCAACTGAAATAAATATGCCGTGGGGGTGGGTGAAACAGAGAAGGCTTTTTTCTCCCCTTCATCCTCTCTTGCTTCTCAGCTAGGTAACAGTCCAAAAAAAAAGACAAGACTTTTGAATATTCAGAAGACTTGATTGTCTATACTATTTGCTGTCTTAGAATATTTATCCTCCATATTGGCACTGTCACTAGAAAATGACTGTGGAGGAAGAGCTGATTTCCCATTCAGACTGCTCCTTGAGCTACTACAGTTTTTTAGAAGAAAACCTGAGCAATGTATTGATATTTTAAACCCCCTATGCAATAACACTGAAGCTGCAGTGATGGGATGGGCTGGTCCCTAGCCAGGAAATGACACTTTGATGGGTATTAGTGGGCA
The DNA here is from genome assembly GCA_013397155.1 of Irena cyanogastra. NCBI lineage: Eukaryota > Metazoa > Chordata > Aves > Passeriformes > Irenidae > Irena > Irena cyanogastra. The sequence goes on along the minus strand of VWZV01010744.1, from coordinate 1,248,083 downwards.
TGATGGTGTAGTTACTGGGCATGAGAACAGTTTCATGGTTCTGCAAGCCAAAGTGAAATGGAGGTGATACTGCTTTCTTGTATACTTGTGACACTGTGATGTGCTGGGAAAGCACAGGGAAATCTTTCAAGTCCACAGTGACCCCACTTCTTTGGGGTTGTGTATAGTCTCTTCCATGCATCTGTCTTCTCCCTTTCATCATTCTCATTGTTTGGACAGGATAGTGCCAGTATCATTTAGGGAGCTCTGCAGGTATGTTAAGAGATTCATACTCTATTTTAAAGTGTTTGTGCTTTATGTGATTCCTTACACACAGGCACAGAGAAGAAGCGGGATACAAAGTAGGGTGAGCTGGCAGATGCGTGAGGATTGTGGATTGCTTCAGTTACACTATGATATGTACACAGGCTTTGAACAAAGGCTGATATTCTCTGTTTGGGCCCCAAGCACATGTCTTGGAGTAATCCTAGGAAGGAACCTCATGTTCCAGAGTGGGAAGCCAGTCTCTAAGGAATAGAGATGAGAAAGGGAGATGGTCCCTTTTCTCAGCAGGTTCCCTACAAAACATCAGCACAGCAGACTGCACCTTTTTACTGGTTTCTGTAAAATGCCAAGGGATTTGTATCACCAAGCTTTAGATGGTTACAGTGTGGATGCTCACATCAGAGCTGGCTGCCTTAACTTCCTTTACAAGCAGTGGAGAGGAATATCACCATTTGGGGTAGGACTTGCCTGAGTATTTTCAACATTTGTCTTACAAGATTAACTGTATCTTAGTTTCTCAAATGCAAGGGCATCTATCACCTCCTCAAAGGACAACTTCTGTTACTGGTAACTGTACAGCTCTGCCTCCCACGGTGGTCAACAGACAGGAGTTAGTTACCCACAACCACGGACCTGGATAAACCCCTGGGGCTTCTCTGGATCTGATGTCTCTGTTTAAGGACACAAATCCACCTCTTCTTGTCTGTCAGCTACCCATGTCCCCTCTGAGCCTTGCTGGCCATATACATTTGCTGGTGACTAAAGAACTACCAAATTCCTGCAGTCAGGAGGGTTTTGTTCACTGGGGCTGTGTTTCCATGGCTCCATGCTAAGCACCCTGCAGCTCAGAACCAGAGGATTTAATTGTAGCTTGTGTGAGGTACTGGTCTTTTTTCCATGTGTGACATTCGATAGATTAATACCTAAGGAGGCCACACAATGCAGTGAGGTGAATTTGCACTTGGTCTTTTAGTATTTGTAGTTTGTCTGTGATGCCCAAAGCTCTTCCAGTGTGACACGCTGGACAATAAAACTTTATAACAACGCCATAAGCCAAGCCAGAGACTGCGAGGGCCTGCTCATCTGATCCTAGAGCTGTTTGCTGAGCTACTTCTCTTTGTCACTTATTGCAGACTTCTCTCCACAGTACGAATGGAAACAAGAAAGGAAGAATAAATTTAAGTGTGGTCACTTTTTGTACATTTGCAAGACAGAAATGTCTCACTGCCCTCCATGTTCCTGCAGAGAAGGCATCATGGTTTGGTGACGCTTTCTGGCTTAGCTGTCATCTCTCATTTAGGCTGTTGCAGAGTTTGACCTTGGCCATGCACACAGAGCTGTAAAGCCAAGCCTCTCAGTGAGTAGCTCCAGAACCTTTGGAGATCAAGCTCACCACAACCTACATATTGGGCAGGAATTCCTTTCCCCTGAACTGAGGCAGCTTTAACATATGGATTTCAGCTTTTCCAAAGCTCTATGATTCAGCCCTGTGAATCTCACCCTTTACACCATTGCTGGTCACTGGTGTCAAGCTTAGGACCTTCTGGAGTTTAAAGCACTGGAGCTGAGACTACATCCACTCATTTCCTTGAGGGTCAGGAGCAAAGAGAATTCCTAGCAAGAAGTATTAAAGCAAATGTCACAGAACAGGCACAAAGAGATGTGTGACTCCTTCAGTACAGTCACAGATGGGAGTATTTGATCTGGAGCTCCTCACCTGCTCCCTCCCTCCCTCATCCCCTTTGAGCTACACTGAAGCAGGCATGTCTTGGATTTCTTTCACTTAATTTCTTACTTTTTAGGAACTGGCTAAAGGCTGAAGCCCTGCCAACTCTGCTTGCCAGTCTGCAGCATTTGTGGCCAGTCCATCGATCTTCCTTCAATTACTGCTTTCATACACAAAACCTCTTCTCATAACAGGTATCCAGCTGCTGCCCTTCACTGTCAAAGCAGATGCACTTTAGTGGCTGCATATTGCTTGGGCATTAGGGATACAACCTGGCTGTTCCAAAGAGAAATGAATTTTTCTATAGCCTTCAAATGATGTGAAAGAGTAGCTGGGGGGCTGGAACTCAGCCTGATGAGGACAATCAGTGAAAAGGTCTTGGGTACCAACCTCCCAGCCCTGCTAATAGATGCTTTGGGACAGTCCATTATACTGTGAAGCTCAGCCCTTCGTTATTGTTCTGGCAATAAGATAAAAAGCAGTTTCTACTCCATTTCATTTCCAGGCATGCAGATGAAAGAATATTTCTAGTTTAGCATAGCCTCTATGAAATCAAAGAAATAGTAAATGAAAAGCGTGTAGCAAGAAAAATCCCCAATCCCAAATGCAAAAGAAAACTAAACGCACACACACACAAATCTCAACTCCACACAGGCTAAGCTTCTGATTTAGAAAAGCAACCAGGGAGAAGGATGGGAAACTTGTCAGAGTCAGAGAAGTCCTTGCAAACACAGGCAGTGACAGGAAGTTGACATCTTCTGGAATGCAACTGATTGGATCAAACCCACTGAAACTCCAGTGAACCCAAGTGACAAATATTCTTAGTGACAAAGCTCCAATTTAGAAGTCTCTCTTTTATCTTGTTTTCTTGTCATTACTCTTTTATTGCATTTCCTGGCTAAGGTTCTGAGTTGCACTACCTCCTATTTGAGCCTGACAGACTTTCACGTGTCAAAGCTCTCTATGAAAGCTCAGACTGAAAAATGCTACAAAAACTAACTTCCCTGTGTGGGTGATGCTGGGGCACATAGGGATCTTCACTATGTCTGTTAAACCCCCCAAACTCAAATGAAGGCTTTTCACTGTATGAGAATTATTTTTCCACTCTAGTTGTTCCAGTGATCTGTATTCTGATACTGTTCCCATTCTACTTTCTTGGTTAATTCCCATCCATTTTTCTTCCCCCCTCCTCCTCCTGTTACCCTGCTTCTCCTGCCTGTACTTCCCCTGTCTCCAGCTATAACAGCTCATGCAGAAGCTTGCATGGCTCACATTGTGATTAATGGCTTCCAGTTCTGATGACTGATTGCCTACGCCAGTTTTAATCACACCAGCTTCATTTGCTATTGAATCATCTGGAAATGGCACTTGTGGCTCACTGTGTAACAACATGCAACAAGACAGGGAGCAGCATAAGAATTCTCCACTGGTTGGCTTACCTATGTCTGAAATCTTTATTTCTGACAGAAGACAGGAAAGCAGGGAATAGAAGAAAGAATGAGGTGTTAGCAGCTCAGTTCGATGCATTATTAGCAGATTGAAAACTTGACAGTAACTGTATCATACAATGCAATAATAAATAAAGACTTAGCTGGCATGACACTGATGTATTTTATATTGGATATTACTTGGCAGAGAGCTCACTTATGTACTGCTGCATATCACAAAAGAAGTGTGATCTCACCTGCTTGGAGTTATTCACTCACATAAGAGATAGGACCATCAGACTTTATCTATTATTCAGTGCAGCACTGAGCTAAATAGATGTAGATGCAGATATCTTTACAGTTTTTTTCACCCTCAGTCAAAGCAACACCTTGTGATTTACAAAGGTAACTTAAGAGTTGCACAGTTACGGGTGGCAGTTCATTGCTGTAACCTCGTGAACTCCAGCCCAGAGGACCAAAATTATGCCGAACTGGACATTTTTCATAGGTCTAAGTTACACACCCAGCTGCAGCTCTCTGTGACCCACAATGCATTTGCTTTCCAGAACACTACACCCCAAAGCCATCCCTGCAAACAAACCTTGGAGCCAAACAGTGAGGGTGCTAATCTCAAAGGAGATGCTGATTTGAGAAGACACAAGCAAACTCCATTTAGTCCAAAAGCAATGGCTTTCCTTTTAGCCAGCCAACATCTGAACCCACTTACTTTATAGCACACCAGAGTGAAGAAATGTTTATTAGATCCAGTAACCTGAGTGTTTGCACAGATGAAGCAGCAATTGTTGCAGCAGATTTAACTCTGGAGTAAATTTAACTCTGTGGCTCTACACAACAGCCAGCAAGGCTACTCTGTCAAGGCTTCCAATTTTCACTTCCCCAATGAGGAAACACTTTGCAAAACCTCTGTTTGGTCCGGTATTTCCACTGACAATGAAATGGGAATTGGGTTTTCAAAATTGCACTTCTGGGAAAGAGATATTAATCCTACTCCATTGCAATGGGATTTGGGATCACCTAGGGTCTTCTGGAAATTTCACCTTTGGTCATTAAAATAACTTCCTAGCACTAGAAGAATGGATATTACACTCTAACGAGGACCAGGTCTGAAGGTTTATCCCAGCTTCCCACCTTATAACCATGAGATATTATGTTCTCATGTATCATGGAACAGAATAGCAAAAATGAGGTTCTTGCTTCCTTACTTGAGAGGTGCCCCAACCTCTGAGGTGCCCATACCAAGGCAGCTATTCTGTAAGTGCCAGCCTTCTGGTGGAGGCCGTCTGGATTTTTTTTTCCCCATACACCATGATCTACATGGATGGTTCTGAATGCCAAATAAGACTTTTGGCGAGTTCTAATGACTATGTCATGTTTGTGCACAAGGGACTAAGGGGATCTTGCACAAATTTGGCTGCAGTCCTTGGAGAAATGCAGTATTATGTTTGTCCTCAGCAGCAGGGGGTATTAAATCTGAGGAGAGACGGTCTTATTTTTGGGAAGATTCTCACTTTCAGGGCAGATTTTGAGAGGTGAATGGGAATACTGAACTTTCCTACCAGGATATCCTCATACTGACTTCTCAGGACCTGAGTTCAGGCCCGTCAAGCACAGAAGACTCATTCAGGAATACTCTCTTAACTCATATCTGACTTTCCTGGAGTGAGGCTTGTCTGGCCACACAAAGCCCAGAACCAGGCCCCAATGCTTTGAAGTGGATGCTTGTATTTGCTGTGGAAATTTTAGATAGGTAAAATATCCCCAGTGAGGTCAATTTGAAATTTGGTTCAGTCACAATTTATTCCTTTTTCTCAGAACTTGTGACAAATCATACTTTCCCCTCAGCTTCATTGTTTTTAATGGATGTTCCTGCCCCTTCCTCGTTATTTCTCCTAGTATATTTTTTCCTTTGCTTTCTGGCATTAAAAGGAAACTCTCCACTTACTTCCAGATGCTCCCCATCTGCATGTTCAGCCTGATACTGCTGCTCAGTTGGGAACTGAAGTGGGCTGCTACAGCTGTCCCCTCAAAAAACAACTAGAAAACCCCAGTCTGTAACTGCCTAGAGTGATCATCTTGTCTAAATTATGAGTGATTATCAGTCCTGATTCACCTCTACATATCGTCATCAGCGCTGTGTCCTTCCAAGTTTAAGTTATCTCAGAGGCTGCTTGTTAATTTTCAGCATTCCCACTGGTTTCTGACTACAGGAAAAGGCAGACATCAGCACAGCCTGATTTAACAGCACAGAAATGTGTCAATATTTTTGGCATGTGATTCAGTTCTGGAAGAACTTGCTAGGCCCACATTTCTCTGGTGTAAATCAAAGTCAGCAGAGTTGCAGAAGAGGCAGATCCAGACAGCTTTTTCTCTGTTTTGCTGTNTTTTTTTTTTTTTTTTAAGAGTTCTGCTCATTCTTCTTTTGGGCACATAGGATTTCTGCAGAACTTAAGAGCATTACTCTAATGGCCACATTCAGTACAGAGTACCTCAGCTCCAGTATGTTGGTGACATTGCCAGAGGGAAAGATCCTTCGGATGTAGTTGAAATCTCCAACATAAAGACTTCCATCAGACCCACATGTTAGGGCAACAGGAGCCAGGAGTTTGTTTCCATCTGCCAGACCATTGCAGCTGGGACAAGAAATGCTCCGTCTGCGGCCGTTGCCCATAATGCTTCCAATTACAGGCGGTTGCTGGGAAATGAACTGGTTTTCCCCATTTCCTTTATGCAAGATGCCTAGAGAGAGAGAAAACAGTATTGTGGAAATTAAAGAAACAGGGAGAGTGAGACCAAAGGGAGCACAAACTGCCAATGCTGCATGCCAGCTGGGGAATCTCTTAAGTAGCAAGAAGGTTTATCATCTTTCATAGTATTGTTTTATGATAGTTTCAAAGGAGGTGCCTCTTGTCTGAATTAAGTATTTCTTTTAGACCCACTAAATTTCCTCTAGAAGGAAAATATGTAGGGAGAACAAGACTGTCTTTACCTTTGAATACAATTTTCAGCATCTTACAAATTTTTACCTGCCCTGTCTGTTCCTCCTTGCCCTGTAAATTGCAGTCTACCAGGTTAAAAAAAAAGGAAATTACATAGCTCATGGAAAAGTAAGGGCCAGGAAGACCATGGGACATTCTCTAGAGAAAATGTTTCATCTGCAAAGTTTTAGAGGAGCTCTGCCTATTTTCCCTCTAAGTGTAGCGCTCTCGGCAGTGATGTGGGCTGAATTAGATGTTTGCTCCCGTACCACTATTATCTAAAGGGATACAGTGCTTCCACCCTCGAACATGCTCTGATCAGGTTTTAAGCTTCCCTTCTGCAGTCCTCAGCAGCCTTCAAGGACTCTGGAACCTTCGCTTCTCCTTTAGCACCCATGAAGCCTCTTGTTTTGGAAGTACACTTTGCACATTGGAAGATGCCTCTGGGTGGATTTATGCTTAGTGACAGCTCCAATCTGAATAGGCTTCCCTTCATTATTTTAGGAATATTTTCCTTGTTAATACCCTTCTTTTATGACACTACAAAGTTGTGCTGACATTCAACTACTTCATGATGGCCAGCTTCTTTTACATTTTGCACACCAAATTGCTTCTAAATGTAGGTTACCAGAAATAATTTGCTAGTAAAATACACGAGAGAGCACATGTCTTTGTCAGGTTTCTTTCCTTTCTTTTTCTTGAATTCTTAGTGATAAGAAGCAACTGGGTCTTGCAATGCTGTATTGCTCTCGTTATGAGCCACAGGCCACCTACCGCTTTGTATGTTGAGGGCATGGTGTTTGTCCAGGGACCATCCTCCAAGTTTGGAAGCATCGATTTCATAACCCTGAAGCACAGCTGTCCTCTTCTCCCACAGGATTAAGTCTGGACAGGATTCATACTCGTAACCTACCGAAACTGTGAACAAGAGAGAAATAAAAGACTCCTTAGATTAGTAACCCAGAAATACAATGCCAGCACACACAGAGTTGCAATTGAGCAGGGGTAAGAGCATTTCTACAGAAAATTACTAAATCAATTGAAAACGTCATCATCACAATGCAAAGTCCAAATATTTTTTCTCTGAAAAGTCTATTCTGCATCTAAAAAGTCTATTCTGCATCAATGTCGTTGTCAGTGTTGGGCAAATGTGCTAAACATTCAAAAGACAGTGTTTTAGGGACGTTTTAAGACAATGGATATTAGGATTGAGACTTGATCTCCAGGAGTCCTTTCCAACTCAGGACTTTCTGATTTGAGAGTGTAAACCACTGTTGGACTCTCAAATGGGAGAATTTTACTCCTATCTTATTTCTTTGATCAAAGAGCACATGCCAAGAACTTAATCTTGACTATGATCTTTCTTGGAAGGTAAAGACTTCTGCAATTCATGCATGGGAAAGTGAGTCCCTCATAGGCAGTAGTCTCAGCCAGGTTGACTTGTGGTCATTGTTAATGTCAGAAGTTTGCTTGCCATGATGTCTAATCAGAGCCTTTCAGTAGTAACTCCACTGAATGCGCTGGAGTTGCTTAAAATTATGTCAGCAGAAGGAAAATAATGTTTTTGACAGAATAATGATTCCTTTACGATTTTCTCAGAAGAAGTAGGACAATTTTCATTGGTCTGCTTTTCTTCTTCTAATCTTTACAGCTGAAGCAGAGCAGAACTGCAAGTTCCACACAAATGAAAAGCAATTACATAGATCTTTTTTTTTTACTAGATAGAAAAAAACCCATCTGATCTTACAAGTTTACCAGTCTTTTTGAAAAGTGCTGAGCACTGAGAGAACTCAGGATGTGCCATCAAACATAGCCTTTTGCAGATTGTATCAGAAAAAGACCTTAGTTAGGATATGAAAGGTCAATATTTTCCACTGTTCTGAAGGTGGGAACCATTGAAGGCATGAATGCTGATGCCCTCAGACCTGCTTGGGTACTCTGGAGCTGCAGAGTTGCTTCATGGAGCACTCCAGGACCCACTGATGATCTAGCATCTTAAAGAGCATGCATGCAGAGTCCTTCAGGATATGCTACATTTCTCAGTGTGAACTCTGAGCTGGGTAAGGCTCAGCAGGGTGTATAATCCAGCCTGCTCAAGGCAGCTGAGCCTGAGTGAGAGGAGGAAGGCACCTATTCTTACTCCTGGAAAACGAGGCATCCCGCAACTCCTCTAAAAAGACTTATCTTTGGTTGAGCTATGAGGCATCAGTGAACCATCCTTCTGTCAACAGGAGCTATATTTGCTAATTTGGGATCTCTCCCATTTTGCTGATATCATTTCCTGGCAGCCTGAAGGGACTAGTCTAGACTCAGTTGAAGACCCGTAACTGAATGTCCACTGGGTGTTGACAGATGGGAAGCAATTGCTGCAGAACTGCATTACCTCTGCTCACTAAACATCCAGTATGGAATGGCATTCTTGAATGGGTAACAAAGAAGAAACTAAGATTAGACACACCCTGAAGGTCAGGCAAAAAGAGCAGTGGCAATCAGGGCACAGTCCTAGGGATTCCTTTCAAATCAGTGTTGACAGTTTTTGGCTATAGGTGAGAGGCAGCCAAACACTTCTAGTCCCAATTAATTCCTTCTGTATGAACACGATGGGAGCAGCTCAGGATGTACGTGCTGGGCCATGAGCCAGAGAACAGATAAGTATTTGTACTCTGTCCTTGAAAGTGTTCAAGGCCAGGTTGGATGGGGCTCTGAGCAACCTGATCTAATGGGTGGCATCCCTGCCCATGACTGGGACATTGGAACTAAACAGTCTTTAAGATCCCTTTCCACCCAAACCATTCTGTGATTGATCTGCTGGGTAATGTGTGCTGCAGCAAATCTGCAGCAACCATTCACGTGTCTGCAGTCCGACCATACTGATCTAGGACAAGGTCTATCACTGCCAGTTAGCTGCTTCTAAAAGGAGGCACAAACGCTGGGGTCCCTTACCGAAGGCTTCTGAGAGCCCGTACACCTTCTGGCTGTAGACATCTGTCTTGTCCCAGATGAAATAGTAGGACAGGTCTGGAGCTGCTGCAAACCACTTTCTGAAGAGGCGTCCCTCGACAGCCACCATGAGGTGGACTTTCATGAGGTTGAAGGGGATTGTGGGGTGGGTCATGCTGATCCGCAGCACTGATTTGTAGCCAGCTGTGCGACTGCTCAGGTAACTCACTTTTATTTTACTGCCGGAAACGTTAATCTCCTCTTGTAGAGCCTGTGGAAAGCAATCCACGACGTGTTAAATCAGCAGCAGGCAGACAGGAAAAGGCAGTGAAGCTGTAATTTATCAAACACACCTGCATTAAGGCTCTGGCAGGCATGTCTAAAAAGGCACCTAGTAGGCATCATATATGAAATCATATACGTTACTTATTTCTGGAAGCTAAGGAATGCCTCCCGCCTTCTCCATCTCTGTTACATGGGAAAACAGGAGAATAAAGTGTCACATTAAGTCAGTGCTTACAAAGAGATTCACTCTTAAAAGGAGAACCAGGACCCACAGAGAAAAGAGCCTGGGATCTCAGATAATTACAGACCATCAGTTTAGCTTGATTTTCTGTCGTTTATCATCACAGGTTTTAGAGGCCTCTAATTTTTGTCTCCTGACTTCCTTTACACAGTAAAATATCACGCCCTACTACGCCTTAAGGATGTTTCCTGGTCCTGATCATAACATGCAATTCTCTCCAAGACATTAGTGAATCCTGATTCCATCCTCCCTCTCTGGCTTACCCATCTCTCCTTCTTTGAAACTGCTCCTCTCCTATCTCCCCTCTGACCCTCTCTACCTGATCAACCATCTACCTCTAGCCTTTTTTTAAAATCTGTGTTCTCAACCTTATTTTCTGACCTCACATTTGTTCCTACTTATTCTGGTACTTCCCTAAAATTCCTTGCCTTCTTACTTAAGCGATAAAACTGTTGGCCTGACCTACCACCTACAACTCCTTTCCCTTCCCTCGCATTCTTTCTTCTCTTTCTTTTCCAAACTCTTCTGTATTCTAAGTGAGTTGCTCTGTTTTCTCCCCCAGCCATAAGTGTGGGTATTTCTGACTGACTGGGACAGTTATCTGACAGGTGCCCATTACAGTACAAAACTTCAGAAAAGGCTGAAGAAACATCAGGGAAAGCTTTTTCTGCTTTGAGAACAGGCAAGTCTCAACAAAGATGGGATTTTCAGCTAATTTACCTGCTAAAGTATCACAAGAGCTTAAAATTTTGTTTTTCTTCTTTTATTTTTTTTAATGGAGGTTTATGGAAAGTGATACAAGTATATCTCTGACACTGTGCTGATCTTTCCATGCAAAATGCTGATAAAAGAATCTTAGGAGAAAAACATTGTCACTTTCAAGAAAACGTCACTCTCGGGTAAGCACCCAACTTGGACATTTTTGGCACCAGTCAGCAACCTCTGGCGAATATTAAAAAATGAAGGTGGAAGCTTATCATTGAGCTGGAAAGCCTGGTCTGCTAATGGGATGTGTTAAAAGGTCACAGCTAGCACAGTTCTCTCCTGTGTCACTTCTGAAGTTTTTCACTGTGCTGGACCCTAAATGAGCTTGGAAAATGCATCCCTAGCAATAATCATCTTTCTGAATATTAAGGGCGGGGAAGCTTGAAGGCAGGTGGGTCAAGATATCCACCCATCAGGAAAGGATCACATCTATCACAGTGTGATTCTTGGGGTGTCCTGTGCAGGGCCAGAAACTAGACTCAATGGTCTTGTGGGTCTTTTCCCACTCAGGAGATTCTAGGATTCCATGATCCTCGTGCCTTCCAAGTTATGTCACTCCTATACCCACCTCCTTCTATGTGGGAGCAACAAACTTCCCTGCAAGTTGCTCAACTCCTACAGGTTTTCTGGTTAGTGTTATTGGAAATGAGAAATCTTGTAATCTGCCCCCCAAAATCACCTCTTTGGAGATGTTATCCAAGGCTCAACTCTTTTTCAAGTGATAACTAAAAGGCCCTGAGTGTTGCAGCACTTGAAAACAGACACATCCAGCAGTTAAAGCCCCATTCCACTGTGCTCATAAATATTTACTTTCTCTAATGCAGTCTTTTTAATTTACATATCTCACTGCTTAGGAGGCTGAAATGTGACAGAATGGGAAAACCCAGGATTTAAAAAATATATTTTATGAGATCAGCAACAAGCTGAATGGAAACCTGGCTCAACCAGACATGAGCTGAGCCAAACTGCAGTAAAGGTGGTCCCTTGTATCAAATCTGTCTTCATATGTAATCCCATTAGGATAAAAACAGGTAAAAATAATTGTCATGGAGATACTATTTGGAAAGTCTGTTTCAGATCCTTGTCAAAAGTAATTATTTCCCTCTGTTGTGATCTATCTCTGCTGTCCATTCATTCCAAAGAAAAGATCAGACCAATGCTGCCAAGGCACTGAGCAGCACAAGAGGCTGTGTTAAAAAGTGTCTGCTTGAAGAGAGGATTCAAATAGTAATCCAGGTGATTCAAAATATATTTGCAGTTTGTAAGTGGTGGCAAACTAGCAACAAAACACAGCAGTGGTAGGGCAATGTATAATTCAGTAGGATATCAGTGGGACAAAAGAGGGAAAACAAGCTTTAAAATAATCTGAATGTGCTAGAATAACAAGAGCTAAATTGTGCCCTTATTTCTGTTTGATAATTGCTGTTTGGCCCAGATACATTCATATGCTGTGACTGCAGGCCTTGTGAAAGACTCCTCGGGTTTATCCCAGATGAACCAATAGAATCTGCTCTTTTAAAGAGGTCCAGCCATGAGGCTGGGCAGGCAGAAGAGCTGCTTCTTCAGGCCTACTGGGGATTTACACAGGGTAGCAATTTTTACTGTCATGTTCTCTTGGCCCTGTGATGTTGATCTGTTCTTGTCTTAGTGGCAATTTTTCTACTCTTTGCATGAGACAAGGTAGGAAATCTTGTTTCTGTGTGCTGGGTTACACGTCTCTTACAGCTACTCTTCACTCTGCAGCAGACAGGCAAGGAACAGTCAATGTATTTTTTTTTTTTTTGGTAAGATGCTCAGAGAGATTTTTTAAAAAGGAAAACCATTTAGAGTCTGATTCGGGGGCCTTAACAGACATCTAGTGCTTTTGAAATGTTCTATGGTATCCAAAACTTCTGCAAGGGCATGACAACTCTGACGTGGACCTTTCTGACATCTCCACCTTTCTGAAGCTACAGCTGGAGGCCTGAAAGGGCACTTCAGGGCATCCTGAATGGCCCCAAATCTGTTTCTAGGCACCTGAATCAAATATTAAAAATGTGCTACTAGGCTTTCTTGAATGCATCCAGGTAGAGTGCACTGCATTTATTTCTGCATTTATTTGTTGGAGCTCATGGGGTTCTTATCTACCCACTTGTCAAAACTTCTTTCCCAGCCCTGCTATCTGCTTGTCACCTCCTCCCAGCTATGTGCTCACACCTTTTATATTTAACATTTCCCTACTGAGAACTGTGTATTATAAAATGCAGCTGCAGGAACGGACAGCTAGGTTATTTTTTATTGTATGTACATCCAGTACAGAAATGAAAAGTAGTCCATTCCTGAACTGCAGTACAGTCAGGACTCTGCCACAAATCAGATTCTCTTGTAAACTCCTGTACCACAAACTCTGCTAACCTTCAGCTGTCAATATTTGAGATGGAATATTGATATACAGGTTTTAGCTCAGACCTATGGCGCACAGGAAAAGCATTGTGTTCATGATGTATGGGATTCATCTTATCTCAACTTATGAACCTAAGTTAGGTGTCTCCTCTGAACTGCTCTTTCAGGTCTTCCCTACAGGTAACAGCAGATACAGACAGATTCTTTAGAAGGTTGGTGTTGCCTTGTAAACTTAAGGGTGAGATTCAATTCCAGTTTAAGGCATCTAAATCCAGATGTCAGCTTACAAACATGCTTATGTGAGGTAGGCATGTAAACATGTAAAATTTCAGTCAGTGGAATCTAACTAATACCATCAGCAAGAACCAGAAGGCTTCAGGTTTGTCAGCTTAAGTGATGTGTAGGCTCCACTGATGTACTGACTAGATTTCTGTCTGCTTAAATGGGAGCCCAGATATTTGGCACGTATCCAGACAACTGCATGTGAACTCCTTAGAATCTCAAAATTAATCTTTATTATGCATTAGATTCCATAATGACAGGTGTCTAGTGGGATTTGGGATGTCCAAGTGATCTGCCGTTCACAAGGATTCAGAAGATATAATGCAGGACAATGATAGGGGGATCATTCTGAATTAGCAATTGGAGGCCAAGCAGGATTATCATCAGGATGTTTCAAATGGCACTAAATATCTTTGATGGGGTTGGCAAAACATTGACATAGGTTGCCCAGAGAGATGGCAGATGCCCCAATCCTGAAAACATCCAAAGTTAGGTTGGACGGGGCTCTGAGCAGTCTGGTCTACTGGAAGGTGTTTGTGGTACCAAACAATGACTGAGGTTATGATCATAGTTGCACTGCATCAGATATTTGCTTTTTCCCAGGCAGCACTGACCATTACCTTTCATGGTGTTTGTTCATTTCATAAAAAGATGTGGAAACCAAGATTCTGAAACAAGAATTTATAACATAATGGACTTTACAAGATACAGGACTTAACTGGTAATTATGCTGGGACAAACATGGTGACTGTAATTGGAAATCAGTGTGAGAAAGGATCATAAGACTTGGTCTAGAGAGAAAGGTAAAGAGACCACTAGCTTTATTTGTCGCTGGGTTTAGCACCTGGTTTATTAAAATTAGAAGGTATAAAGTTACTTCTTTCCTCATTAATGGTATCACAACCTCAGTGGAGTCACTCCAGGAACACACAGTTTTTCTCTACACTTGTTATTATATCCACCTTGGCAGATTATTGTCACTAAAAGCAATACTCAGGGCATGCTGAATGCTGGCATATAAAATCCAGAGAACAGTATGTCCAAGATAGCAAAGGGTGAATGCTGCTACATCCATATGTTTCAACAGAATTAGTGTTTTTAAGGAAAATTGATAATTTGGTTCTTTGGACTATTCAGTTTAAAGCACAACTTTCCATTTGACAAAATACTTTGATGCCACACCAGATTGTTAAGGTTCTTTATCTCACTCACACTTACTCAAAAAAAAAGGAAAATGGAGATGAAAGATTAAAAGTAACCCTCTCACTCTGCTCATCTATTCCAAATGTCATGAAATGCAATAAAACTGAGGTGTTTTGCAGGCTGGCCCCTACTCACCCATCTGCTGGCTGACTGCATGTCTCAGCAGCTGTGTAGAGTGGGGGGGGGAGTGTGTGTGACTTCCAACTGTGAGAAAGTTCACTCCAACACTCTACCACCAAGGCTCATAGTGCCCAATGGGTAGCATTTGCTCCTGAACAGAAGACAGGCATTAGAGCCGAGTAAGGGCATCAGCCTGGTGCTGGGCATGTTGGATGCCAAAGGGCTGACCAAGGGCTTGTTGTTGGCCACACAAGGGTCCCAGCTCACGTGCTGTCAGCCACAAGTGCTTTGCCTCCATCTCTCACGGATGGGGGAAAAGAAATCTGGTAAAGTGAGTGCCTGGGAATGAGTGCTCCTGTCAAATGTTTCAAAAATGGGGTAACAAATGGGGAATGCTTATTGTTAGGAAAGCAGAGGAATAGTTGCATTTGTGTTGCTCAAAGCTGTCAAAAGAAACACAGAAAGAAGATGGTGATGAGGAGGCACTGGCAGAGGTTGCCCAGAGAAATTGTGGCTGCTCCAATCCTAATTCAACGCCAGGTTGGATGGGGCTCTGATCAACCTGCCCTAATGGAAGGTGTCCCTGCCTATGGCAGGGGGGCTGGAACTACACGATCTTTAAGGTCTCTTCCAACCCAAACCATTCTATGATTTCATGAGTTATTGTCCCTCAGCTCAGACGGTTCATACCTGGATTTCAGGAACAATAGGGCCTTTCTCTGAGCAGGAAGTTGCAAAAGCAGTGAGCGGAGATGGAGAGACCACAGGGTTGGGCCGGGCGAAGTTACTGAGGTCACAGCTTGGTATCTCATTCTCTTCGTGCCTCATGACTATGGTCTCCATCACAAAGAAGCGATCCCACGGCAACCACAGCGTGTGCTCCTGGGTGATGAAGGGAGCCCGCTCAAAGTGCAGGATAATGGAGATTCCACCAATGGTAACAAGATCAAAGCTGTTTTAAGAGATAGAATATAAAATTAGTGCAAGCACTACCCCATCTATTTGTATCAACTCCCTAGCAAGGACCCCAGAAAAATAACTGCAAGAAATATCAGTGTCATTTTACAAACCTAAAATCTGCAGCTCAAATAGGGTTTACGTGAGTAACAGCAAGTGTCGGAGGCAGGAGTCCAAGCTCAGCTTCTTTGTCCTCATGTTTCTTGAAATCATACCCATCCCTTTTTTGAAACATGTTTATCTTTGTTGGTGCTTTTCTAGCACCAACATATTTTGGCCGTATATACTCTTTTTTTTTTTTTTTAAAGTAGTGATTATCCAAACAAATGCACAGATTGGATCAATTCACATGATGAAATAAACTACTGGGAAAGTGGTTTCTCTGACACATCCCCATACGAATTGTCTTGGCATCTCTACTAACCCAATGTCTAATGCAACCCAGGGAACATGGAGAGCCCAGTCATGGACTGAGCCTAGTCTGCTAGAAATACATACAGTGCAGGGTGACTGTGTGCCACAGCACTCTGCACATCATCTTTTTTGACTCTTAAGCATTTAGAGCAGGGCAGATGAATCACTGCCTGTAGTCGCTGGCTTCACCCTAAGCTACCCCCAGCCAAGTGGCTTATCTGCCTGTGTTAGCATTGGATAACAGACGGCCTTCCAGAGCTGTGTGAAAAAATGTTACCTTGATAAGGAAAATGTTCATCCTCTGGATGTAAAGATATTGGGATAAGGTTCTGGTGGTTTTCTTAGTTTTGTATTTAAACTTCACATCTTGTCACAGATGGAGATTTTTATCAAGTACCACAGGGATATAGCTACTATGCATAGACTCAAAAAAAAGAGGCGTTAAGTAAGAAAGGAAAGGATTTCAACAGAAATTGACGACCTCTTGTTTTTGCTCCTTTATGTTTTTCTCACTGTCTCTTTGGTTGCAATGCCAAATGTGCTTCAGGCCAAGAAAGTTTTCTCATCCCTGCTTCTCACTTTCCTGCTTGGTACTGCTGTATGACACTCTCACTAAGAGTTTATGCGTGTGATCAGGCTCACTGGTTTCAGCAGAGCTGCTCAAGTGCTTAAAGAGCTATGAGCTTAAGTGCTTCTCTCCATGAGAACTGGGATCTGAAACACTTGGACTGCCCAAAGCCAGACTTGATGCACCTTGTAAATACACGGTAAGGAAGAAGGTGGAAAAAGTATCTAAAAATTATTTTTTAAAATTAACTGAGAGGCTTTCAGATTAGGTGCAAAAATCCCAGAGGAGCAACAATGGCCATGAACTATTTCTTAAAAAAGTCTTTGTCAAGCAATTTTTTGAGGGAACCTTTTTTATTTAATGGTTTATGGACTGAGGTGCCATTTAGGAAATAGAATTATGAAAAGGTTATTCATTAAAGAATGTTGAATAGAATCCATGAGAGGAAGTGGAAAGCACTTCAAAAAGCCAAAGTCATGTTTATTCTACCACTCGAGCTGGGGCATCATGTTCCCAGACCTATGGAGTTTGGCTTGCAGCAGCCTCAGGAGTAACTTGCTGGTCCCTGCCAGCAAAGCTGCACAACGTTTGTACCCTGATGTGAATGTTTTTAACAGTCAATTAGCATTTGGCAAGTCCTTCAGCTGGGAGGGAGATGCTTGCTCTGCATGGATCCAGCACTGAATAGGACAACAGGAGGGAAGAAATAAACATTACAAATGATGCCCAACAATTTTTTAGTCAAGTTTGAAGAGGTCTTATCTGCAAACACCTCAGTTTCATCCCTTTGTCTTCACTGATCTGAATCAGAGATGGGAATCTGCTGGGGGGAAATGTTTTGGCTTCTCCTGCATCCTCAAAACAGGATGCAGAAGGGAAAGCTCCACCTCCATGTCAGGCTCAAGCAGCTGTGAAAACAGAACCATGCAGTATTTTTTAGCAAGCAGTGTCACTCACAAGCTGGTTTTCCCAGAGTCCCAGGGTGCAGCTTTCAAGTTATCTTGATGAACTGAACAAAAGGTAAACTCAAAACCAAATGGAAAAAAACAAACTGAAAACACCTCCTAGTTTCCCTCAGTGAAATTAAGTTTAACAAAAGGAAAACTGTCCTGGGATTGAAGATAATTTTATTTCTGTTTTTGATGATAATCTCTGATGTCTTTTATCGCTCCATAAAAATCATACTTGTTGTAGAGTCATTTTGTTGTTTTTCTTTAAAGACTCTGGAGAGACAAGCCAAAGGATTAAATTATGTATTTATCCAAAGCAGTTTCAAAAAATAAAAACCCTACAGGAAAGTGTAACCCTTTCTCATCTCTCTTCTCTAAAAGTTCATTGGTTTTGGTATTTTTGAGAAAGCTATGCCAAAGCTGCTGAACACAATATGGAAAAAGTCTGCAGACTTTCTTGCTGTTTTATTAATACTGTTCCTACAACCCAGGGATATTGAGGACTTGCAGCCTCTCTAAACTACCACTTTAATCAAATTTAAAGCCTTATTTAAAAATGTGGTTTATAATCTAGTACTGATACTTTGAACTCTCTGTAACTTTGCATTACAGAGAAATGCATACAGCAGAGTAGTTTGAGAGCTGGCATTTTATATTCATGCCTTGCTATATAAACAAAGTCTCTGTTGCAGTAATTAGGCTAAAACACATGCAAGACTTCAAGTTACAGAAGTTTTGCTCAGTCTAAGTAATGTGACTTAAACAGGACCAGGGTTTCACTATTTCAGGCTGTATCTGAGCAATATTATAGGAGAGACCTGGAATAAAGTGAGCTCCCTTACGGAGGTGAAAAATTCAGTTCACTGTAATTCTAAAACTGAAATTTTACTCACCCATTTGGAAACTTTATCACGCCAAAAAGAAACCCCAAACCTGGACCAACAAAATCAGCTTAGGAACCAATCTAGCTAAACTGATGCAATTGTATCTTTAAATTCCCTTACTTTAAAAGCTCAGTTATTTCCCTGCTATCAGTAAACTGATTTACTAAATCAATTTAAGGCAACTCAGTGCACATTTTCAAGAATAGATATTCCTATGGTGAATATGCCAAATAATAAACCTGCTGAGTTTTATGCAGTTATCCCATGACCCCTGCAACAAGGTAACTGCTTCCATGTGTGCTCCCACTTATTCTCCAAACCAGAATGACACTGAAGATGGGAGAGATGACCGTGTATGACTGTGCACTGCTCTGGACTGGGAATGTATGCAGCCTGCTACTGTAGTTCAGGAGAACCTGCTTCTTGTCTAAGAGCATCAATTTCTTAAAACAAAGTTGACTCAATCACATGAAAACTTTTCTGTTACAAAAGCTGATGAGACAAGCTCTATTAAAAAAAAATTACTTAAACCCATGAAAAAGATAACAGAAACCAGAATAACATGAATTCTTTACATGATCTTGAAAGTGCTTTACAAACAGTATTAAATAAATACAATAAAAATCAGTAAGGAACACAAGTAAATATTAACTCCCTTTCATTGTCTGGTTTCCTGGCCTGGGAAAGTCAAGAAATGCATCTCATGGTACCCACTAAATCAGCAGTGAGGCTGGGATTAGAAATTAGGGATGTCTGACAACATTTTATGCCCTGAAAGACTTTAGCTTCAATGGTCTTAAATAGTTCAAGGTAATTTACAGACCACTGAGGAAGTCACTGGACTCAAGGACAGATTTCATGGGACTTTGAGCAACCTGGTCTAGTGGGAGTTGTCTGTGGTCATGGCAGGGGAGTTGGAACCAGATGATCTTTAAGGCCACTTCCAGCCCAAACCATTCCATGGTTCTATGGATTTTGGTGTTCTTTAACATATCCATTTATGGCCAAGTGGTTTTTGTCCATAGAGTACTTGCAGAGTACATAGATGCACTGATGTGCCTGGTCATTTGAGAAAATACCTGCATGTATCCCTCAGCCAAGTAGGAAGGTATATCCATTATTCTGGAGGCTCAGCACTGCAACTGGACAATTTGTCTGATGTTTGTGCACAATGTTTCTGTAGAAGCAGATTGACTTGAGAGGAAGGTGAAGAAAGTGAAATCAGAAGAGCTGACACCACAAAGCCTGGCATTACACTGACCCCCACTAGCTGCCTACAGAAATCACAGCTTTAGGATGAATCCCACTTGGTCACAGATTCCTTGCTCTGAGACAGCTGATCTCTGTCATTTTTATCACTTAGAGCTGCATATCTGCTGGGGGCTGTGTCAGCAAACTGCAGCCTTGAGCTCCTTGAAACTAATTTAGCTTCTGGAGGCTGGCAGCCACTCTAAGGAACCAGGAGTCCACCGAAGCCTGGTGGAGCATACTGATGCTCTGGCTGCATTGCTTTCTGCCCTGTGCCCCTGCTCAGCTGAACCTTGGGAAGGACATAGCATGGAAGGAGCATCCCTAGCTTGAACTGCCAGTAGAAGTAGATTTACAGCAGGGGAAGGTTTACATTTCACCACCCAAGAATCAGAAAGAAATAGTTGCTTGAATATTACAAAGGTCTGGAGCCTGGATAGCAGCAGTTATCTCCATGCTCTGTCCCTTTAGCTTACATGTTTGCTGGCTAGAGGTCCAGTTTACAATAAAGCCTCTCTGTGCTAGGTACAGCACAACAACAAGGCA
This sequence comes from Irena cyanogastra, assembly GCA_013397155.1. Lineage (NCBI taxonomy): Eukaryota > Metazoa > Chordata > Aves > Passeriformes > Irenidae > Irena > Irena cyanogastra. The sequence goes on along the minus strand of VWZV01010744.1, from coordinate 1,227,885 downwards.
AAGTAATCTAAATGAATGACTACATACAGCAGTTGGGCATTGTACACATACAAAGAAACAGACAGAACAAAAGGTTATGACAGGCATTGTTGTCCAGGAATCTTTTAGTCATATTTATCTGTTCTACTGGACACAGATTTTGTGCTGGTCCATACACAGCAAGCTGATCATGAGAGTGTGGTTTGGATCCCATGTTCCCACAAAGTAGGTTCAGTAAGATTGCCAGAGATACCCTTAAGCACAAATGTTCAAATTTTCTCCGTTTTGCAGTAACACTTAAGCTACTGCCAATAAGAGGACACCAGCTCCAGGAGTGTCCTTTTCCTGGAATGCCTCTTTATCATCTGCATTTTATTGTCATAACATTGAAGAGTTGGACCATCACTTGGAAAGTGTCCCAGTCCCCATCAGTGTTACAGTAGGTGCAAACATCCCTGAATGTGAACAGGACAGCATCAAGCACACATTGCTAGCACATGTTCCTCTTTTTCATTACAATTTAATCTGTTTCTCTGGCCAACTCAAATGAAAGTTGTGGATTGGAGAGGTGCTAAAATCCATAAATCCTCTTCCAAGTGCTAGTGGTTAGTAGTCAATACATAGGGCATATGCAGCTGGAACTCCTTCTGTTATGTTTTTGTTCTTAAAAGAAAGGGAGCCAATTAGCACTGACAAACAAAAGATAAGATGAGAGACATTCCCAATTTGCACTGCTTTTGTTTTGGTTGAGCATGATTGCTCAGATTTTGCCTCTAACACAACCGTAATCTTAGTGACTTCTTCCTAATAATTTCAACATGAATTAACAAGAATCTGCAGGGAGCAGGAGACATCATTTTTTTATATGCATGGGGACTGCATTACCAAATTGCTGGCTGAAGATTCTAGGTGATACCATGAAGTTAGTAATAATAGAGAAGGGAAGGGAAGGGAAGGGAAGGGAAGGGAAGGGAAGGGAAAGGAAGAGAAGACAAGAGAAGAGAAGAGAAGAGAAGAGAAGAGAAGAGAAGAGAAGAGAAGAGAAGAGAAGAGAAAAGAAGAGAAGAGAAGAGAAGAGAGAAGAGGCTATTAATTTGTTAGAGAAGTACAAGGATCATCAAGTCCAGCTGCCTCACCAGTTCAGGGCTGATCAAATTAAACCACGTTATTAAGGGCATTGTCCAAATGCCTCTTCAACACTGACAGGCTTGGGGCATCGAACGTCTCTAGGAATGCTGAGGCTACATTTAGTGCAGGTAGTTTGATGTGGAACTGCAGTGTGAGCTGCACCTGAGCTCATTGGGGGCTGGGAGGCCAAGCCAAAGGCTGGGGCAAGAGGCAGGGAACTGCTGAGTGACCATATGGAGAGACGACAGGAGCCGACAACTCCAGACTTAGACTGTGAGGGGATAAAAGCCCAGGGTTTCCTTTGTCTAGGGTCCCTCCTTGCAGACACCAGCTTGGGCTGTTTGTTATTCAGCAATTGCACTAAGATTAAATTGTTTTAGGGATCTGGATATCTGAGACACTGCTATGGGAAACCTGAGGTCTAGTGGGTAAGGAACCCCAGTGTGACACTGTGAGTGTGGGGTGTGGCTGCAAAGGGACCTCAGTCTCAGCTGAGGTGATGTGAGTGTGACTGCCAGAGCGGTTTCTGGATGGCTGGACAGGGAAGTCTCCTTAACTGGAAGCCTGTTTCAGTGTTTAAGCACCCTCTCAGTTAAGAAATGTTTCTTCATGTCCAGTCTAAATCTCCCCTGGTACAGTTCCGAACTATTCCTGTGAGTCCTACCAGTGGATACAAAGGAGGTGAGATCCGTACTTCCTTTTCCACACTCCCTCCTCAGGAAGCTGTAGGAAGCAATGAGGTCACCCTTCAAGTCTACTTTTCTCTGAACTGGAGAAACTCAAGAGTCCTCAGATGCTGCTTACAGGATATTCCTTCCAGTCTTGTCACACTTTCCTGCCCTCCTCTGGACACACTAAGGGACCTGAGCACTCTTCCTAAATTGTGGGGCCCAAAACTGCACACAGTGTTCTGGGCGAGGCCACACCAACACTGGATATACCAGGACAACTACCTTTTTGACTGGCTGGTCATGCTGTGTTTAATACACCAAAGGATGGGGTTTGCCCTCTTGGCTGCCAAGACACACTGCTCTAACAGCTTCTATTCAGCTGCTGCTGGCCAGCATCCCCAAATTCCTGTCTGCAGGGCTGTTCTCCAGCCACTCCTCTCCCAGTTTATTCTTATGCCTGGTGTTACTCTGTTCCAGGTGCAGAAAATTCAGCATTTTGACTTTTTAAAATTCATCCCATTCATCACGGCCCAATGCTCCACTATATTTAGATCTCTCTGCAAGGTCTCTTGCCCCTCAGGAGCATCAAGAGCATCTCCCAGTTTGGTCCCATCAGCATCCTTCTAATGGAGCATTCAACTCCTTCATCCAGGCCATTGATAAATACATTGAAAAAGACTGGCCCTGGAATAGAACATCAAGGAACAGCACTGGGGACCGGTCACCAGCCAGATGTAGCCCTGAAAAACCAACAATAATGCAGCAATATCTTCAAAAGGCATGAATAACAAACATGCTCTTGGAAGGAGTTCCTCTTTAGTGGTCATGGCAATAATGCTGTTACTGCTGCTTGAACACTGTAAAACTCATAGAGACATCCTACCTGCCATCTTGTCTGCTGATTGTGTATCCAAACAGAGGATTGTTGACAAAGCTGATGTTCACTCCAACTAGAGGCGTTCCATCTGCTGTCATCACCTGGCCTCGAATCACACATGCATGTCTGCAAGAAGGAGAAAAATGATAAGAAATAGTAAGTCTTTTTGACAAATGCAGTTTTTCTTCTGTTGATGTGGCTGGGAATTCCTATGGATTAGAAAGCCAAGGCCTTTATAACCTGTAAAGCTGGAGGCCATGCTGTGTGTTTTGATGGCGGGATGCTGCCCTTGAAGGCTTTCTCAGGCATTGTGTAAAAACCTTGGATACTCATAGTGAGGTTTACAATTACCCTACTGTATAAAAGCAACTGCTGCAGCATATACTTCATTAAGTATAAACTTCTGTAGGATTCACAATATCACACTGGAATTTCACAGAATCTCCTGAGATGGAAGGGACTCACAAGGATCACTGAGCCCAGCTCCTGGCCCTGCACAGAACAGCCCTCCTGAAAGTGCTGGCCAAATGCTTCTGCAACTCTGGCAGGCTTGGTGCCACGACACTCCCTCAGGAGCCTGTTCCAGTGTCCAACCACCCTTTGAGTGAAGAACCTTTTCCTAACAGCCAGTAGTGTCTTAACCCTAGTAATGTCTTAAGCCAGTAGCGTCTTAATGCACCCTAATTAAAAGCAAGGTGCATTTTAAAATCAAAGAGAACAGAAAATTACCATGCAGTACTTTGACATAAGGCACAAAAGCGACACAAGATGCTGACCAAGGCTTGGCAGCTCATTTCTTTCCCATTTGGGAAAACCATGACAGAAAATTTGCTGGCTTCAGAAAGCTTCCTTACAATCTACCAGGGAAGCTGAGCACACTCACACTAATAGGATGGGCTTTTTCTTTCCCTCTTTTCCTTCCCAAGTTTGGTAGATTGCACAATTTTATAGGCTACATCTATTCCAACTACTCTGTGATCTGTAATATGTTCTTTTATCTAAGCATTTCAAGGACCTTTACAAACACTGATTAATACAGCCAGATTGGTATTTTACAGAGAGAGGAAATAAAACATGGAATGATTTTCAGTTGCCCAAGGTCAGTCAGAAAATCTGCAGTAAAGCTAAAGACAAATTTTCTTCTTTCTCATTCCAAAGTCTGTTCCCAGACTTCTAAGTCATTACTACATTGCTACCTTAGGAGCTTCCCATAAAGACAAAACATCACATGTCTGCAAGAGTGTCTGAGCCCAATTTTTGGCTGAAGGTAACTATTTTTCTGAGCAGCAACAGCAAATTGTAGTGTCAGTGTGCTAACATGACCCAATGAATAATTTTTCTAAGTGCTGTCCTGCTGGAGAGCAGAGATTGAAAGCCAATGTTTCTGCAGGTGCAGAACCAGATCTCAGCTAGAGTAAATCATCCCAGCTGCACTTCAATGGAGCAATGGTGCTTTGCTGGTTCACTGAGGCAAAGGATGATTTCTGCAATGTTTTGTAAAGATGATTTCATAAACACAGATCATTAGGAAAAGAGCCAGTAATTTTCTTACAGTCCACCTAAAAATCTGAGATTGTAAAATGCAAGGAGATAAAGTAAAACTTCTATTTAATAAAGGCTGCACAATTTTTACATTCCAAGTACAGCAAACAGACCATTTGCCAGGGAGTCTTAAACAAAATTCCTGCTGATCTAAATGGAGAGCTCCAATATTATCAAAAATTACCGCAGTGATGCCAAAATGCGTCTGCAATCTAAGATGTGACTATATTCATATATAATTTTGGAATAGGTCACAAGAAAATTAGATACTGGAAATGATTTTTATGTCACTGAGTTTTCTCTGATGTATCATCACTGACTTCCTAGAAGTTATGTAGGAAAAGACTTGGACCAAGTTTGGAGCTAATAATCCAACAGTCCTACAATGGTTTGGGCTGGAAGGGATATTAAAGATCATCTAGTTCCAAACCTCCTGCCTTCCACTAGACTGGTTTATTCAGAGCCCCATTTAACTTGGCCTTGAACATTTTCAGGGATTGGGCTAATGAGGGGAATAATATCCTTTATAATTCTTTCGCTTCTCCCATTAAGGGCTCTAACTTAGCTTTCCATATATAACTGGAAAACAATAATCCAGTAGAGTATTACACACATCACTCTCTAACACACAGGTAGAGCATAACTCGAAAGGATCATGATGCCACAGAATATGGTTGGAAAAATGTCAATGCTTGGAATAAACCCAATGAAGTCAACAGGTCACCATCTGCAGTGCAATTTTTGTGTAAAGTGAATGTGTCTGAGCACACCTCTGAGCCAACAGCAGAACCTAGGCTTGCTCTTCCCAGTTTTTTTCATGATCTGCTCCACTCTGCCCCATCTTCTTTTCTATCCTTCAGAGAGACCAGATGATGGGTTTGAAACTGCCTTCTCTCAGCTTCTCATCAAATGGGCCGAACATTTGTGGAAGACAAGGAATCACTGCAAACTGTTTCATGAATACTAACAACTGAGTACAAAAGAATTGGTGTTCTGTACCACATATTCAAGTAAACACTGCAACTACAAATGTTTTAAAATAATAAGAACAAGATCATACATTTCTGTGAAACCAAGAAAAACACTTGCACCTGCTCTTTTTTCTTTGAAGAGGTCAAAGTAAGTAAGGAAAAAAATACATGTTGCAAGCATGTCTCTCCTGCTGCCCTACACAGAACACATGTCCAGGCAGTTTTAAAGTTCTAAGTAACAGTGCAAGCAGATTGGTCTAGACCCTTGGCTCAGTAAATGGGGGATGTGCTCTATATCCACAAGAATCTGCTCCATTACATATCACTGACAACTATTTCTACAACAAGCACCAGCACAAGGTGGACAAACAGCAAGCTCCCTCTCACCTTGGCAGCTGCAGCAAATGCACTTGACCCCACCTTTGGAAAGAGACTTAGTTCCCATGCTGGCTGATGCCTCCCAGCACTCATCCAACTCTGCTAGCACACCTATGTGCTCATGGACTTGGAGGCTATCTCTTCTCAGAGAAGCAGCTCGTCAGCAAACCCAGCTGCATCCCCACCCTCCTGAGGACTATAACCACTGCTTTATTTACATGCTTTAAGGAAAGATGCTACCACTAAGTGGACATCATTCCCAACCCACAGTAATAAAAAGAAGCTGGAGCAAGATTCATGAATCTGAATCCATTTAAAAGAGATAGAGATAGAAACAGGAGGAAAACTCAAGCCCAGACTGTCTCTGATGAATCTCAAATCTTCTGCTTCCCTGGGTGATAAAATTTGCCCCACTTGAATAAAACACAGCACACTGGAAGCAGCTGGCTTCTCTAGTGTCAACATGTCTTTTCTGGAGGCAAGATTGAGTGTCTACAATGCCCCAAGCCCCCCAGGAACCTGGTTAATGCTAATTTAGTCAGCTATTTCCTTCAGTTGACCTTGGTCTAAATGCAATTACCCTGCAAAGAAGTTAAGTAGTACTGCTAAGATGCTCAGCTCTGCTAGAAGGTCTCCAAATACATTTACATAAAATTATCTCTCATGTTAATAGAAGAGATTTATTCCATCAGTCCAGGCCTGCTAGCTCAGAGTGTTTTCTGCAGTTGAACAAAATTCAATTTCTTGTAGCCTGAGCCTCATATTTTCATTAAATTATGAATAAATTCCACCTATTGCCTCTGGTTCTTGGTTTGTTTTTGTTTGTTTTGTTTCCTTCACTACTGTTACATGAGACTGTATGGATTCCTGTTTTACAAGGAAAAGCAGTCTCCATTTTTCCTCTTCTTTAATTAGACTTTCCCTTTTAATTTTTTTTTATTTGTCCATAAAAACTTGCTTGAAAGATCAAATCACTGTCAAAATGCTATTTACAATGCCAGGTGGTGTATCAGATAATTTTACACTGTTGCTTTGTGAAGTTATCCTTTATTCACAAGAAAATTAAATTAAGTCTTTCTGCTAAGATCTGGGCCACAGTGGCAAAACAGACAGGGGTACACTGATGCCTTTACATTCCTATTGCTCAGAGACAAATAAAATTTGACAGACTGTCAACAAAATTCAAGCAGACCAAACCAGCCTTAGAACAGAATCCAGAAAAGTAAATTCCACAAAAGCCATTTCATCTCATGGGAGCACCTTAAAGATTTGTCTTTAATACTAACTCTGATCCAGTGTCTCACAACCTAGACACTGGTCCTTCCAACACACTTCAGTCACAGATGTTTTCTGGTGACACTGTGTTTGGCATTTGGAAATAAGGGAAAAATACTGTTTCTGCTAGGTATTTTTCACAGCAAGAAGAAAATTCCATGCACCCTAAATAACACTTTTCCTGCAAGAAACGTATATTCTTTCCTTGACTGAGGATAGCCACCATAGGAAATCTCACTCTGATTAATTTCTGTTGCTCCTCAAAATACTTCCCACATACCTCATTGGATCTTCTAGTTTAAAGGTTTCAATGTGTGAAAATGGTTATCATGACTGCTTAGCCATCCTCAGCCAAGTTATTAATAATAAATATTTTAATTTGACATTATAAATCTTTTTGAACTTACCACTTCCATATTTTATTGGTATATATAAATATACACACATATATATATATAGGATTTATCCTTCTGCTCTGGATAAAACTTCAACAGAGCTCCATAGAACAAAAATCCAGAAAGTTATAGTTCATTGGGAAGAATGTTATTAATGAAAAAGAATCTCTACAGCCTTTCGTTGTGACACCAGTCATGTCAGCTGGTCTGTTTATGTCTCTTTACTACACCTGCAAAATAACAATCTCTTCTTTACACAGACATAAGAAGAATAATTGTAGTAATCTGATAATCCCTTTGCATAGGGATTTTTGCATTCTCATGGCACCCATCCATGATCTGTTCAGTCTGGTAAGTGCCTAGAAATACAGACGTGCTACAATCTCTTGTCTACTGCCTTGGCTGTGGCCTTTTTGCTTGAGAGTAAGAGAGGATAAAGCAAAATGTACCTTGTCCATTTTGGGTTAAATGCACCTGTCTAATGTTACACAACCTCAGGGCAGTCTTGTACCAGGATAGACAGAGCACTTGGTAGAATGCCAGGTAAAAGCTAAGGGCATCACGATCAAACACATGGACACAGAGAAAATGCCTGAGCTGGCAGATGAAGGACAAAAGAAGAAGAGGAAAGATCAGAACACAGAGATGTTCAAGTTCATTGCTTGTGGCAGTACTCTCAAAAGCTGTCTGTAAAAACAGCCCTGCCCACTTGCCTCTTAACTGTGGAGAAAAACCTCCTGACAGTCTTTCCTTGAACTGAGTAAATCTGTCTGACTTTTTTAGTTCAGTTTAGTTGTAAGAAAAGCTTAAAGTCAAAACCTATGTACTGTTCTTAGCTGCCATCTGAATTAAGGAATCAAGGTAAGGAAAAAGAATGCAAATGATCCTTCTGAAGGTCTTCTTGTCAAAAGAAAAAAGGCAGACTTTTATATAGGAAATGAAAATTGAAGAGGAGTCATCCAGAAAGTCTCCTACACTATCATGGACAGCACAGGTGAGTTCCTGTAAGGGTTTGGCACATGTTGGGCAGCTGGGATACAGTCCTGCTGGATTTAGCAGAGCTTGATGCAATAGGACACGGAATAATGGTTCTAAACTAGAAGAGGGTAGATTCACACTAGATTTAAGGAAGAAGCAGTTTATTATAAGGATGCCAACACACCAGCACAGGCTGTGTGGAGAGGTCATGGCTGCCCCATCCCAGGAAACATTCAAGGCCAAGTTGTACGGGACTTTGAGCAACCTGATACAGCTGAAGATGTCCCTTACTCACAGTAGGGGCTAGATGGCCTTTAAAGGTCCCCTTCACCCCAAAATATTCTATGATTCTAAGTGACTGATTAGGCTCATCTGAGGAATTTGCACTAATGGAAGCACCAGAATGCTGGTGTCAATGTAAGAAAAGGACTAAATGCACTAATGTTTGACCATATCCCAAATGGGGACCTGCTAAGTGGCAGTGACATACATGGCTTGGAACAGATCCTGCCTTTCTGCTTTGTGAGCCGTTGATGGAACAGGGACCCTGGAGAAGGAGAATGGGTGATGAAGAACAAAATTTTTATGAGATCTGAACAGAATTAGTAAAAAAAAGTCAATTCTAAGTTGTTTGCAGCAAGAAACTGCACCTGCCATGTTCATTTAACCTATTCAGTGAAGGTACTTAAAAGGCCTCATCTCTGAAGGATCAGGAGATGCTGATGATTATGTTGGCATGGTCCTTAGCTGTTAACCTGCTACAAGGAGCCTTCTACAGTATTTAGATACTCCATGAAAGACACAGCAAAGCCAAGTGAATGAAAAGCTCCAGTGAAAACCCAATACTTAAACTGTCTGAAGAAGGACAGGGGAAAAAGCCACATAATGCTCAGATACTTTTATCTGAGTATAAAATAAATGTGGCTAGTGAAGTTGGTATTTGAAGTCAAAAAAGAAGTGCTTATTAATCAATATTTATAATAACATCTCTAGATGTAGATTTTGTTCTTACTGCCTCTTTAGATTTGGTCTGATTTGACAGTATCAAACTAGTGAGTGTTCTTCATCTGTTATTTTTAGTATACATGCAAGGACTTGGTTTTGTGACCAATTGTTGTTCAGTTTCTTAAGGCTTCCCACTGCATGCACCTGACTTCATTCTGCTCTGTGAAGACTTACAAACTGATGGTTCTTTAACATCTCCTTGGGCATCATCTTTTTTCAGCAGTATTAGTGAATACAACCAGTATTCAGCTGGTTGTAGCTCCTCCAAAAGGAAAAGGACGTATCTTCATTGCATGACAGCTTGGTAACAAAATGTAGTATCCTTTGAGGACCATCTACTACTAATAAAACTCTATGATCATTGCTCTCACAAGAATTCCCTATTAGCTCCATTCTTGAAAGACTCAGGCCCTTATTGCTTTGAATACTTCTCCCAGGAACTGAACATTATTCGTCCCCTCGATGTGTGTCCTTTCTCTTTATGACAGCACAATCTTGCTCTCTGATCTGCCAAGCAATCTGGCCACTCTTGGAAAGAGATGCCACTCCTGCCATCCACAGCATCTTGTGTCTCTATGCCTCATTGACTCACTATTTTTACACCTCAAGATTTCTCAGTTGAGCTATAACGGTAAGGGAGGAGGGTAAGGGATATGGGAAGAGTACTCAGCAGAGGGAAAGATGCCGATGACATCTGTGGAATTGTAAAACTGGCTCCAACTGTTTAAATGAAAGTATTTTAGAATAGGGTTTTATAGGAAATGCAACACATAATAAAGTTGGGCTGTGCTTTACTGCAAAGTTTCAGTGAGGAATCCTTTTACTCACAATGAGTTGATGACTCTCCTTTTCTCCAGTAAAACCAAAGAAACACTCTCTTGCTTTGCACAAGATATCAAAGAAACAGAATCACACTCATATTTTTTAGGTCTGTACAATCCAAATCAAGTGTCCAGTAGTACATAAGGTGCAAGATCATTTTTCCACCTTATACTGAATTATTGCATGCTTATTTCATGATTTTTCAGAAGTCATTTTATAGCCATTATTTCTATGAGAGATAAAGATTTTATGCTGCAATAACTTTCAGAGATGAACAGTATATTCATGTCAAGTTTTCACTAAAAATGTCTGCAGAACTTAGTAGCTCTGTATTATTACAGTATTTTACATCTGGTATTTATTTTGTAAGCTCTGGCCACATATTCAGCTCTGCGGAATAACAGGAACAAAAACACTGCCTTTCATTGAATCTGAGGCACTATGAAAACAAAACCGAGCAGAAGAGGAGGAAAAAACATTATTTCCAGGTTAATTATAAAATGATCTCTCTTTTGATGATCACAGGGAAAGTTCTTTAACTACATATAAGCTGTCTGATAGATTTGTAACGATCAAAAGGAATTAGGAAAAAATGTCCAACAAAATATAAAAGATTTTATGTTTGAGATTATAAAACTGCTTTTTTTATACAGGAGGTTTTAACCAATCTAGCAAATAAATGTCACACTCAAAGGACAGACTCTTCCTGATATGGCAGGTTTTTTCAGAGGACAGTAACTTCAGTACAGAATAAATATTTGATCAAATATCTATGTGCAGATCCAAGAGAACGCATCAACATCTACACTATAGTTTAGACTCCTAAATCCAAAAGTGCACATAAGTACCTCTGTAATCTGGAAGTACTTAAATCTCAAGCCTTCAAAACTTGCAAGCAGGAAAAAAACTCCTAATGAGCTGTTTTATGCACACTCCATGAGCTCCTTGGGACACAGATATCACCTGAGACCTTCTAATTCCAGGTGCAGGATGGTGCAGCATTCCTATCAGTTGCCTTGCTGGCCTTGGAAGCATGCCCAAATCACACCAAAAAGATCCTACTCCATCCTTTGTGCTTAGTCATAAATATCTAATGTTTTCGAAGTATTTTTAAAAAGCCCAGTTTCTCTAATGACTGTACACAGGACTTAAAAAATTACAGATGATTAAGGTTGGACAAGACCTTGAAGATCATTGAGTCCAACCAAATTCCTTTTACTGACAGTTACAAAAGAGGAATATAATTACATCATGGTTATACTATCTGTATCATGAAAAAGAACATAAATATGGTCAGGAGCTTTGCTTTAATGAAGTCTTGCAGGTACAAATTCCACAAAGTTGATGTAAGTAGCTGCATATATTGCATTAATTTACTATATGGGAACAATGTTATGCTAAACTCAAAATCAGAGGGCAAATGCTGGAAAAGAAAATAAGCCCTGTACTTAGGAAAGGTAAATTCTAAAAGTATGCTTTGCTCTTAATCCCTCTTGAAGGGATTAATTACCAAAATAAAAACCGGTAAGTCTTAAAAAATTCCTTGCTATTCTGTACTTCAAAAAGCTATGACTTGTACCTAATAAGGAGTTCATATACGTAGAAAGCATAAAAAAAAAAAAGAAGGATGCCTTTGGAAGACAACAATGCTAGGAAGAAGAAGGTTTGAAGAACTGCTGTGTTAGCCTGGTTTAAAATATGGAAAAATAAAACCTTGCTTCCATCGATGTAGGTATCATGCTGTGCCATGAGTGCTCACCCTCAGAACACTGGATGCTGAGTTATCTCTATGACACAGTTTTAAACAGATGCAGCATTCCAAGCTATCCTAACTCACGGAGCTGCTGTGCTCCCTAAGCTCCTGTATTGCTTCTGGGTGTCTGCGTTCAGCGGGTGCATCCGACCCGGATAATTTCCTGCTGCTGAAGGGAACTGCATCTGCCTGGAGTTGGACCAGAGCCACGGGCTGGACTAGCCAGCTCAGGAGAAATCATCAGGATAAAGCTACACCTAGTAAGTTTTGGTTCTTTGACCTCTAACTTTGTCTTCAACTAAAGAAGTGTTTCTTATGTCACTGTATCAAAGTTACACTTTTCTTGATGGAAAAACACAAAAAAGACAAGAGCACCTTGGTTTCCCTGGGAAGAAACCTCAGAAAGATCTGCTGGCGTGAACCCACAGCCCTCCATGAATAGGATGAAACGTGTGAAAACAAAAGGGAAAATGCTTTGAATTTATGCATAGAAACAGAATGGTATGTGTTGGAAGTGACATTAAAGACCCTCCAGCTCCAATGCTCTCCCATGGGAAGGGACACCTATCACTAGATCAGATTTCTCAGAGCCCCTTCCAACCTGAACTTGAATACTTCCAGGGATAGGGCAGCCACAGCTTCTCTAGGCAAACTCCCTCAAGGATACTAAGAAAACATAGCAATACTCTTCAAAATCACTTAGGACTGACCAGAAAGACTACCAAAACATTCTGAAAAAACATTTTGACCCCTCCCTGTTTTCTTAGCTCTTCTTTGGCCACAATCAATAGTCACAGTTTTGGTTTTGATGGGACTTGGGACCAATGCCATTTAACTCTGACAATAAACCCCATTTATTTATTTATCCACAGTAAAACAGTGCACACAGGCATTTATAGCATACCTGTCTCTCTGAGTTTCTAACTGTGCTATGTAACCCTCTCCACCTGGATCAGTAAGGTACATTGTTTTGCCTGGCACACAGAGGAGACACAGGAAGGTTGAGTGACATGTTTACAGATGCCTTGTCACTCAGAAGCGGAAAAAAATGTACAAAGTTAATTCGAATCAGAATTTTAAATCATCAAAACCAACTTTGTACATAGACTACTGACCTGAGGGCAATCAGGGACTACTCTTGCAGCTAATAACAAATGCTGCTCTAAGATATTTCATGTAACTCAGATGGTTATTTCTTGCTGCCCAAGTAATCAGAACAGGTTGATACTATTGGCAGCAAGTAGATATACACAATCTGTCTCAAAAAAGGAGGGGTATAAAACACACCTACTTCAAAATTGACTGATTCAAAATTTTCTTTACAGAACTCCCAATTCTACATATGGTTTTCTGAGGCACTTTAACCTATGCCAACACTTTCCATAAAAAACTGTGGACCAGGACTTTAGCCTGTTCTTGCCACTTTATGAATCTGTCCCTCAAAAGAGAACAAATGTATCAGGTGTCCTACTTTACAGTCAACTTATTGACACCACTGCATCTTGTGCAACTCCTTATGGTGATGGACAACTAAGAATGACTTAAAAACGACAAAGCTAACAGTAAGAGTAAATGGTTTCAAGATCAATACAAGAATGACCAAGTAGGAGAGGAATACTTGTTATCTGTTCATCAAAATGGTGTGAAAACTCATTCTGCGCATTCAAAATTTAATTTAGCTACTTGCTTTATCATCATAAACACTTATTTCAATATGGGCAATGATTATTTTTTCTTCCCAAACATGAATAATATATAATTGCTGGTATTTGGGAAGAGACAAGGTCTTTGCCTTTATCCATCAGGGTAATTTATCATTGTCTTTCTTTTTCTTCTGCACTGGTGAGAGAGCTTGTCAGCTCAGCTTGTTCTTAAAAAGCCAGAATGTAATTCAATAATAAATTCACTCAAAGGCTAGCTGTCATGAGACATTCATTTATTTGTATCCATTAGCTGATCTGCACTGCTGCTCTCTCTGAAGAGTGGCTAAGCTGTGGTTCTGAAGTTCAGGAAATATATTGCAAAGATGTTCAGTCACCTCCTCCACGCTGCTGCCACTTCTGCACAGGCCAGACAGGGATGCAAATGTGCCCAGGTTCCCTCAGGGTGATAATCAGTCAGCCATGATCTAGTGAAGCCTAGGGGAGCAGGCTGCACTTCCTGACCTGAATGGTGAGTGTGCCTGTTCCACTAGTGCCCATGCAGGACACCAGACACACAGGACACAAAGATCCACACCACCTCTGTATTGCCTGCTTATGGGAGACTGCTCACAGCTAATAACACTGATCCAACTCCAACCCTATCCCATGAGGATGATGGCATTGGGACAGAAAGATACAGGAAGTTCCATGAACAGCAGTCTACAGTCCTGATCTACACCAAGAAGGACAAGACTTCATGGATCATCCCAGCAGCAATGGGAGAGGGTTGTCCTAAAGCAGGATGCTAGAGCCCTCCATAAGAATAACTCCCTCCTGTCAGCCAAACTTTTAATGCAGCATCTGGAAGGAGTGATGAAAACAGTTCATCCTGCCCCCAGTGGCTGCTGTGATTTTTATAGAGACACCAAGCAGCTCCATGGATAACAGAATATTATCACCTATCTGTTGTAAAAGCAATTGGTGGACTTTCAGTGACAATGCTACTGAATAAAGGGCATATCCACAGATGCAAATACAGGCAGTCCTGCCTGTCCACAATAACTGGATGCCAGATGGTCCCAGACCATGCTTCCCCACATATCAGTCACTGATCACTGCTTGAAGCACTGTCATTTCCAGGGTGACCAGAGGAGCTGTTCAAAGGTCCAGCTTTCTGGGAGGTGAAACAGGCAATTGAAAGTACAGAGAAGCCAAATAAGCAGAAAACTTTTGCAATGCTTGAGTTTATCCAGATCTATAGGGTCTTTAAGAACTAACAGGAACATTTGATGTCTTTTAAAATCCCGAAAGAGTAGTGGCACTTTCAACAACCCAACAGTCTCACGAGCCTGGACCAGGTGCTGTCTCAGGGGAAAATACACCTTCTGTTGAGGTTCTTCAATGTTACTTGCAAGCACTCTCGTGAATCCAGATACTTAACCTGAGAGATGCAATACATCACAGCTTGAGGTGACATATCTGTAGACCATACTTAGTGGCACACACCCTATGCTGATAATTTGAGAATGGAAACCTCATAAATCATCGCTACCTCTGTATAATTCTTCATCCTAACTTAAACAGAACAAGTTTTATTACTTCCACTGCATTTAATCAAAAGCAGTCATTAAAACCCTTCCTATCGATCTGAATCTTTGCATTCCCTCACTCCAGTAACCTACATACCAGACAAACATTTATGCTAGCAGGTACTCCTTTTGAATTCTGAATCTCTCCTTAGCAGGACATCTACAGATGGTCAGTAGGTCTTTCCTACACACAGATCTATCATCAGACCTATGAAAACATGTAACTCCTGTAGGAACTTATGTGACACTAAATGACACATTCTTTCTGCTGGTCCTCTGCTAGGACTCTCAGAAACAAATTTACTATGTAATTAGAAATTCCCACTCTTTTCCCCCAGCTCTGTATGCCATTGAATGTGAGCAGCCCTCAAAGAGAAGCTGCAATTTTGTTTTTTTTTTTATTGCACAAATATGAAGAGTCCTACAGCTCATTAGTTGTATGGTGTGTGTGTACCAAAACCCTCTATCTGTCAGAAGGGATACATATGGACCTGTAACAGAGTCCTCTGTAGAAATGCTGAGGAATCGCTACCCTAAATATATCAGAAAAATGAAATGGTGAGCATAATCATATTCTGAAGTCTGATTTTACAGCAACAAATCACAATGACTAGTCCAGAGTCCAGACTGTTCAGTATACAGTACCTGTGATCTTCAGAATGCCAATGAAGGACAACGATTTGCTACACAGTAAGTGTCTGGTTATAATCTGAGTCACTGTTGTCAGCTTTCTTGGACCCTGAAGACCTTGGAAGCAAGAAGTATCAGGGAAAATACCACATCAGGCCAATTTCCTGACACTGCTGTGATGATGACATCAGCCTGTAGACTACCAAAAAAAGCAATATATGGGAGTTGGTACCCAAGAGATGCTGGCAGTGTCCCTCCATGAAAAGCATTAGGTCAGATCTAGAGGGGCCTGAGAGGCCAGTTGAGATATAAATGCTGAAATAAATACCCACACAAACATGAGGTTTGTATATTTTCAGTACCGACCTATTAACTGCTGTGTGTGGGAAAGCTGAAAGTAAGCAGTTCATGACTGGATGAAGCTCAACAGAGTTCAAACCTATGTGTTGAGAGCTACCTCCAAGATTAAGGTCAATACTTCTGAAAGGCAATATTCAAGGCAGACACTGAATGATCTAGGAATTTGACACCCCAGTTATCCTGCTACAAGAAATGATTTTCAGGGATGACCAGCCCTGACAGACAGGAATATACTTAAACCAAATCGCTGAGACGCAGTCACACAAGTGAACTGCTATGTTTTGTTTCCCAGTTCCTGTTTCTTGGTGATGATAGCTGTGATAAAGAATTTCTTGATTTTAAAACCAATCTATATTCCACCTGATTGCTTATACTGCAAATCACTTTAACAGCCATTCCTAGATGGTATTTTCCTCAGTTCTTTTGAAGTCTCTAATATTCACACTATAGATTGTAAATAGCATTCCAGTTTCTTGTCTTTTGTCTCTGTTCAAGGAAGATCAGTCACCGCTCTTTAGGAGATACTTGTGCACAATGTCAGTCACTTCATCCAGAAGAGCCGAATGGATGCCTTTCACTCCTTGAAATAAGTAAAGTGCGGAAACATGCAACTGCTCATGTGTGTTGAGAGAGAAGCATCTTGCCTTACTGGCTGGCAGGAAATTGTAGGCGAAGAGACAGTCAGCAGAACTACATAAGCCACAAAATTCTTCAGGTATCTACTTCACTTAAACAATTTTCATTATTCTGCATCTTGCTGCCCTTCCATGTCTTAAAATGGCCAAGTGGCTTATGCTTTACCACTTAATGAATCAACTCCAAAATTCACTTACCCGCCTTCAAAAGGATTGTCCCCTGGGATGACGTGAGTGCTGTCCTTGCCGATCAGGAACTTGATTCGATCATAGAAGGAATGCAAGCTCTGCTGGGAGACAGGGGCTTGCGTCTCCTGGATGATATCAAGGGGGTCCGGGGAGCCCAGGCACAGCGCATTAACGTGGCACAGTGGCTGCAAGCAGCAGTCTGGGTCCATGCAATCCACCAGGCCATCTACAGAAGGGCAAGGAACATTTTAGAGCAATGGAAACATCGAGTGCTGCAGACTTCAGGGTGCAAGAACTCCTTCCAATGCACACAACAGAGAAATGAGGATTTTCATCTACATTGAGTAAGCATGTTCACTTAAAGTCACAATAAGAAACCTAAAATACACTTTAATACATAACATAAACATGCAATAGTATGTAATGTATGAAAACTCATATATTAGACTGGGCCCTTAAAAAAGCATATTTTTGATTAATCCTAGGATGTGCCATTTCACAACTCAGTCACTTGGACAGCTAACTCCAGAGCCCCCAAAGTTTGTTGTGGGGTTTTTTTTCCAAAATGCACAACTTCTGTACCCTGCTCCTAATTGCATCACACCAAAGCTACCAGGTTTGCTTTCATCAAGACTAAATAGTGAATAAAGCCATGGTATCTACCATAGCTGCAGAGTGATCTATACACGCAACCTAGTAAAATAGAGTAGAAAGTAAAGGAGATTTTGCAGGGAAGGTTTGATCTTTTTTGACCTTGGTCACACTGATTCGATACTGACACAGAGTAACAGATGACTTCAAACTCTCAGGATACAAATCTTGCACTTTCAGCACCATTAAATTAATAGTAACAACAATAATAGCATTGGACACACATGAAAAAGGCTTGCTGACCGTACTCCAGTAAAATGAGGGTTTGCCTATCTGTCAAGCCATCAAATGCACAGACAGTACCACCTCCCCTCCCACCGCCACAGCAACATGCCCCGTTCATTTGGAGATGCCACTGCTCATTGCAAACAGCACAGTGAAAAGCAGTGACAGGAAAAGAAATACCAAAAAAAGCTCAAAAGAGGTTTGATGAAGCACCACATTTAGCAATAAAAGTTGTTAGCATGTAGTAGAGACAGATCTTTAACTCAGATAAGGGAACTGGATGTTTTTGTTCTGGGGTAATGGGATATGGAGCCCTTCACTTCCAACTCATCAGTTCAAGCAAGACAGCTTGACAGTGAATGAAAATTACTACCATGTGATGGCTGTTCACAGACCTATGTGGAATGAGTCGTTGGTCTCCGTGTAGCTGCTGGGAGCTCCGTATATCACA
Organism: Irena cyanogastra; assembly: GCA_013397155.1. NCBI lineage: Eukaryota > Metazoa > Chordata > Aves > Passeriformes > Irenidae > Irena > Irena cyanogastra. The sequence goes on along the minus strand of VWZV01010744.1, from coordinate 1,209,738 downwards.
GACACCACCTTTACAGCAAGCATCCTACTAAGGACTCCAGCAGAGAGGCAAGAAATGAACTTGTCTGCAGAGCAACACTGTCCTGAGAGGTAGTGCCCTCCTGAAGTGGGATGAAATCTTTAGTTTTCAGGATAATGGATTTTTTAGCTCAAAGAAATAGTAAATTAAAACAAGACATTTTGTTATTATTAATGTTGGTGAGCTTCCATTTTGCCCCAGTTTTATCAGTATGAATTAGAAGTCCTTTCAATAATGTTATTGGCATTACTTTGTATTTACTGCAATATAAATAGGATGAAATCTGATCTTTCATTGTTCTAGTACTTAAGATGGCTCCCACATCATGGACTTGGATTCTGTTAAGTTATGCCTGCTCCAATCTTGGAACAGTTTAATGTTCAAAACATCACTGACATCATCATTTCATGTGGTTACTCACATAGAAAGCTGAACAAGCCTGGTTGGGGTTCCCAGAGCTTCCTGTGTCCAAGTAGGTCAAAGACAATGAGCACCTGCTCCATGTACATGTACACACACACACACACACACTCCCACACTCAAATGTGGGTCATTTCCACAATGGCTCTGCACTTGCCATTAATGATAATGGGAGCACTGTTAGGCCAGCAAAAGTGTTTTGGAAAATCCCATCTGTTATCCTTACATGCCTGTCCTAACATCTCTACATCTTTATAACTCCTTACAAAATTGCCACAAAAATGTTTGTCTCGGATACTAAACCTACCCATTGGCATTTTCTCTTGATGACTAGTGATAATGAAAAAGAACTAATTGAAGTATCTTTGCCCATTAAAAAAGTTACTTGCTGCAGATGATAAGATCAGTAGGATTCTGGAACGTCAAATCTCAGCTGGAGTTTGAGAGACTGTTCACAGAATGCAGACCTGCTTAAACGCAACAGGCTTAGCCACAGCTACCTACTTAAAAAAATAAAAGAAACAACAAACCAGCCTTGTTACTATATTGACTACAGTTTCAAGCAAGATAAAATGTTGTCTTTTTCTCCCACACATTAATAACATTTTCTAAGGCTACAGACACTTGGCTGAAAGGATGGCAAACCAGCTGTACCATACCTCTTCATTAACCTGTCCTTTTTCTAGGCATTAGAAATGTGTTTTGGGGCCTGAAGCTGCAAGACTGCAAGAAAATGTTGTCTTCGCAGGAAACTGTAGACAAATGTTTGAAGAATAGATGCAGAGGACAATGTTTTGAACAGGTGAGAATGATGAGAACTCATCTGCAGATAAGCCTTTGAACTAATGTGTTTTGTACCTATACGGAATAAATTGAGGAAAACTACACTAGAGAGGTTTGTCACTGATGTCCTAAATTTGTGAAGGCACTTGAGGGCTGAAGTGGCATTTAGCTACTCAACTCCCTCTAATACCAAGAGCAGTTTCAGGACAAAGACATTTCTTTAGCTTAGGAAATGTACTGGCTATTTTTGTCTGAGTCATGCAGAACAGCAAGAGTTAATCTACAAACCAGATAATAAGTAGTGATGTCTCCATGTGCATACTGTTTTCTCCATTTTTTTTGTTTTTAGGTTTTTTTTTTTAATTTATTTTTATTGTATGGCCCAAAAGCCATCCAAGTGGTGCCCTACAGTGAATTGTCAGGAGATACAACGATAGTGTACACAGTTATGACTTCTCGTGCCCTGATATCTCTCACTGGATCCATCAGAAGAGTAAGGATAAAGTGACATTTGCAAGAAGCTCCTGACCCATAATTCTGGCTTTAACCGTCCAATTCGACAAAAACAGTATGAAGTTGTTATATAAAACACCTTTGAAATCCATAAAGCATGAAGGTGAATTTTCATTAGAAATCACTGCAAATTTTTCAGACAGGTAACAGAGGGAGGTGAACATGGGGTCAATGCCCTCTGCACCCCAAGTTTAGCAGCAGCAAAGCCACAGAGACCCATGACCTGCATGTGGATTCCTAACTCCAGTAGCTCCCAGAGCACAGGTAGGCTGCACAGTAAGTTCTTAGTGATGGATGCCTTTATACAGCTCTTGGTTTTAAAAAGTAACAGCTCCCTTACTTAAATACAACTGTAATATGACCATGGCACTTCAGAGCAGAGAACAAATGCATTGCTGAATAATCTCTGTGAGAAATTTAAAGTCTTGCATAGGGGGATTACTGCAATTCATATGTTTTAAGGCTACTATGATCAGCTTGTCTGACCTCTTATACCCATAGGCTGCTTATTTTTTTTTCCACCCAGAACTGGATTAAAGCCTGTGTTTTAGAAAAGTGTATCATATACCAAAGAGAGCTGATTATAGTGAGTCAACCATTTCCTCCAATAACCTTCTGAAATGCGTAATTACTGTTAGGGAACTGTGTCTTATTTCAAGGTTGGATTGGTCTAACTCCAGTATCCCATGACTGGTCTTGTCCGGCCTTTGTCCATAAAGTTACTAACAGTTCCTTCTGCCCTGCATACTCTGATGTCTTTTCCACGTGCAAGTACCTCCACACAGAACATTAATCCATTCCAAATCTTTTCTCTGAACAGCTAAGGAAGAACAAAATTCCCTGTTTAAGGTTTGTTTCCCATCCACTGGACTTTCTGGTGTATGACACCCTTTGCTCTCTTTCCAGTAAATTGACATCTGTTATGTGTGCACACCAACACTGGACACAGCACTATGTCAACAATACTGGGCACAGGAAAGAGACCACTTCCTCTTCTCCAAAGAGTTTCTAGGCTTCTATACTGCTAAGGCCCACAGAGGTGAAGGTGCAAAAGCCTTGCACTAACTCATGTTGAGACAATTACCTCCAGTGACCTCAAAACCCTGTTCTGAGTCGCTGCTTCTCAAGAATCTCTCAACCCTCCAGTATAACATACTTTCTTCATTCTCAGAGCTGTTTTGCATTTTGCTGCATTATGATATATTTTGTTTGATTGTGACCTTGCAGCGATGTGAGTCAGATCACTCTGTGTCAAAATGATCTAGGTACATTATTTACCACCATATTGAGCTTTAGGTGACCTAAAAATTTTACCAGGAGAGGAGTAAACTACATTTTAAGACACTAATGAAAATGCTGAGAAGGGCTGGATACAACAACCGGTTCCAAGGGATCCCTACAGAAACATCTTCAATCACGGATGCCTTCCAATGAACAAATTAATTCAGGGATGTGTCACTAAGCCAGATTTTAACATATTTCTTGTGTTCCTTCTTATTTCCATGCAATAGGAATTTTTACATCTTTGAGGCTGTTTATGCATTCTATATACACATATATGTCATTTGACTGTCCGGCTAAAACCAAACCCAAACTCTTTTGTCCCACTTCCTTTGCATGAAGCCATGAAATAAATACCTTTTTCAAATCTTAGTTACCATGGGGTGAATCAAACCACTGTTGTTGTGAAAAGGGAGCCACTGGCAAGACATTGTCACATCTGGTAAATAATGTGTTCAGTGGTTTGCATCTTTCACTAAGATTCATGTAATTATAGAATAAATCAGAGTGGATGGCACCTCTGCAGGTCATCTTGTGCGCCCTGGTTCATTCCCTTCAGAGAGGGACATGAAGGAGAATGAAATGAGCTCAGCAGAAACCCTTCCTTTTCTGCCATTGAGGATAAAGCAGCTCCAATTTATTCAACCAACATCATATTTTAGGGGACCAAGAGAATTTTTATCAGGTAACCTGTACTCTGTGTATCACTAGACAATGAGTTTTATTTTGGGATGACTCGTCTAGCTCGTATCTTGTAGGTGGAGTTACAAGTTTTTTTTAGAATGATGCTCTGACTCCCTTAAAGATTGCAAATCCACCAATCCCATTATAGAGATCTTCAAAACACTACTTTAGACTGCAAACTCCCTGAGAGCAAAGACTGTCTTTTTATTTTCTGTTCACAAAACATCTGTTCTAGTCTCAAAGGGCTCTGAAGTGTCAGCACAACCCAATGAAATAATCACAAATATCACTAAAGTTTTGTATCCGCAATGCATGTTCAGCTTATTCTCCATGGGAGCATTGTTTCATGGAAGGGGCTGAACACCAAAGGTATCTGTGTTTTCTTGGAGCAGGACCTCAGCCTAACAACTGTAACATTTGGATAATACCAGCTGGAGAACAGCTGATTTTAACTGACTTAAAACACTCACTATAACTAATGAAACAGTGACACTAGATAATGACAACAGATGGAAATGCTGACCTCAGTCAGGAATTTCACGAGACATTCCATATCATAACTGCCTTCCACAAAAAGTCACCTGGATACCAAATTTAAGAGGAGTTAAAATTACTTGGCTTTCAAGCACTGTTCATGACCCACCACTTTCTGAAAATCATATCCTTTATGACATTTCTCTATATGATTTATGCAAAAAAATACATCCACCTAAACCAAACAGAAATTTTGAAATTCTTGCAAAATAATTACTCTTCAGCAGCAATGGAGCTACTTGCTGTCCTTACTCTCCTTGAGCTGCACTTGCTGGCTGCAAAGTGCTCTCAAATCCCACAGCAGTCTCATTTCTCCTTTTTGTCCTGTGCAGTCAGCTTCCAAGTTCCTCACTCACTGCCATGCAGCACCCAAAAGGTGTCAAGGATTAGAGCTTTGCACAGAAGCAAAGGACTGATTTTGAGACACTGCTTCTGTGGTAAACAAGATCAGCCGAGACCTAATAAAATTTCAAATTAGCTGTGACTTTTCATGGCCCTACAATTGTGCTGGCTGATTTAGTGGGCAGTGTCTTAACTGGCTGAGACTGAATAATTGAGCGTTTCTACAGAGTTATGTATGCTGCAACAAAAATCAGTCATGCTAACATCACCAAGAGAATGCAAATAATCTGCAGGCAGAGGTGTTATTATGTGTTTAAGCAGACTGTGACAGGTGCTGCATGTCAAGTGTCAGGCTGGAACAGGCAGGCCATGGGTAGGGATGGACCTGTTTGTACACAGAGAGCATTCTGTGAACTGTGATGCACTCTGGGAGCCCCCAGGCAGATAGGCAGTCAGAGGGAGGCCAGCTTAAGGAGCCTGATTAGGGTGAATCTGGGACAGGATACATGACAAACTCAAGGATTGCTCCCGCTAAAGACCATGACACTTTTTGTCACTGAGTGCAATGGAATGAGCCTCTATGAGAAACTGTATTAGGCAAAGCAAAACTAGGAAGTAAAAACAACAATAAAACCCCACTGTCTCCCATGGGAGAATTGCCACTGGCAATAAAAGCATAAAATGCACTGATTATACAAAATTACACCTCATCCAGCTCTTATCTTTGAGTTCCCTTTCTGTGTCATTCATCAGGCAACATTATCACTTTTTGCAGGGACACTGTCTTGTCCTGTGATGCTTTTGGATGAATTACTGTCAGAGTTTGGGTGGGAAAGGTGTTAAATGTAAATGCTCAAAGGTAAAGATAACAAAGTCTTAGTATTACCCTTGAGCAAATCAGGTTTTACCCTTTCGGTTCTAATCTAAATGCTGGTTTAGAGGAAGGCTCTAAAGCAATGGCTCAGTACTTTTGCACAAACAAGTTATTGTTCACATGGATGTTTGTGCTGATAAAGGTTTTACAGGAATAATGATGCTCTGCCCTGAGCTGAGGACTGATACTTCCTTTACTTGAATTGGATTTGGGGAATAAATTTTAATCCAGTGTTTTGCAAAGAAAAATTTTACTTAGTCAACAGGAGTTGGAGTCTTTGCTCCCCTTTAAGGAATCAAAGGGAAGCAAAACACAACTGTAAGAAATAATGGTAATGTGACTGTCAACTCCCTGTGACCATGTTAGCTATTCATATTCTCTTCGCTCCTTCTATCCCACCTGCTCTGTTTTGATTTCACCTGAATAAGCTTCTCACTTGTTGTACCCTGGCTATATTAGATTGCTGGTTGCCTGGGAAAGGAATTGCCCTCACATCTTTCTCTAAGTGTTCAGCACTTGTTTGCAAATTTGAAATAACACAGTCATATGTAATAGCAGTTAATTATTTGAATTACAGAACTCCTTGGACTCTTGTGCAGAGCCTCTGTGGGGGCAGTCACTACAGAAATACTCAGCAAAATGTTCATCCTAATCCAGAACTACATCCTTTAAAAAAAACATATGAATAGGAAAAGAAGGGAAGTGGAAGGATGAAATGACAGAAAACACACGATAATCACCACTGTCTGGCATAAAACAGAGCTGTAATAATGTGTTTAGAATCCACAGCACCCCGCAGCTCATCATTGCTCTGGAGAATACAGTTGATGCAGCTGGTCTCATGGGCTTCTTCCTTTCTCTAGGCAGATTTTTAACAGCCAGCAAAGCACCATTAGAAACCAAACAAACTAAGATTTAAGGGAACTGCATGAAGCTGAGCAAGGCATGTGAGGTCCTTTCCTAGCTTAGGAGAGACTGTGTCCTGGGGGGCATCAGGCACAGCATCATCAGCTGGGTGAGGGAGGGGATTGTCCCACTCTGCTCGGCACTGGGGCGGTCTCACCTCAAGGCCTGTGTGCAGTTTTGGGCACCACAATATAAGAAAGGTATTAAGCCATTAGAGAGTGTACAAAGGAGAGCTATGAGGAATGTGAAGGCTCTGGATGGGAAGCCATATGAGATGTGGCTGAGGTCACTTGGCTTGTTCAGCCTGGAGGAGACTGAGGCAAGACCTCATCACGGTTTGAAGTTTCCTCTCAAAGGGAAGAGGAAGAACAGGCACCGATCTCTTCTCTGTGGTGACCAGTGACAGGACCCGAGTGAATGGCATGAAGCTGTGCCAGGTAAAGTTTAGGCTGGCTATTAGGAAAAGGCTCTTCATCTGGAGGGTAGCTGGGCTCTGGAACAGGCTCCCCAGGGAAGTGGTCACAGCACCAAACCTCATAGAGTTAGGGTTGTCCTGTGCAGGGCCAGGAGTTGGGACTCGACCCTTCTGAGCCCCCTCCAGCTCAGGATATTCTATGATTCTGTGACTAGCATTTGGACAGGGCAGTAAGTACAAGTTGCTTAACCTGACCTGATTGATTGTCCTGCAATAGTGTACCTGAAACTGCCTCCTTCAGAAGCCAACGTACCTCTTAAAAGTGATTCCTCTGAGCAAAAGGAACTCAGAACTTATCCATTTTTTGGTGGGAACAGTGTTTTCACACCTTCAGCAGCTGAGAGATCCTTGTCACCAAGGTCTCTCACTTTCCTGGCAAGTGCTGCAAGTGTTAAGCTACTGCTGAAAAGTTCATCCTAACATATTCTGACTGAATCCAAGCCAATTTAAGCAATCATTTGAAAACAGCTTGGAAAGTGGCCTCAGATAACTCAGATATTGGCATGTTTCTCAAATCCTGGTCAAGAAGAAAGTGGTCATGCAGTCTGTGCATGGGGAACACACTCGGTACAAAATCTTAGGATTCTAAGTGGACTTTCTGTCTCACAGAAGTTGCAACTGTTTGCCCCAGATGCTAAAGTAGATCTGGTAGAGTTTTCCTGAATTTCTGCTTTAAACATTGATGCTCAAACACTGTTTAAGCACTTTTTGAGGCACAGAAATGCTTTGTGAAATAAGCGTCCAATCTGTTTTTTGTTGAAGCTGGTTCATGTGCCCTTCTATTATATCCTGTGTACCAGCAGTGTCTCCTTCCCATAACTTATCTCCCTCATTTCAGCAGACAGTGGTAGGTTTCCTTCAACACAGAGAGCACTTTCATAGCTTCTTTCTGAATCTGTTAATCAAAGGCATTTCATTAAGGACTCTTTCAGAGTACCAGGAGCTCCCCCAAGGTATCAAGACAAGACACTGCTAGACCCCCTCAGTTCACGACACATCATCCTCTCCAATGGCATCATCAACACCTGCTCTGGGATGTTGGAATGCCCTGGGTTAACACTGCCCTCCTGCCAGCCTTGCTGCCAACAACCAGCCGCAGGTGACACTCATGTGTTACCATTCAACACAAAATCAGCAAAGAGCTGAAACCTGAAAATGTGAAGTGGTCATTTTATTTGAGGAGAAGTCAATTAACAGTCACCATGAAACAGAGGAAGAGAAGCTGGGTGATTTCTAACAAATTATATCAGCTACCCAACCTTTCAGGTACAGCAGACTTTCTCATCCTTTCAGCAGTGTTTTGTGGTTCCTCCAAGATGACCCTGTTGTTTGACTAGATCTATCTGTGATGATAAATGCTAATTTATGATGGCTGTTTTCCCAGGCGCATTCCGATCTCAATACTTCCTTCCACAAATGTAGCCAGCACATTATTGCATAATTTTTTATGGTTTTGAGGAAGCAGACAGCTCACACACCACTACCAGGAGACAATCTTCTCATGCTATTACGGCCCAGGGCATGAGGGCAAAAAGAAAAAAGGAAGTATCAGAAAGCACCCCATCACTTTATCTGCAGCTCAAGCATTTTCAAAGACAAAGGTTTGCATTCTGCGGTTCTCCTGGATTTTTTACCATTCTCTTTATACCTCTGAGACTACCTTCAGGTGTAACCCTATGCACTGCAAAGATCAGTGCAGACTTCTGCCAGCTCTCTAACACTATTTGGCATGTGGTGGACAGATGGTGAACACATGGGTGTTAAGAAGGCCAGCGTGCTGTGCCAAAATTTCTCTTGCCAAAGATTTGAAACACTGCTGTTCCAAAGCACTATGTAAGTCTCCACCTTACTACAAGCACTACCTGAGCCTTGAATGGGGCAAGGCACTGTGGAGTTGCCAGTGAGCTATGGTACAGTTAAACAAATAGCACTGATTTGCCTCAGAGAAACCATTCCTGAACTACGCTGTCCCTGAAGTGACCTGCTCACTGCTTCAGGGTTGGGAGATTAAGGCAACCTTTAGTTGCTCTCATCCAGAAGTACAAGTGAAGGAAAGGATACAAATTGCTCCACCTGCTAGCTTTTGGGAAGCATCTGGTGGAGCACAGACTGAACTTGAAAAGGTAAAATGGGGCCATGGATAGGTTGGAACTCTGTTTGTCCTAGGCTAAATGAGACATAAACTGAGGGAAAAGAGCTTTGCTAATACAATTCTTGTAGAAAAAGAAAACAGGATGGTTTATTTTTCTCAGTCCCAAAGGAATATCGTTGACCAGATCACAGCTAAGAAAACTGAAGTTTCTATACTTTTATGTAATGGTATACAATGACAGGCCAGCCTCATTTGACTGGGAAGGTTATCTATCTATCTATCTATCTATCTATCTATCTATCTATCTATCTATCTAATCCCTTAACTACTAACACTCGCCTTTGGAAGTATTTAAATTGGGAAGAGGCAGTGGAGAACAGCAGACAACTGAACAGAAACCTCTAATGAACACAAAGATTTAGATAACATTGTGAACATTGTCATTTCAGACATATTTTTCATATGAGAAAGACTCTTGCCTTCCACAAGTAAAGTAGATTCATGTTTGACAGAGTTCAGCAGCTGTTCAAGAACTGGAATTGTTTAAAGCAGGAAATGAAGGATGGGTCGGTTCCAGTTCCTGGAGAACCAGCAAGCTTTACTCTACCTGGAAGACTTGACTACTCTGGAAAAGCCCCAAATAATAACAAAGGCCCTCAAGTAAAGTTACTGTGTTGAACTTTTAGACCAAACGAGCAATTTAATTTAACATCTGTAGTCCTCTAATGATTTCACCTCAGTGTGATCTTGTCTTCATGAGAAGTTGTTGAAATGGAGAATTGGACAACTCTGGCTCTCAACAGTTAGATGATTTCTCCAGAACAAGGATAGGTAACACAGCTTTGCTGTTCAACAGTATATTCATTAGATTAGCTAAGAATATACTCCCTTCCCCTCAGTTTTTACTGTACACTCTATTCCTAACAGAGGGCTCTACCAATGCAACAGAGCCCATATTTAGCCTACGGAATACCAGCCTCTTCTCAAGGTATTATCACATGCCATTAACTCCACTTTTAGGACTTGTCACAAAAGATAATTTCCTTGATTTTTTAAACTTTCAAACTTATTTTTCATGTACATGACAGAGCACTCAGTGTGGGGTGAGACATGTAGGTACTACCTGTCACACCTACTCTTAAGTAGTGAGTGTTTGCAGCCATGAATTAGAGAGGTTATTTTCTGCTGAAGCAAGGTAAGAACCACTTTTCTCACCTTGTTTTAAAGAAACACCTCCTGTTTGCTGTAATACAGGTGGTCCTTCAGGTCAAATGTACAAAATCTTGGCCTTTTAACCCAGATTGTTACAGCTCTGTCATTGCACTGTTTTTCCTTAACTGATACTGGATGATTACCTGCTCTCAGTTACTCACTACAGCTTCTTTCAAGTTGATGGGCTTGGTGTTTAAAAGTGTAAACAAAGTGGACCTGGGTGTGAAACCTAAGTGCTAGCTCTGACAAATGACACTTTGTGGAGAGGGTACTGTGCTCAGAAACAACTTTTTACTGGCCTGAACAAAGATTACATTTCACCAAGTCTGTCTCTGAGTGACTCCTGCTCAGCTTGTTATTGTTTATCTGAACAGCCTCCAGATTTAAGAGGCGAACGCCCTGTAATTTAGCACCCGTCTCCCTCAGGGTATGATTAGGCTGGGAGCTGATGAAAAAGTTTCTGACTTCAGTTCCCATTATCCTGAAGAATTTCCGGCTGCAGAGATTTTGATTAGCAGACACTCTACACCACACTGTAGGAACCAGGTACGAGCTCAGGCAGAGTGAACCTCCCGGTAGTGTGAACAGCCCCACTGACCTCTTTCTCACCATTCATACTATCTATTTTGACTAGGTCAGTTGTTTGACTTCTAAAGCTTCATGAAAGGACTTCTACCTTCACTGCCAACATTCACGAGCAAATTCCACATTTGGATCCTTTCCAGTGAACAAAAAAACCCCACCTTTCTCCAGCCCTGAACATGCATCACTCCAGTGTATGTGACAGAATCCCAAAAGAGGGAGAAATCACAGTGCTCATCCACATACTACATGTTTTTTGGAGAGGCTTCAGGCATGCATCTCTTCAGTGCTCTTCAAAGCACAGCAGCTTCCCAAGGTATAATGTTTGTGGTGAATGGGCATCATTCAGCAGAATTCAGATGCCTCGTGTGATTTGAGCTGCCCTTGGATATCTGAGAAATCGCAAGGGAACTGTCACACATGAAATATATATATGCTCTACCAGACACCCAAGTTACTGTGAAGGAGAAACCAGAAGTCAGCTGGGGTACTCTTGGAAGTCCCAGAGGTGGGATCTCCATCCTTGGAGGTGTTCAAGAGTTGACTGGACACAGCCTTGAGCAACCTGATATAATCACTACTGCCTTGAACAGGGGGTTGAACTGAAAACTGCTGGAGGTCCCTTCCAACCTAAATTATGCTATGCTATTCTACAAACATCTCCACTTGCTGTAGAAATCAACTAACATCTAGTGAATAGGCAGAGCATCAGCCTTTCTTCATGAGTCCTTGTACCTATATTTGAATTCTTGTGCCAAAAACAGGACTAAGGCTTCAAAGCAGGAGTGCCTCACCACTGCTGAAGCTCCTGTGTCTCAGGGGTTGAGATTCTAGACTTGAGCTCACAAATGTATAAAAATAAGTTAATAAAGTAAATGTATTCTGCTATTTCACTTCCCAGCTGAGCAGAGCCCTTAGCAGTAACACAGCCAAATCAAAGGCACCGTGTATGACAGATTATCTGTAATCTGTAATGCACACCATGTACACACTTCTTTTGTGGAGTGTACCAAGGGTAAAGTCAACACCCATTTGTGGGCTCTGACACATGAATAAGCTGTCACAAGGCAGTAAGTTACAACCTATCAGTTGCTCTGTTCTTGCCGTGCACACCACTGCTCCACACAGGTTCACCAAATGCCAGTCAGTAGTTGATGTGCACTAACTTGTAAACCTGTCAATGCCTTTTGTCTCTCCCGTCTACATCTGCTGTCCTGCAGGCTTGCAAGGCAGCTCATTTCAAGGCGAGGGTAGCCCAGGTAAAAAGGTTAACCCTTGAATCAGGAGATACAAAGAGATGCTCAGAGTCTGGTCACGCTCTTTGGGATATCATACAGTTGTGATTTACATTGTATGTTAGGCTAGATTACTCTTTCCATCTCTCTCTTTCTAAAAACTTCACAGGGCTCCTGCTAGTTATTTTTTTCCATGGAAACTGGGACTGTCCTTGGGTCTATTTACCATATTTTTACACATCTGATGTGATGACCTTTTTTGCTGCCCTGTGTCAGCTGTAAATAGAAAAGGCAAGTACAGTGATATTCAGTTCCATATGAGGTAAAAAGCCATCCTTGTTTAATAGTGTGTACTCTTTGTATGGTTCTCCAGTTTTTCCATCTTTTCTAAAGGGCTAATTTGGTCCATTTACCATGCCAGATGTGCAGAAGTATTTTAAATATTCAATCAGAATCGCAGTTGCTGTGAAGCAGATAATCACAGACTTGGCTTGGCTATTATTTTTTTTTTAACTGTACTGTTCTTGTGAATATGATAAAACAGAGGCTTGCAAAATGCAGTCTCCACTTCACAGTCTGGGTCCTGGCCCAGACTTGTGGTTTACAAAGCCTTTTGCTGAGTGACAACAAAACAAATTATGCAGTCTCCCTTATGCCTTAAATTTAATATCTCATCTCCTGCTCTCTAATTCAAACCTTCACACTGCACCACAGTTTCCTTTGTAATGAGATAACTCTGAATATTAAGTTTGCATTACACAGAGCTATTATTCACATGCCTGACATCATTACATATGGAACAGTAATCAATAAAGCATGATTTGAGAAGGATTGGATGGCTTGTGGGCATGGGGATCAGTCACTCAAGCCTCTAAGTTTCTGAAAAATATCCATCCGAAGTCAGTGGTGACCGACTGGAGAGCATTGATGAAAGCCTCAGGCAGCGAGGGCAAAGTTTGAACAGTCAGGGATGTTCACTGTCTGAGGTGGTCCCATTGTGTCAGTGCTGAGCCACTTGGCTGGGGTGGAGGGATTGGACAGGTGCACAGCCTGCATCTGCTCTCCACTACGTGGACTTGATTTGAAGACAAACAAATGTCCTTCTTCAGCCCTGGCACCCCAGATCCAAACCCATTTAATTTGAATTCCAATCCACTCTGGCTGAGTCAGCCTGGCAGATTTCGCTGTCTGTTCTCTACCAGCTGTCAAAAACAATCTGCCCTGCAGAATCAAGCCCAGATGACTGTTCACTGTGAGAGGTTTATAGGCTCTGTGAAGCCTGACATATCACATGTGCTCACGTCCTACCTCCATCGTTGTCTTTCCCATCGCCGCATGCCGTCTCCATGGAAGTGTCACAGCCTGCTCCTCTCCAGCCCAGCTGGCAGACGCAGTGCCAGCCGTTCATGTCCAGAGTGCATCTGCCATTGCCATTGCACAAGCCAGGGCATCCCTCTGCAAGGCAAACAGCAACACGTTCAAAAGCACTCGAAACACAAAGCAACACAGCCTGGAAAGGGCCTCATTAAACAGCTTTTTCCCTTTGCCTTCAGTTGATTTCTCCACTCCCACTCGGTGTCTTCCCACCTGGAATGAACCCACTTTGGTGTCAGAATGGTGGTGACTATTCAATGGGGCAGCTGCTTCTGGCTCTCCCAGGAGGTCCTCACAGCATAACCTCACTGACTGCACTGAGGGAATGGAGAGTTTCAGGGAGGCACTGAGACATTCCTGCTTCATTGGTTGTAAAAGCAAGGCAGCACTTTGCCCTTCAAGCCTCTCAAAACATTTGCTATGTAAGACTAGTACTTGGAGTTACCTAAGTTGCATTTGGGATTAAAGTTCCTAACACCCAGCAGGATAAAGCAGATGGCTTTCAACAATACTGAGATCTCAGACTGGTAAGTATTCAAAACCAGCTGGAAAGTGAAAGGCAGAAAACATTTGGAAGACATACATTTTCTTTCTTGTAGCAATTTTGGGAGGGATTCATCTCATCCGGTTCAAATTAATCTATAACCAAGATACCTTCAACTCTCTGTAGTCAGCAGAGAAACAGACTGTCCCAAGGCAGAAGTTTCCCCCTGTGGGTTTGATGCTCATGGCAATGAGCTGAAGCATGCTTTGGAAACATCTATTTGTCCCCAGTGACTAGAGAGAGCCCAGCGCAGAGGCACGCATCTTATAGGTGACAAAATTTAGTTAGGGAGGATGAACACCAACCTCCCAGTCTGCTCACTAGGGTTTCATTTTCTCATCTGATGACCTCCTGCTGAGATTTTTGTACTTCCCCCCACCCCTTCAAGAAAACAGCAGAGTAATTTCCACAGTGAGCGGTGGTGTGAGGGAGGCTGCTTAGCTTAAACCCTTCTGGGGGCTTTTTACCTGCAGAGCTCAAAAATCTTTACCACCAAGCTGTCAGAAATGTAAGAGACACTTAACAGCTTAGGAAACTGAAGTACAAGGGACTGAAGTGACTGTGAAGGTCACTCAGCAGGACTGATTACACCAGGGAAACAATTCAGTTTTCCTAAGCCCTATTTTAATGCTTTCTGTGTTTATATGTGTGTAGTGCTATCCTACCACATAGTCTGAGTTTTTTAAGGTCCTCAGCTTTGCAAGATAGGTTTGTGAACCTATGTGAACGACACAGACCTATCCTGTGCTAAAGAGCACTGAAGAGGTGTGTGTTGTCTCGACATCATATGACGTGTGAGGGTCCCCCCAAGGCAGAGCTGGGACCCCATCTAGACCATTACCATGGCACTGGGGAAATGGGGTTTAGAAATGCCTTTAAAACAAAAAAAGTTGTTTAATGGGGAGCTTTTTAAGCTCACAGAACCCTTCCCAGTGAACAGAAAAAACCAAACATTTTTAGGACTGTTTTTTTTAACAAGTGACTGATTTACAGAGACCAAATGGAAAAAGGAACAAAGGTGGTAAGGAAAAGTCCTTTAGAAGGATCTTAAATGTATTTTTCATTTACAGACATATTTTTTGCATTTCAGTCTTTTAAAATCTATATTCTGGGATGAGGCAAATAATGTGTGTGTATGTGGCAGCATGCTGTTGTGTATTTTGGTATTTAAACACTATATTAGTATTTATCTACTACAGAAGGCCTATTTATAAACAAGACTACTTGAAATTCTTCATTTTAATATCCTGTCTTTAGTTACTTACAACAGTGCCAGACTTTTAACCATTTAATCAGATTTTTTCCATGCTACAGCTAATTTATATGTTTGATCCCTTTACTTACTTTCAGTACAAGCTAAAAGCATTCAGCTATTTTGAGAATGAAAGAGGAAGAAGTGTATTAAATAACTTCCTAAAATTACTTGGCTAGGTAGGTAATCCCATTTTAGAGTAGATAAATCCAGTTTGGATGGGACCACCCTGACAGTAGAGATAGGAGTTTTTACCCCTCTCTAAAAATCATAGAATCATAGAATGGTTTGGGTTGGAATGGACCTTAATGGTCATACAGTTCTAATCTCTCTGCCATGGCCAGGGACACCTTTCACAAGACCAGGAAGCTCAAACCCCCATCCAATGTGGCCCTGACCACTTCAAGTGATGAGATACCCGCAGCTTCCCCGGGCAACCTGTGATGTGCCAAATAGCTTCAATTTGTCTAGATGAAAAGCCTCTGAAGAAATCTTGCTTTATGTGTATACTGGTTGGCTCCATTACAGCTTGGCTGGTGCATCACTACTGAGCACACCTCTTGATTTTACTCCTCAGACTCTTTAAAACCTTTGCTAAAAAGTTCTCTTCTATCCTACAGTTGCAGAGACTGGGCAAAACAAAGGTGCTGTAGTGTTGACCTGGACAGGAGTGAAGTGAGAACCAGAAATACCTTAATGAAGTTGAAGACTTGACCATGATCTTGTCTCATGTGAGAAGTGCCTAGGAAATGTAAGGAAAAACTAATGTAGCTATAAATGAGGAGCTCATACAGAATTGCATGTGCTGTACTCTCCCAGACTTAGGAAAAAGGGAATCTGGAGTGGCAGAAAACAGATGATATAGTATGGATGAGGCACCTTTGGCATCTGAGGAAATGGGAAGAGCTTGATTTGTCTCTCCTTGCACAATAGTGGGTGAAAAGGCTATGATTTTTTTTCCAGAAGTTAATGAAACACATAAACATTGAGAAGGGAAAACTTCTTAAAAGCTATTCAAGGTAAAGAGAATATTACTGGCACAAGAACAAATGGACATAAACCAAGTATGAATAAATTCTGACTGGAAATTAGGAAAAAAAATCATTTGCATGGATCAAAGGAATGAAGTTCTGGAGCAGACTCCCTCTGGGAGTGTTAAGGAGAAGATTCTTCAGTTACTTATCCAAAGAGCTTGGTAAATTTATATAAAGTTTTACACAACGTGCCCTTGCCAGCAGACTAGACTCTAACTGAGGAGACCCCTTTCAATCCTATGTGTTTGAATTTTGTGTGCAATTCATTGTGTACATGAAACATGCTTGAGAGCATTTGAATGGACTTCCAGGATTTACTCTGAAATCTTCTTGATCTGGACCCAGAGAAAGTAAGCCAAGCATTTCAGAAAGAGGACAAGCAGAGGAATAGCATCGGTCAGGAGGGGAGAGAGACATGAAAGCAAGTATCTTGTAAGATTTTGCCTTCCCAAAGTATCTATTGCTCTTCTTGAGTACTATGGGAATCCAGGGTGCCCTGATGAGAGATAAGCATCTGTAGATACCTAAAGTATGGTAACTCCTACTTGAAAGTTTATACTCCACTGTCTTGGCACCCTTTAAGTCTAGAAAGTTAGTTTGTCCCTTCTCACTAAGGAGAACGTAATCTCTGGTTCCTAGTAGATAAAGCTCTTCTAAGGAGCCAGAAAGAACTGTTCCCTGATGACAGAAATGGTTCTTCACAGGTATAGGAACACAGAGGTTTTACAATGTTAACCATTACATTACACAGTTCATTAAAATTTCAGTGTTTTGAGGATTAAACTGAACCCCTCTAGTATCATGGTTTGGTAGGAGAGCAGACATTTTTAAGATGCATAGAGAAAGTAAACCATTAATAGGAAAAAAAAATACAGCAACTGTCAGAGGACTTGGGCTTTCAGAAATTTAGAAGACAACAGAGATGCATAAGCCAATATATCCAGGAGAACAGACCTAAATACTACCATTTCTAAAGTGGTTCACTGCACAGAGACTTGACCATCACTTACACTACACAGACAGGATGGTACAATATTCCTCATCCACAAACAGTGCACTTCAAAGCACTTGATGAAAAGACGATAGAAAAAAAACTTTATCCTCTCCTTTCCCCCATGCTGGGGAATAAAGCAAAGAGATCATCTTGTTTCCGAATTGCTTCTGAATATCACCACAGCGGGATGGCTTAATCCTCAGAGACTTACACCACCATAACCTTGCAGCTCTGATTTCTCATACCTAGAAGTCACCAATGATCCATTATTGCTGTTTGTGGTGTTAACTGTACTTGGGTGACTAAGAGAATTAAATACATGAATAGGGCTTTTTTGGAAAAGGGGGAGGAGACCCTTTATGTGAGTTTCAAACTTAAGCACATGTAAGTGCTGCTGAAAGATTCTGGAGGGCATTCACAAAGATATTAGGTCTGCCATGCAAGTGAGAGAACAGACAAGGGAAGCAATACAAAAAGCGGGTTAATTTTGAAACAGAGAAGTAAAGACCATCAGAGTCAAAGGAGACTGTCAACAGAAGTTATCCTACAATTTTAAAGACTGTTGGTAAAATAATCTGCTCTTAATGACCTGTAAAGTTAAAGCCTTCTCTAATTAGTCCAACTATAAGCAACATTTACTGGTATTTTTCTTCAAGGCAAACCTCACTGCCACTTGAAATAAGGCTTAGAAGAAAAGGCTATTTATTATCTTTCCTTCACTGTCAGTAGGAAAGCACCGACGGATGTTCTTAGGAAGTCCCAGACAGCAATTGAGCTCTGGGCCAAGTAGGACATGGCTGAATGCAACACGTGAAGATGCAAATGCCTGAAGCTTGAGAGAACAACAAACGCTATGAGACCTGCAGAGGCTTCTCTAAGACTAAAGGCGAGGAGCAAAGCATCAGCTGATCCCTGAAAACTATGAAAGCTTGTCCCAAAACCAACTCAACTCTGAAACTACCACTATGATATTCTGTGGTGATGGGAATCCAGAAATCCTTAATCAGATGCATCCTCTAATAG
Organism: Irena cyanogastra; assembly: GCA_013397155.1. Taxonomy (NCBI): domain Eukaryota; kingdom Metazoa; phylum Chordata; class Aves; order Passeriformes; family Irenidae; genus Irena; species Irena cyanogastra. Next base: position 1,191,566 of record VWZV01010744.1, on the reverse strand, counting down.
GAAGGTTAAGAAGTTACTGACCAGAGCTCCAACACCTGTAACTGTGCAAATGAGGGAACTGGCTTTGGTCAAGACCTTGGGTTCTCACCTGCTCTCACACTTCAGGAGCAGCCCTTGCAGCCATCCTTGAATTCTAATGTTGTTCAGCAACTTTAAAATTCAAACTAGCTGTTTATATATGCATCACTACAATGTTAATGTGGTTAATGATTATTTTTGAAGAGTAAGAATTGATATTCAGTAATAGAAATTAATTAAGCTGAGGTACCATCAGATCCAGTGATACTCTGGATGGAGAAACTCTCTCTAAAATCAGCATCTCTTTTAATTATTATTAAAATAATAGGCAACCCTTCTCATTTTAAGCATTACCAGTGTTAATTGGGTCTTAGTTTAGAAGACTCTACTCTGAGTCTAGTTAGAGCTTTTTGGTTTAATTATGCTGATGTTTGCTATCAAAACTTGCCCTCCCATTTAGGAACAATTCTACATCTTCTCTGACTGACTGGTTTACTGTAAAGCTGTAGGAAAGATTCAGCAGTAAAGCAGGCTCACCCTTTGACAACAGGATTACTGGGAAGGGATTTCAACCAGAAAGATGTTAATAATTGAGAAAGCCAAAAGGGCATGAGTAATTTAGTTTTGAAAAATGCACACCATGCAGTTAGCCAAGTAGAAAACCATGTACTTTTAATGTTTCAGCTATTGCTAATCTTTCCAAAAGCAGCCATGCATAGCAAGAGATGATCTTTTATTCTTACTATGTTACTTAACCTGTTACCTACTGAAAGACTCACTAAATATAATGTGTCTTTATTCTTAGGCATAAAGGTGAGTCAAAAAGCTACCTAAACAAAAAATGGCAGCTACAGAAGATTTAGTTAAAAAATTGGGCCACTGAATGGGCAAATCAGTACTGAAGGTTTCTTGCCAGGCTCTGCAGGTTGATTTTTCATCTCTTCTATGCCCTTAATGCTTATCTGCTTCTTTTTGATGCAACCTTCTCCAATACACACTGAGATGAAAAGGAAGAGTCCTGGGGTTTTGAAATGCAAAACACTGAGATGTGGAACATTAACAGCAGGTTCTGATCAGCTCCCTAGTGATGGCCCATATCTTTCCCTGAGGATGCCACCATGATTTCTTCATAAGGGCACAATAAATGTCCCTCTTTGCCTGATCTAAGAAAAAGAATGTACTTTTTCTTCCTAATTTAAAGTCAAGCACAGGATTTTTTGGTGGTAAGCAATGAGAGAAAACTAACTACCACTGTACAATCAACTGATCCATAAAGAGGGGTCCAAGGACAGCTACCAGTTGCTGCATTACACTGAAGATGGAAGTGTTTAAACTATGGACACTTCCTCATCACTAGTATTTGTCTGTTCAGACATTTTCCTATTTGCAGTTATTCTTGAATCTGCCTTTAAAAAAAGAAAAATACTGAATTGTAAATTCATCTAGAGAAGTGAAGTCAGTAGGGCAACCATGTTCTTTGTCACACTACACAAGCCATATATAGCAAAGACTTCATTTTAACTGTTCATGAGGTCAATACTTGAGCATATCTGCTCTTCATCCTCAGCCTCTCACAGCTGTTATTTCTGATTGCTCAAAACCTGAAAAGAAGGATTGTGCTACAGAAAAAAACACCTGATTTGTTCAACCTGATTTTTTGGTTTGTTTAACCAGCAAACATATGATGCCTGTGTGGTGTCAACACTGTGTTGCTGTTAGTGTCAAATCAGTCATGTAGAAAAATATTTAAGTCCAACTCAATCATATTTATTGTCAGATCATTGTATTTAACCATATGCATGCTATTTCAGTATTTTTCAAAAGCTAAGTGCATTGTGGAACTGCCTGTTTCTATTAAAATGTCCTTAAGTAATTTAGCTCATTGTTCTGATTAACAAATAACTGTGATTTTTTTTAAAACAGCAGATGATCTCTGTTCTCTAACATTTCAATTCCTTTTCTTCTTTGTTGAAGAAAGACCTGGGTCCTAGACTTGTGTTACACTTACGAACAGGAGCATAAGGTTGGATTTTGTTGTAGTATACATTAATGCAGCATCACTAATTTCTACACATTTTGCAGATTTATGCAACCAGAGGTTTTGGGATCATAACATTTTTGTATTAGGAAAAAACCCCAATATATAATTAGTTAAAGCTCCCATATAAGTTGTGGATGAAAACCATGAAGACTCCACATAGAAAGTGCACTCACCTGTGTTACAAAATGGACCATGGACATTTAATTAAAACACATCACTGTACAGGGCTCCTGCTGTATTCACAGACACTTGTTTTCTCCTGACTTGTCTTACCTGAGTGGGAAGGGTGAGGATGAGAGATGATTTATAGGGGAGGGCAAGGACAAGGGAATGGGTAGGAACACTGATATGATGTTAACACAAGGTAAGGGCACTTACAGAGGTATTTTCTATATAAATGACTGGAAAGTTCACCCTTCCAGACATTAGGGACCATTTTGGTGACAATGAGGAAGAGATGCAACCTCAACACAGCATGTTCACGGTGCATTTTTAAAAAAGAAACACAAAGACAATAGGAAAAATAGGAAGGAAGAGCATACCTTTCACTACCTTATCCAGATAGTGAGCTTGGGAGATAAAAGACAGGACATTTAAGGTAGGATTGAATAAGTGCATTGCGGCTTACTACGAGACTGTGCAGGTGCTAGAAAGGCAAAGGAGAGTTTGCTGTGATACGAAAAGAAAAACCTTGATTATGAGGAGAGAAAAAAGGAAGAAGGGTGGAGCACAGTGCTTCTCAGTAAAATGGCTTGAGAAGGCTGTGTTAAGGCATTCAGTCATCTTTGCTCATTAAGATCAGGAAGAAAAATAGGAAAGTTCTATATATATTTGTGTGTTTATATATATACAGGTATATATATATATATATATCAGGATATTGCAATGCTCTGCTCATTTGCAAGTCTCCTTCCACTTTACTGACTGCTTTGCATTTCATCAGGAAAGCAGAGACATTTGAAAGTTCTCCACCTTACCTGATTTTCTTATATTTTTCCACACAAAAAGGCACAGTTCTGTGACCTTACCAGACTGTACAGGCTTTTTCCTGTCTCTTTGTAATGGTAATATACTGCATTTATGCAGCATTTACTAGCCCCAGATCAAATTACTTTACAAATATTAAATTAACCTCATGGCAACTATACCAGATAGCAAGTATTAAGATAATCATTTCAAGCAGGGCTGAAGAAAAAGTAAAAAAGAAAGTTATAGATGTCATGGGAGCGGTCATGTACACAATGGAACACTGATTTGGAAAACCACCTTCTTATTGATTTTCTGGTGTTGAGCAGAAGGCTGGTGGCAAAGACGTCCTGCCTCGGAGAGCCCTGGTTCATGCCAGCAGGCGGCACTCTCTGTCCTAACACCAGGTGGTCTTTATTAATAAAAGAAGAGGCTCTGAGTCTTGCATTTCTCTATTTCAATAGCTATTTAAACATTATTTCCCTTGTTCTCTTGCCTGCTCCCTGCAGTCTCAGCCTCAGTTGTGTCCTGGTACTTTTTGAAGAAATTTTTGTTTCAGGTTCGTTCAGGCAGACTGTCCTCCTGGGAGGTCATGGCCCTTGCAGGAATTATTTTTCCATCCTGTGAATATAACGGATCTGTATAGCAACTAAGTGGAAAGGGCTGGGAGAGCTCACCTAGTGTGGGGCAGTTATGAGGCTTGACAAAGAAGTGAATTAATCATGTTGATGTGGTGGGAGTGATGCAGGAAACACAGCATCACAGCATCACCATATTCTTGGATGGTGGCTGAAGCCTAGGAATGTATCTCTTGGATTTTGACATCCACAGCAGTCCAACCTGTTAACTTAGGCAGCCACTGTGCAACTGACGGCAGTGAAGGCAGCTGCCAATGCCAACCATGTATCAGTTATCTATGAATGTTTTCTTGTAATTTAAAAAATAATGGGGCTTCCTACAGGAGTAGCAGGAATCGTTCTTTTCTAAACCCATACAGGCTATACTTCTGGCACTCCTTTGGAAACCCTGTGGGCATGTGGGACATGCTGAGAAATTATGCAGGAGTTCAGAGGAAAAGCTGCTTTTCTAAGGTGTCCTCTGCACCGAAAGGCACCACCACACTCAGCTCCGTGTCACCACCCTGCTCCTGGAAGCCACTGCTTTAGAACTGCTACGGGAGGAGCTCCTGTGATCATTTTTCAGTGTGAAAGTCCCCTTGTTTCACTAGCCTGAGCTGACTTGGTATGCTTTGTCTGAAACACAGTGGGAATGATAACAAGTACCTCTCATGGCTTACAGAGAGGGAGGGAAGGAAGAGAGAAGTGAGAGACGCTGCAGGCAGGTCCTTGAGAAGAACTTGTTTTCCACTACGCTCTCCTTCATTTCCCAAATATTCTTTTTCCCTTTATCTTTCCTATGAGATGAAGTGGACAGAGCCTCAGGGAAATCAGTGGAGTTAAACTGACATCACACAAATATGAAGGAGAGGAGAAAGTAAACATCCATTGCTGAACCAGGGACAGCATGTGAAGTTTACGCTACAAGGTCAGGGAAAACACTGTCTTTGAAGTTAATTCGTGCTTAATATTTACTGGCCAATATGCTGCCAAACTATATAAGGCCAGATTATCTTCAGATTGATTCAAGATCATGTCAGAACAAAGCAGCAAGTGCTTATTTTCCACTGACTGCTATAACCATGGTCTTCTCTTGCCCACAGGGACCCACCTCAACACGGCAAGGTGAGTGCCAGAGGGTCACACATAGCTCAGCTTCTGCTGTGGATGCACTTGAGCACTGACTGCTGGGCAGAGGGTAGAATCACAGAATCTTTAAAGTTGGAAAAGACCTCTAAGATCATCAAGTGCAACCACTAATCCAGTACTTCCAGGTCCACCACTAAACCCTGTCCCTAAGCACCACAGCTACAATACAGCAAGAACCTTCCCCATATCCTGGTAGACTTATTTTTGTCTTGGACCATGCATAGACTGTGTTGCTTTATGGATTCAAAGGGCACAAGTGATGTGTTAGAAAGCTGGGGAAAAGAGACCAGAATCCACCTGTAATGTGCCTTGTCTGCATTCCAGCTGCTCCAGCAGAGGAGAGGCACTGATTACAACCTCAGCTATTCAGAACATGTGTGATTATTTATGCAAGAAGACTGATGAAAGGCAAACTTAAAGGGGCAGATTTCTCAAAAACCAGAGTTTTGCTATGTAAAACAAACCCCAGGCTGATGGCGCCATAAGCAGAAGCCAGCGTGGGACAGGCTGTCTGTCTGGGCATTGTTATTGCATACATCACCCGTGCATGCCAGGACCAGATTTCCGAAAGGAGTTAAATGTGTAGCTTTTGCAGAGATCAATGGGGATTAGGCACTGAGGTGCTCTGAAATCCTTCCAGGTAGGCTGTGGCGTGTTTAAGAGAGCTAGCTGCTGGTCCTTCAGGTCTCCAGAGACTCTGGAGTATTTAGCTGCAGCAACTGAACCTCCAGAGATGGCTTTGGTCTTGTGTCCAGGGTGTTCAAGGATAGTGAATATCCCAACTCCACCATGCAGGGAAGCCCCCTCTGCTATTATTTTTCTAAATAACGTTGTATGAATCATACAAGCTGGAGAGGGAGTTTTCCAGGGCTTGTAATCATAGCACAGGGGAGAACAACCTTAAGCTGATGGAGGACAGGTTTAGATTGGGTATCTGGAAGAAATTTTTTAATGTAAGGGTGGTGAGGCACTGGCACAGGTTGCCCAGAGAAACTGTGGATGCCTCATCCCTGGAAGTGTTCAAGACAACATTGAATGGGGCTTGGAGCAACCTGATCAAATGAAAGGTTCCCTATCCATGTCAGTGGGGTTGGAACTAGATGATCTTTAAGGTTCAAACAATTCTGTGATTCTATGATTCTTTACTAAACCCAGGAAATTTTCTGTCCTACTTCCTGTGAGGCAAACCCTTAGAGCAGCCTACTATAGAGCTGAGCTGTAATTTGGCCTTTCAGAGCTCACAGTTAGAGGGTTTATTTCATCTTTAAACTCAATGGTCCTAAAACCCACCATGCTCTCTGGATGTAGTTTGGGCCAGAACAGAAGAAACTTGAATTCCTGCCATGTCTCTAACTAGGGATATATTTGGAACATGCTGGAGAACCCATCACAGGAGTCTGGCACCGACGCTGCTGCCATGGTGTGTTTTGCTCCTTCCAGAAACTGACCGAACCCTTCTGCTGGGTTCCAGGATTCCTGCAGTTAGATAATCAATTTTCTGCTCTACTCTCCTGCACTAAGTTTGCTGAATTGGTATGATGAATGCAGGCTTCTGCATCAATTTCCTAGTTGGGAATTAACTGGGGTTACTCTAATGAAATCTCTGAATGCGAACAATCAAGATAGTACATTCAGTGGCATAACTCTTTGTAGGAGCAAACAAAATTAATCCACCAGGATCAGAATACCTTGAACACCATAAGGAAGAGCCTCCTATGACCTACAAAACAAAAGGATGTCTTACTCTCACACATGCTTGACAGGAAATGGAAGAAGTGTCCCTTACTGGTATTGTCCATTTCTACCATGTTACCTGCACACGCAGCAACACTGGTAAAGCATCACTTCAGCAATGGGGTTTTATGCTCGTCAGTGCTAAAGCAAACTGGGCCATGACACAGACATATACGGAATTACCATCAACAGAACAATTTGCCATGCAGGGAAATTACACAAGGACAAGGGGAATGCTTTCCACATACTTAATGTAATTCCAAGTCAATGTCCTTTCATTTGTGCCAACATAACTAGCTTATTACTCCTGCTAAAGCCATTCAATTTTCCTGGGTATTTACAACTTTGCCAAATCTCCTTTACATTCTACACATTTATCAATGAAATATTCTGTAGGAAATAGTGTTTACAGCTTTAGAGGCAGGAGACTATGTACAAATTTGTTGCTAAATCACCATGCAAGGAGATGAGGAGGAGGGAAGGTGAAAAGAAACAGAGTTCCTCCAGCACTTTAAGTATCCAAGAATGATTTCTAAACCAGGGCAGAGCTGCAACAGGAAGGTAGCAGCACACAAAATCTGAGTGTGCACCAGTAAAATCTCAACTGCATTGCAGTGGTGGCCTTCCCCATGATAACATTTATACTTAGAGTGAGGAATACTACAAATAAATTTAATTACCATGAAAGATAAAAGCTTGTTGTTAGAAAACAGTCCAGGCATATCAGCTGTGTGGAGAATTATCATATATTGAACTAATGGCATTTTGGTTTTACAGCAGAACTAATAAAATGGCACTAAGGGGATGAATCAGGCTTTTTTTCCCCTGCATAAATAAGTTCCATATAAAACTGTCCCCTGGATTTGGGGCCTTTTCTGATTTTTTTTTTTTACACTCATGAATCTGTGCTGCTTTCCAAATCAAACTGCTTGAATAAAAGGCTATAAAATAATATTACAGAAACAGAAGATTTCAATTAACACAGGACTGCTCTCTTTTAATTTTAAAGTTATTTAAGAAATGTGGGTTTTTCAAGCCCTTTCTCAGGAAAAGAAATGAAAGCTGCTAGGGACATCAACAAGAAAGTAGAATGCGATGTCTAATGAGATGGAGGAAGTTTTAAAAGCTAGGTATTTTTCATTAGGGGGATGCATGTGGAGACCATAATGCTATAGGGTAACATTAGCATAAATAAATGATAAGTAGAATTGAGCCACAGATACGGTTTGTACCATTACCCTAATGCTGAAATTAAAATACTGAGATCAGGCTTCATTTCCTGTCTTTGCGTGTGCAAATGCACCTGGTGTTCAAGCAAGGGCAGTGATGTCTCATATAACTAAGCTGCTAATCCACACAATAACTATGCTGATATTTGCCCAGGTATTGCTAGTGGTTAGTCTTGATGAAGTGTGATTTTTAGTTATCATGACATAATGAAAGTAACACAGAGGTAAATTTTCTTGTCTTTAAAAGAGGCTGATTAAAATAAAATGACTGAAGGAGAATTTTCATTCTGGAACAATTCTAAAGTCAACTGAATTTTTTCAGGTCCACACAGGCATTATTGAGAACAGAACTGAATTCACTAATTTAGTTTTCTATTAATATACAATAAAAGGTATCTGGGGAGTTTAGGGTTACTGATTTAATAGCATGACTACGGAAGGGGAACTGAAGAGGCTGAATGCATGACAATCAGAAAGAAGGAAGAAGGGAAAATGCATTAAGTAGTTAAGTGAGAGAAGGAAAAAGGTGAAGCCAAGGCAGTTCATTAATGATGCTGCAAATTGCTTAATATGAGAATTGAAGCACTTTGCATGATTTAGGCATATTGTTGGCTTCTTATTAATAATAACATCCATAAGAGATATGACAGAGAGAGCTCATGAGTAGTGCCAGTGCATGAGGAATACAGAGGCAAAGTGAAATGGTTAGAAAGGTAGCAGAAAAGACAAGGGATAAGCAAGACAGAGTTAAATACCAGCCAGAATCATCTGTCTGCAGTTTCCTCTTTTATACTGGCAAGCAAAGTGACAGTGCAAATAACGTAGCAAATAAAGGAAAGAAAACTTAAAATCAGATGCATGTTTCTAAAAATGCTGTCACCATAGTACAGAGAAGTCTTGGAGGCCAGAGAAAGACCTCTCAAGAGAGGTAAAATGGGATGTTTTCAAAAAAAGCTTCTAGCTGACATTTAAAGGCTTGTCGAACACCACACAGGTGTACTCCATGTCTGATAATAAAAAATATATATAGCCATGTCACCAACAAATGAAAGGACATATTATCTTGTACCCACATGAAAATGTATGATGTCAGAACTTGAAATCCAAGAACAAAGGTGCTCATGCTACACTAGATCACACATATTCAATTAAGCATGCGCCTTTTCTCCTCCCTGATCATCAATTATTCTCTTAAAAGGAGTCGGGTTTTCCTTCTCCCTACCAATAGTGCAGTGCTCTCCGTTCCAGCCCGGGCTGCATTCACACTTGCCATCCCGGCAGGTCCCGTGCTCATTGCAGCGTGGGTGACACGCTCGCTGATCACAGGCTGTGCCCATCCAGCCCTCCTCGCAGCGGCAGGTGCCTCCGACACAAATGCCATGTCCTCCGCAGTCCGCTGCACAAATCTCTGTGGGAGAGGAGACAACAGAGAGGGGGGGATACGGGTGGAGAGAGAGAAGGGAGAGGGGGAAAATCCAGAGTGTTATTGTTAAGAAAAGCAGACACACTTCACTACCTCGCCTTACGGGGCAATGAAAGGAATTCCTAGAGGTCCTAACACTAATCCTTCCTGACAATAAGAATCTAATAAGTATATTACAAAAAAGAGATGGACATGGATTGCAAGAGTCTGCTGTGATTGATCCTCCTATTTGCTTTCTAATTCTCCTGCACTCCTCAAGCTTTTGTGATGCTCAAATCCAAAGGGGAAGGCTCTCCCAATAAGCAGAACGGAAGTCACATTTAATTAAAATCTGGCTAAGTGTGGAAACAATGTGCTGATAAACCACTGATGCTAAAGTTAAGCGCTGGCAAAGTCTGTTTATGACTTCTTAAAACACGGTTCTGGGGATGGGATTAATTAAAATCCTTAGTCTCTGTTTAAATTTAAGAAAGGATATTTCTAGTTCTACCAAATCTGCACATTCTCTATGTCCCTATTCTCCTACCACCCCACTAAAAGTCCCCTCTCAGACATTCAGAAGTACAACCATATCTTTTGTGAGCCACAGGCACTGGAGCTGATAGGATAGTGCTTGTTCCCAAGTCTTGTCAGAGTCAATGGAAGCACAGTCACAGCTGGATATTTTGGTACTTACCTCCAAAAAGCAAAGAGCTAAAGGACCTTGCCTTTTCAGGGATGATGGCCTTCCCAAACCTCCCTGAGCCCCAGTAGGCCTGAGGACACAGGCATAATATTTTTGCTCAGCACCAGACTTTTGTCTAAAACTTGGCATAGCCTTGGCATGAATTTGGAAGATGTGTTTTTATCTATATTGTATCTGTCTGGAAAAAGAGACTTGGTGGAGAAGAGATACCCATGAATCAGGTGTTAAAGTGCTTGTTACCATCATTACTATACAGGACTGATTTCAAGAAAAAAAAAAAAAACAAAGCCCAAATACTGATGCAGTGTAGCACTGAAGATGAAATTAAATTAATCTATTTCTTCTCCAGACTCATTACTTGGCTGCTACTTTCCATTTCTCATAAGCCCTAACTATATCCTCCCTTCCTCAACTGAAGGAGAGGCAATTCACAGTATTTCAGCGTATGAAGTCTTCTCTCTGACTTATGCCTGGTGCTTCTAAATTCCCAAATGTTTTGACCTCAAGCCTTCTGCTTCACTGACCCATTTTATAGATTTTACATGGTAAGGACACAGTTACTTTTGGGGACGTGGAGATGTGAACAGGAGGAATGCTGAGCAGGGCTGGGCTGGAAGCACAGAAAGGGATACCAAGGTACTCTGCAGTGCACATTTTTTCTCTGTGTCACTGGGTGCATATAAAATATTCAAAACTACTCAGCCTGCATTAACATTACATCTGACTGAAATTCAGCCATACTTAAGTTGCTTTTAGTCTTCTGCTAATGAATACCCCATTTACATGACACTTGGGCTGTTCAAGAACTTTTGATATGCTCCTGATATAAGGCCGGAACATCCACTTCAGCTCCAGAAGGAAAATGGTGCGCTACACAGGCAGCTGTGAGGTCTTCAGCCCCTTATGATGAAAAGGATCAGAGAATTTTTTGGACAACAGAAATTTATGATAGGAACAACAGCAATGCCTTGCACATCTAGAAAACACCTCATTTTTCAAATGTGACATGAGAACAATATCTAGCTCTTGCTTTCCAAAAAGCTCAGGGTGGTGGAACAGTTTCCAGTAAAACTCCTTTAATTGCAGCATCGTGGATTTCTCCAAACCTCCTCTAACATTTAGTCCTATATGCTTAAGTCTCCTAGTGAAAGAACTCTGGAGTTCTGGGCTAAAGACACTCAGGAACTTGTCTGTATCATTTAGAATCAAACTTGCAAAAGTATTTGGGTATCTTGGGTACCTAAACAGAGCATATGCACACACCACTTGCTGTTGAGATGTAACAGAATCTAATGTAGGATTTATCAGAAACAAGTAGAAATTACACTATCAAACAACAAAGGCATGGCTGAGGAAGGGCTCGAGTTGCCGTTAGAAGTTTTTACTTTGCATCTGGCATTGAGAGACAGATTTTCACAGCTCCTAGCTGCGAGGGAGGTAATATCATACTACAGCACGCGATAAGAGCATAAGGGATGGGCAATTATTGACTTGCTGAAGGGCTGCAGTCCAGACGTGTGTTTTCTACCTTTTTCCCCAACTGCCAGACAGCACCGCATTGGAGCGTGGGCTGGTCAGGGTGGTGATGAACACACGTGACCTGCAAGTTGGTTAATATAGCAGTAAAGATGCACAAAAAAAAGAAAAAAAAAAGGTAAATTTGGTTCTCCTTGGCTGATCTGATAAACAAAGTCTAGGGGAAGATAAAAAAACCAGTTGATTAAAAATCAAAAGCTAGATTTATGCTGCTAAAATTTCAGCAAGCTGAGAAGAAATACCTTGAGAAAGTACAAAGTCTGAGAGTACCGGTATTTAAGCCTGAACTCCAAAAATTATTATTGTAGCCTCTGGTGCTTTCCAGCACGCTTTTACCATAGGGCTACTCTAGTTAGACTGCAATCCCTTCTCTGGTTATTAGTTTACATTCTTTGTTCATAAGTGTTGAACTTGGATCTCAGAATATCAAATAAGATGTAATTTTTCTTGCTCCTAGTTTACCAAGCAATCCAGAGGATACCAACTTGGTCACTTCACACCTTCATTATATCCTGTTCTTCCACTTTGTAAAAAATTCTTCCTTGTATCTAGTCTAAATCTACCCTCTTTTAGTTTAAAACAATTATCCCTCTTCTTATCACTACAGGCTCTATTAAAATGTCTGTCTCTATCATTCTTATAAGCTCCTTTTAAGTAGTAAAAAGGTTACAATAAAATCTCCCCAGAGCCTTCTGTCCCCCAGGCTGAACAACCTCAACTGTCTCAGTCTGTCCCCATAGCAGAGGTTCCTCAGGCCTCTGATTATCTTTGTGGCTTCCTCTAGACTTGCTCAAACAGGTCAACATCCTTCTTGTGTTGGAGACCCCCACAACTGGGTGCCAGAGCTGGATCAGCACTCCAGGTGGGGTCTCACAAGAGTGGAGGGGCAGAATCCCCTCCCTCGCCCAGCTGGCCACACTACTTTGGATGCAGCCCACGTCACTACTGACTTTCCCGGGTTGTGAGAGCCCATGGCCAGGTCATGTCCAGCTTTTCGTCCATCCCCAAGTCCTTCTGCTCAGAGCTGCTCTCAATCCCTCATCCCCAAGCCTGTACATATACCAAGGCTTTCCCTGACTCAGGTGCAGCATCTTTCAGATAAAGTAACCAAGGCATAAAGAAGCAAAGTGATGGATCCAGAGGTAAATGTGAACTCTGAGACAGGCACATGAATGCCTTGATGTCCCAATATGCAGTCTTGTGTCCTACAGCTAAGATGGAAATGTCAGACGTCTACAGATTGGTGGTGGAGGAAAAAAAAACCACAGAGATAATAGGAATAGTGACAGTCAGAAGCCTTCCTGGAGTTATTTAAAGGTGTCAAACTAGGATAATGGAGTGCATTCAAAAATGGTGAAGAGAGAGAAGAAATCATGTTCTGAAAAGCAGAGTCTCTGTGCAGTCATTCCTAAGAAAAATGATGGAAAACCCCCTGGGACATTTACATCTTGACTGAAATATTTCTCAGACAACATCCTGCCAAGGAACAGTCTTGCACACGTGGGCCAGGGATATGCACTGCATGGTATGAACAAACAGATCTTAGGCTAACCCAGAAAGAGAATGCTGAGAACATTTTGGGTTCCATCTCCCACCCAGCTGAGACCCCAGCCAAACCACCACCCACGCACACAGAAGTGTGCAGGTTCCAGGCCATGAAAACATAATTTACATATAATGGATATATGAGGTGGTTTGGACTCCCAGGCTCCAAGAGCTGTAATATAGACTCAGCTGTGAAAACCACTTGTGAAGTAAACTACTTAGGACAGTCTGCCTAAAATGTAGTTTATTTCTGACAGGGAACCAGGAGCCAAGAACTCTCGAAACTAAGTCTTCCACTTAGTTGCCACTTTAAAGATAGATGGGTACCCTACAGTTTACATAGCCTTACAACACACAACCTGCTACATGCCCTGGTCCTTTACAACACAGCCCTCTTAAATGCTCACAGGTTTCTAATGAGTGATTAAACAGTCAGAATAGCTTTTACTTTTCTGGTGGCACTCTAAGAAATGCTTGAAATGGATTTCAGATTAAGCTTCCACTAAAATATATGTCTTTTTGGACAGAAAAAAGACAGCTAAGACTGTTTTACAGAAAAGGGCAAGTGAATAGTTTCTTTCTCATTCAGTCCCAGGGACAGAATTTGTCACCTCTTATTACAAGCTACATTTTTTGGGTACATTTCCCAATTCTGTTGTTAAAATTAGAGGACATGATTAGCTACCATCTGAGCTGCATGAGTAAATGAGAAGGAAAGCTTTTAATTCTCCTATTACAGTAGTCTCAGACTGGCCAGCTGCACTATATTGCTCCTATCTATTTAAACTTAGTTAGAACACTCTGCCTGTGTAAAAAACATGCCTGTTAAATATTTTCACACCAGCTGTTCCCAAAAGGTGACTAAATATTTCCTTTCATCTTTAATCTCATCCACTGTTTGTATGAACAGCTTAGCCACTCCTTATCCTTTCCTAGAGGTGCACTATGTTTTACCTCACTTCACAGTGTAGCTCTCAAAGCTGTTTGTAGTTCCTTGAAGAGAGGGGACTCTCTGAGTAAATCTGATGCCCAATTCTAAGAGCAAATATGAGGCTTAATGTCCTCAAAATTACAATTAAGCCAAGCACTTCTGTGAGAAACACCTGGACTTTGAGTATTACCCTGTATTTTGCTCCCTGATGATTGTACTTACCAGAGGGCACTGATGGATGGTAACTGATTAATGGATGCAGACTTTTTTCTAAGGAATCAAGATTGTATCAATGTTCCCATCTGGGGTTTTGTCACGTTATTGTCTTGGGAGTGATGTCTTGCATTGCCTGAATCTCACCTCATGTTATGTCAGTGTTACCTGCAGAATTGAATTGAGCCTAATTGCCCTCTGTAGGTCAAGAAGGAAAGAGAGTTCCAGAGGATGATTCACTTGAAACCTCTTTCATGGAGAATTTCTGGAGCAGACAAAGCTCAAGGCATTGCTGAGCTTGGGGTGGCTCATCCAGAGTCTCAGTTTATCACAAACATTATTCTTAGGAAAGGATAATGCTATTCCAATAGGATTGTGCTTATTTTTCATGCAAATAATTGAAAAAGAAATGGCTCATCTTCAGCCAGGATCTGCTCGGTTTCATCACTGCTCATCCCCACCAGGAACCAGCACATTACTGGGGCTCAGAGCAACCTGTTCTAGTGGAAGGTGCCTCTGCCCATGTCAGGGGGTGGGAACTAACTGACCTTTAAAGACCCTTCCGACTCAAACCATTTTGTGATTCTATGAACCCAGGCTGAACTGCCTGCTGGCTAGTTTTTAGACAATTTTTTTTTTCTCATTATCTCCTCAAGATTGGGGGAGGGACTTCCCTCTGGTCTGTTAAAACTGCCTCAGAATTCCTCAAGGCTCTCTTAAAAATCCTAATCCATCTTGAATCCTACCCAAAATCCTGACAGTGGCTGCTGATGTGCCTTCACTTCTCCCCAGTGTGTTGCCCAAAACTGAAATGTAATTTTACTCCGTCTCCATCAGCATGTCTCTCTCTGTTGTTGTTCACTTAAAGTTTAAGAATCTCAACTATCTGAGGCCAAGATTATCCTTTTTGTTCTACATTCGCACTGTGCCAGGTATAATGAGGTCACAGTCCATTAACAGCACTTCAGAAGTTAGAATACTAAAGCAATTACGCATACAAATAAAAAACTTGTATCTGCTTCTTTCTCTTTTTTTTTTTTTGCATATCCTGCTAAAAACTGGCATAAATCTGTCCCCTTAAAAAGTCTGCTATGTTGCCTTTGACATTTCAGAAGAAAAGTGGGAAAAGAAACCTATCAAATACTAACTCACCAATGCAGTGCTTTGTTCATGGCCCTTTTTAATTGACGGAACAGACACAGGAGCCTCCAACACAGGAAAAGGCATCATTCAGAATTTTGTATTATTTTCATATTACATTAAAGACTGGAGTTGGGAAAGGGACAATGATGTTAATTTGTGCTTCATTTCAAGCAAATCCATTTTTACATGTTTAGCCCTATCCCCCCACATATCCTCAAATTCGCTTGACAACAATTAAAAGCTTTCCAGCTTAGAGAAGAGCAATGCAGATGAAAATTTTTCTTTAGCATTCATGTGATGCAGAATCAGAGATTTAGCTGCTTCTGACCTGTCTGCTAAATCCTTTAATAAATATGGATTTAGTGCTTAAATGTAAGAGCAGGTGAAATTGCTCAGAGCTTCCTGAAAACTGGGTCAGTTCCACTGACCTTCAATATATTAATAGAAAATTTAATAATTAAAAATCTGCCATAACTGGGATTTTCCCATTTCAAGTTGGCTCATTTGAGGCCATTTACAGCCTTAGACAGATTTTTTTTTCTAGAAAAGCACAGGACAGAGGCACTGCATAGAGCTAAAAGGCTGAGTTTGGTGAGGAGCTAAGCCTTGTTTTCACAACCTGCTTTAGAAGGCAATTTATGGGGAATATCTGGGAAAAGCAACAAATATAAAGATATAGATGAAAAAACCAGAAGGTGTGTGATCAGCATGATTTAGATAGCAGGTGAGTGCTAAAGACAGTCCTCATAATGAAACACATTTTGCAGTGTTATGAAACTCTCATTCCTGTGATTTGATAACTCTGTAGTGACATGAACTCCTGTGCTGTTACTGAAGAAGACATAAAGCACATCAGCTTTTAAAACCATTCTTTTTACAAATGTATAAGGAAAGGATCAAACTAAGGAGCAAGAAAAATGCTGAAAGAAGAGGTGTGGATTTTCTGTCACTGCCAGTAGCTGATCTGTACCATGAGATCTGCTGAAAATCATTCTGGTTCAGTAGCGAACAGGGAATGATTGTGGAAGTTCTGCCCATGGCATTAATTGAGGGATGTATTTCTGCCTTCAGAGATCATGTCCTGAAAGCAATGTCTGTATAATTTAATGTCTTTAAACAAATGATCTGTTTATCTATTTTTAAAACATACATCAAATATGTAAATATTACTAATGTAGAAATAATAATAATTATTTACGTCTATAAATATAAAACCTATCCTTTTATGAGCACAATTAAACTTTTGGTACTTTGATGACTCGCTGCTCCACTCAAGGGCCTCAATGTATTTTACACAGCTCAGTAAACTGAATGTAACTAAAAGGTAACAGCTATTTATTTTCTTTCCATGGATGAGGAAATCATGATTAAAGGATGCTCTCTAGAGACTGAAAATGAATTCATCAGCTTTGCTATCACCCCTCATCAGAAAGAACACTGACCTTCAGCAATGGCTTTGAAATGTGACTTGGACACTTGAATTTTCACCTCCTGAACATGAGTGCTGAGGAGCATCCCGGAATGCTTGCATTGGGGAATGCATATCCTGCATTACAGGGTGACTCTAACCAGGACACCTGAGTTGGCCTGAATGCTGATTCTTGCCAGCTCTGCAGGAGGACTGAGTACAGGTCTTCAACACATGTGCAGGAGGGATAACTCTGCAACTCTGCACTTGCAGGAAAGACTGGGTATGCACAAAGGAGGTATAAAACACAACACAGAAGGGGAGAGAGATTTTTTACTCCAAGTGGTTGAGCTGTATCTAGGAGAAGGGTTGGTGGAAATCCTGAATAAAAGAAAGGACACATCTCTGGCTCTATCCTCAACTAGACACAAGTTTAACCCCACTTCAGCTTTTTTTCCCCAGTTTTCTCCTGGTATTTAATTCTCTGCTGGCATAAACAGCTTTGTGTTTAAATGAAAGGCTTCTGCAAATGCCCTTACAGGTCTCATTTCTCTCTGGAGATCCAAATCAGGAACCAGGGTGCCTCTGAGATGTCTCACTGGAGATGAATAAATAGTCCATAGAGTAGCTCCTCACCTAGTGCTGAGCGGATCCAGGAGATGTGTCCGTAACTGCCCTGGAACCCACCCTCCATCTCCAAAATGAGTAATGGAGGGGTTTGGTATACTAATATACTTAAACTGATGTATGCCTGTCCTCTAACTCTAACTATACAGGATTGAGCACAATGGAATTCTTGGGAATTCTTGCCGGAAGCAGTAACAGTGAGAACAGGAGCACAACAGACACAAGTAGCTGCACAATGTACACTGGTACAGCTGGGATGTTTTTTGAAAAAGTATCTTACTTCAAACTGCAATTTCAGCTTGCTTTATATTTGCATAAAGGTCTTCCAGTTCCTGTCTGGAAAGCTGTAATTCTGCGTGATGAAATTCCATTAAACTGCTGTGGCACTTTTTATCAGCTTCTACCTTCTACAGTATTTATGCTCTATTTTTATCCTTGCCTTAAATGCTAAAGACTGACCATATCTTTGTGTCTGAAGACTTTGTTTTCTAAAACATCTCCTCTATGGCTTTGATTTACTTTTTTACTCGTGTCAACATTCCATTTATTTATTATTATGAACTCTACTTTAAACTGTCTCTTGTTGTTGAATAGCAGGACATGAGATGCCAGGTGTGGTCAGGCTTCAGTCCTGGAGCCGAGATTTGTTGAAGAAAAATAAATATCCTAAAGTGCAGGATATTTTTCTCTTTGATGATTAATTGAATCTCTATGCTTTCTGGGATGTGTTAAAGCTTCCCAGAAAAGAAACAATTTCTAATTTATTAAATGAAGTTCCTAAGAAGGATTCTTCTCAAGGCTAATTTTAATTTCCTCTCTGTCCAAAAGGAAGAAATAATTTGACAGCAGAAAAGCATTTTGCTCATGTTTAAAAGAATGGATTTCTTTTCTAATTCTGTACATTTTGTTTTTTTCTAAAATAAATTCAACAGATAATTTACAAATGTGTGTGCTGAAGTGATCAAAAGCTAGATCTGCTTGGGATTCCATTACTCAGAGCTCAGTCCCTATACAGATTCCTTTTTCTTCAGACAACGTTTTGCCAAAGAACTTAGAAATTTTATTGTTAATTCATCTTCAAAAGGAGACATGTAACACACATGAAACATGCAGGGCTGACATATCCAGAAGTTAGAGGTCTATCTATCCACACAAATGGGATGCAGCAGTAGCTGTTCCAGAAGGTTTTTGTTTGCTATGCTGTCCATATGCCTCAACACTGATCTGAAAGGATTACCTTTACTGAAAAGGAGCAGAGCTCTCTCCAAAGAGCTTTCTGTCAACATTATTAGAAAGTGCTCATTAGTGCAAATTGTGATGATAGTATGAACACCTTGTAATTTGGAAGGCAGCAAAGAGAATATACTAATTCCAGTGCATCCACTTCAGACAGCTTATTAAATCATGGATTTCTGGGTCTGGGCTTTAGTAGACACCAATCCATGACACGACAATCATTGGTCTTATATTGTCTTTTTCTTGCTTAGTTTTGATGTTACTCTGTTTTACTCACTAACAGACTCTTTTCCTTACTATCTAACCTTGGACATTCTAACTGAGAATGATACATAGAATCATAGAACGGTTTGGGTTGGAAGGGACATTAAAGACCAGTTCATTCCACGCCCTCTTGCCATAGGGAGGGACACCTTCCAACCGAACAGGTTGCTCAAAGCTTCATCCAACCTGGCCTTGAACACCTTCAGGGATGAGGCACCCACAGCTTCTCTGGGCAACCTAATTCAATGTCTCAAATATAATTTGATGAAGCTGAAAACATCCAATAAACCTTTGCAGGAATTGTGATTGTGATTGCATCTGATTGTGATGAGCTCCAACTGGGTTGGAGTGTAAGGTCGCAGTTACAGGAGGTATCTACCAACAACAGCTTGGAACTGACTAAATGCCAGTGGAGAAGCCATGACATGGAACATATAACCATCCTTGCTGAGCCATGAGTGGCTTTATCCAGCATAATCAAGGTAGGTCATGGCAGAGACTGACTCCACACAAGTATCTGCCCTGCTGATATTGTGGCAGTATCCTGGTTAAAAGTAGGAATAGTCAGCAGCAGAGATCTAGATTCAAAAATTAAGAGGCTCCTCAAAGTCAGAGAAGAAGCCAAAATTTGGTCATCTGAGACTTAGTAATACAAATTATAAATTCTCAGTATTACAAGCAAACATGCTAATGGCTCAGTTATCCTCAAAACATGATATTTCAGTCTGCTTTAAACATGGAATTTAGTATCTTGTGATGTTGTGAAATTTTTCAAACTACTCACATTAAGCCCCACTGACTCCAGTACAACATTGCTGTTTTCAGTCAGCAAAGTCTGCAACACAAAGCATAATTGATCCAAACAAAAAGAACTTTTTGAGCTCATGGTGTGACTGCTGAGGTCACATTTGGAGATAGGGAAGAATGTTGAACTGAAACCAGCATGCTGGGAATTAGCCTTATCATTGTAGGAAACAAACAGGGGATGGAATAGTCTTCCCACTCCCCTTTGTAGGGGTCCATAAATTTTCACTGATTACTGCTGATACTAGAGAACAGCTTTGCTCATCACAGAATGCCTAAGGTCAATGAGAACCAGGGACTGCTTGTTACACGACTGGACACACGCTATTCTCAGCCTGAGACATGACCTAATCAGAGCAAATGCTTTGTGATCTAATGGTCAGACAGACTGATGATATCATTGCTTCCACTGGTTTTGGCCAAGTCTGAAATGACAGCTAGAACACAAGTTTTCAGTTCCTTCAATCTTCCCTTTGTCATTGTGTCTGATCAAGACTGCATGGACTGCTGCAGAGAAGTGGTTAAAAGTAAGATCCTAAACACATCCCAGAGCTGACAGAAGTTTGATGCATCTCTGGTTGGCTACGAAAATATCCTAAACAATTTCTCAGCTATCAGATTTAAAGTAGGAATCCATATTTGAAAGGTAAGTTGTATTTTCTATCTTAGTGGGAGTTCTCTCCCTCCCATTATTATGTCCCTTTCATCTGCTGAGCACAAAGATACTTGGACTTTTGAAGAATTGGACTCGCCACAAAAATAACTGAAGCCCATTTCAACTATTATCTTTTTTCCACCACATCAGGGTCTCCTTACACACATTTTTAATAAACAAAAGGAAAGGGAGTAAAAGGATATTCAAATGAAAGCCTCCCTGAATACTTTTATGTCAAAGGTTTGGGCCGATTTTAGTCTTTTATTGCATTTTTAATAAAAAGCTTAGAAGACTTTAAAGGCTAAGTTCATCTTGGCAATGGGTAGGCTAAAATCTGTACTCACGAACTCAACTACATGAAAAAATTCATGTTTTTCACAATGACAGTTCTTATTAACACTGTTGATTCTCTAGATTCACTAATTTCTTCACACTCCACAAAGCAGATATCTGCCAGGCAGAACCTGTGAGAGTCTTGTGTGTGCACAAGGCTGCACATACTTTTCTCTTTGAGAGAAAAGTTACTTCTCTCCACACAAAATGGACAAGATCACAAGTTCAGAAATAAGCATGTTATGCTTCTTCAAGGCAGAAGATGAAATTCCTGCTGGTACAGAACATTTCCTGTCTTTCAACGACCATTAAAGGACCAAAGTAAGGCTTTCAGGGATGAGTCTGCAATTTAGGTATTGAGCCAGAACAGTATGGTATCTTATGAGGACCAGCTTTGAAGACACTGTGCTACTGAAGTTTCAATTGCTCCAGACTAATGTTTCTCACAGGTCTGCCAGGACAGTGAGATGAACAAGTTACAAGTTGAAGGAAGACCATTCAAGGTGGCCTTTGATTACATAGCTGTGCCTGGTGACTTTTTCTTAAGTGATGAAGATGTTTATCAATTTCAGGTGTTGTATCCTGAGGTTTAGTTCTCTTTTTCTTCCTCATGTGTTTTAAAGCTAAGAAAAAGACAAAACAGCAAATTCTTAGGCATTAAAAACAATCTTGGTCTGTAGTATGGTACAAGCGTGTACCACGTCACAGCTGATGTTATATCCATCTTTTACAGAGACATTTTTACCCCTGAAGAAAATGACTGTTTAAAGGAAGACCTACATGAATGTTTTCTAAGGATGGATTTTTATCTTGGTGGCCTTGGGCATGGCATGTTAACATAGGATTTTGTCTGCAAAAGTTGACACAAGTAAGCCCAAGGAAAACAAATTTTATTGTGCATGTTGTGTCGCCACGGTGCTGTTTGAACAATGGGATGTGATATTGTCTGATAAAATGTAGAGGACTGTTTCTGTGACTCTGTGTGTGTGTACGTGTGTGCAAAAGTTTCCTGCACAACTCCTAGTGAAAAAAAGACATTGCAATGTAAAGGTGCATTTACTTCAGCTTAACTCTTTAGAAGTTCATTCTTCATGATCTCTTTATCTACTAACTGGAATAGAGAAAAGATGCCTGTTTCAACGAACTATACCAACTCTGTGGTGGGGAACTCTGTTGCATGCTACCTGAAAGACTTTCACTACGGTTAATTTATACAACTGAATTTATACTAGAAAATTCAGTCATTATCATTAACAGATACAGGGTCTTAAAACTAATCACTGTTTGTGAATAGCCTTCAGCTGATCCATACTCCTGCAGAGTAAATAGGAGCTTTTCCACTGACTTCAATTCACTGTGCAATAATTTATAAGAATATGGCTTCCCTGCAACCAGAGACATGGATTCACACACCATGCTAGTTTTATTTTAAATCCAACTTCTCAACCTACTGAAAGTAAGCAAACTCATGGAAGGTGAGCAAACACCTGGTCTTCTGCCACCCTGAGTCTACCCACACTATTTCCCCACTGTGCTTGGAGGACAGGTTTATCTAGGAATACCTGCCATATGTAGCTCTCTACAACACTGTAACAAAGCTTGATAATCTGCATTTGCTTAAGGCAAATTTTAAATGCCTAAATATTTTGGTGATCGTAGACCTTCAAAACAAAGTGTGTCAGTAAGCCACTGGGAAGCAGCATTTCATCCCTACCACAGTGGGGACAAAAGGGCAGTCATAAAGTTAAACGTTATATCCTCAGAAAACCATGTTAGCAGCAGAAGTGATGAGAGGAGCTATAATAGGAGCAAAACACTAGATTTCAAGAGATATGGTCATAGAAGCTCAGCCACAGTCTCTGGCCAGGCATGCTCTCTCAGTCTTTTCAAAATGTGATGTAAGACATCATAACTTCTTACTTCTTTACTGAGCCCCAGCTTCAAGTTTCTAAGTCTTATCGCTAAATATACAGCCCATGATTTTATGTCTCCACTGGCAAATTAGGACTACCACATACAAAGTACTATTCCAATTACTGCTCTTCTCCAGTGTATTTTTAAGGGTCTGAAGTACTGCCTGGATGTCAACTGTGCATAAACTGCATGAGTCATTACGAATGAGTGATGGAGAAGGGATCCTTATCTACATGCAGGTCAATCTACAACCACTGTCAACTGCCCAGAAAAAGTCAGTACACTTAAGACACAGAGAACATAGTTTCTACTGCTGCTTTGTATATTCAACTTTGCAATGATTTGAATGAATACAGAGCATGTGAAGATGTCAACTACCAAAGACAAAACAGTGTGAAAATCACTGATTTAAATTTGAGGAGAGTGAAGGACAACACCAGATAATTTAATTCCTTTAATAATGATTTTGCATCCAAGCCTAATACTGTTTTGATGGGCCTGGGATTATACTGATGCATCAGCGAGATCCCTCTGGTAAATGGTGCATCCCCCAATGCAGATGACTTGACTCACCTATTCATTTCACTGCAGTCAGCAAACATGTCTTATGGTATGTGGTGTGCTGCCTCTTGATTCGCCAGGAATAGCTGGCCCAGTTTAAATGGGTCAGGAGTGAGACTATATCACATAGTAAGTTCTGTTTCACACTGCAGAACGGGCCATTTCCTTCTTCCTACTACACTCAGACAATAAGAGATTGAAAGACCTGCTCTGTAATGGCTTCATTAGTTGCCAGATAGGGCTCATAAGAAGTGAAGGGAGATAGCCCCCCAAAAGCCTGGGATACAGAGGATCTGTGATAGCAGACTGGAGGAATGGGGTTAGTATCAGTGGCGCCTTAATTACCTTTCTTTTACCAAGCATTGCCTTGGACTTTTTAGCTGGACTGGGTTATAAAGGACTTTTTTGAATTTGCTTGCACAACAGTACTAAGATGCAAATGGGAAGTGATTTAATTATCCCATGGAAAAATCAAAACAGCACGTTTATTTCTCAGTACAAGTTATCTCTTGGAATTAGTTCTTACCTTTCTCTAAGGTACTCTTTACTGTATTTGGGAATTGGCCAAAAAGCAGTGTATATTGAAGGAAAAGTGATCCTACAAAACTGTCCCTTTCATTAAAGGGTGGAGTATGTTTGAGAAGCATTGAGTGACAATTCTGGGGTAGTATGGCAGCAGCCCTGCCTCAGCATGTCTTGGCAGTGGGCAGAGAGAGAAAGCAAGAAGACTCTAAAACATATAACTACTTCTACCTATAATGCAGTTCAGAATGGGAATCTCTCAAAAGAGATTGAACAGCTTGTCTATGAAGGCTAAGTGGAATGAAAAAAGATAATATAAACAGGAAACAGAAATCTCTGTAATATTATTGCTTTGTGAAAAGTGAGGGTTTTACCCATTAATCTGTGTTTTCTACGATTACCACTAAAGGCAGGTAAAATCTACCTACTTAGCTGAAAGATGCAGTCTAAGGTTCAAAGAGGCTCTAGTTTTACTCTCTACATATGACAATCCACAGACTTCAGCTACTGCTTCCATTCTGCCTGATAACCTAAATGAATACAGCATACAGCACTGTAGACAGGTACTACTCTTAACTTCAAGGTGATAAGACCTCGAAAATGCACTGTGCCTGTTCATATTCTGGGTTTTCAGATAATTATGTTGTTTCCAGGTTATGCCTCTCCATGTGGTTTATGAAAGGGGCTGTCCTTGCCACAAATCCATGTGGGTACAGTTCTATACATTTCACTGGGACTGAACACAGTCCTAACGGCTTTGATGAGTTGAGAGGGATTTCTGCAAGTACTTAGCTCTTTCCCTTAGTAATTCTTATGTTCTGTTAGGTCCTGTTTTATAGGACAATAAAAATCTGTCCCTTTCAGACCCTTCTACAGAACCTCCACCCCAGTGGGCTGGGCAGTGTGTTATTACATGCAATACCATGCCTGCTCACTCTATTTTAATGATGCAAGAAAAGTACCACATATCCTGTGAGTAAATCTGTCTTTCAAATCAAGTCATCAATTCCGTGGAAAGGTCTGGGCTAGAAATGGAAGTTTACAAATCATCTCAGCTGTTATTTTAGCTGTGAGGCACAATAACCTGAATGTTACAAGCCGCTCAGTGAGGAAAAAGGTCTTGGAATGATGCTCAAGTTTGTCTCAAATAATTTCATGCTGCCAAAGAAAGTTTGCACTAGATGGATATATAAAAGCAATATAAGGAAAGCTTATAAATCATCTGAACATGACCCTGCAGGTTAACAAAGGGGAAACTGAATTCTGTTTGCACATTGAAATAAACATTTTTCCAAATCCATCTCTGCAATCCCCAAACCTCTGTACAAACACAGAATAATGACTCAATTATGAACTATGCTACAAACTATAAATACATGACTACCTTTCCCCTTATGGTGGTTTTAAAAATAAACTCAGAGAGTATGGAATTGAAGATGTTAATATGGGGAAAGGAAAAGCCTGGTACCAAATTTATCTTCCCTTCAGTGCATGATAGCTTCCCTACCTACATCTGCAAAGGTTTTGATCAACCCAATTTTAGTCCCCGGCAAGTAGAGTAGGCCTTCTCAGTCCAGTCAATTCTACTTTACGATGAGCTTCTAACGTCCAGCCTAAATGAGGATTGTCAAAAGGGTTTTCTTATGTTCTTAGTACCAGTTTATTCAGTTTGCCTCATCCTTGGAAATTACTCTCTTAAAATACTTGCAAAACAGTTAACCTGATTTTCTTTACTCATCACGGCAATTCCTCAGTGAAAATGTTGTTTGCATAATTTTTATACTATATCCACTCTCCTAATAGCTTTTTTTTGTGGTTGCTTTGCTGAAAATTCTTTTAATTTCACTTCCTATACTGAGCTGCCCTGGATTTCTGGCCTAGTTCCACTCCAGTTGTGTAAGGCATAGAAACTGTTATTGCTGGAGTCTCTTTTTTGTGACCACACAATACAGGACAAAAGTCGAAGGACTGATGCTCTGTAGGTTCTGACTATTTAATGTATTCCACTATTTCTCAGTGTGGCCTTATCTAAGAGCTAATTGCATTTTGAAGAAAAGGGTCCTGAACAGTTTTTCTTTAGCCTTCAATTCACATACCTGATGCAGACTTTGAGAAAGAAGCCCATTCAGAGGAGGAATGAAGGCCATTGTTCCAAACCGCTACACAAAAATGTCCATAAAAATCTGTCTTCTTGGTAGCTGCTTGTACTAATAAATACTTTCATTCAGTAAACTTATTTTTTAGTTGGTAGAGGACAGTCTTTTAATATGAACCTCATGAGGCACTCATTCTCTACTAGCCTAGAAAAGCACAAGCTCTGAATTCAGAAGGGAAAGGAGATCTGACAGATTACCAAATCGTCCTTCTTGTTTACAGCCACTAAAGATTATTTAGTCATCTCCTAAAAATCAAACCAGACATTTTAGTGGCTACTGGGGTTCACCAAGAACTATCACCAGAACAAGAAGTTATATGTAGACCATCAATTACATTAACAGCCATATAATGAACAATAGTGAGCCTAGGTGGCTTTAATGGAGTTATTAATGATATTACTCTATGCTCAGCAATGGTAGTAGAATTATTTATGCAGTTGAGCTATGGAATTTCTCCTTCCAGTCATGCTCTACATATGCTTCACTGGAATACATCTGTAGCACTTTTTTTTGCAGATCTAAGTCTGAAGTTTAACGAAAGAGCAACAGTAAGTCAGCGCTGACGTTACCGATTGAGCAGTCGTGGCCAGTCCAGTTGGGATCGCAGCTGCAGAGTCCAGTATCTGGGAGGAAGGTCCCATGACCAGAGCACTGATCCAGACAAGTGGCTCTTGGGGTCTCACAATTTGTTCCTCCCCAGCCAACCGAACAGTGACATTCTCCTCGGACGCACACGCCCCGTCCCGAGCAGGTAGGATCCATGCAGTCCACTATTTGTGAGAAGGAAGAGGAAGCAGACAGGGAAAGCAAATGGGAATTTCAGGAAAAAAGCTATCAGACTGCTGTCTACACAAACATATTTACACAGTATCTCAAGGTTTCAACCAAAAAGCCCTGCAGTGAACAAAACAGATGCTTCATGCAAGAAATCAGTCAGTGGCACTAAAAGGCAGTGAGACCTAAAACACCTACGTGAAAAACAGAGAAAACCTAGTGATGAAATCCATTCTTTTATGCAGGTCTGCACTAAGAAGTGATCTTTCTGGTAAGAACAGGCTAATATCAATTAGGAATAGACTAAGAATAATATTCTATCGTACACATAGTGTGTCTTCATTTATTCTATTAGAATAACCTAAATTACTATTACTAATGAATTTGAAGCTGAGCCGTAGTTTTCTGAGAGAGAATTTTGCATAAAGATTCAGCAGAAGCTGACATTCTTATTCAGCAAAATGCATGCTTAAATTGAGGAATGTGCTTAAATCTATACAGGTTTCATGGAGACTTAAAGAAATTTCACATTGAAATATATCCATAGACGGTTTTTCTGGAATAAGGATTAAAACAAAATCATGCCTTTTTTATAATGGTGTTCTTCTGGTTTTATTTTTGATCAATTAATACTCTCTTTAAAATGTTTGAGGTTTACTTCCCCACCCCCCCTACAAAGAGGCCCTTTCCTAACAAGATCAGAGACCATTTAGTTAGGGGTTTAGCAATGTACACCAAAAGATCAAATGTACTCCCTTCCTTGAGTTATGTGTTTTGTAGGCAACTGTCAGCTGCTCTGCCCACAGGGGAATTTCACCCAGCAATCGAAAAATATGAAATGCACCAGACACCCTCCCAGAAAAACCAACTGGAGGAGTCGATCGTCTATTTATAGATAAAAGCTGATAGGACAGCCTAGAGAAATTCCTCCTGTCTTGTGAAACGGTGTGTGGCAGTTCCCTGGGGATTGGTGACAAGTGTCAGTCTGGCTAAGCAGCACAGGAAAACTGTCCAGCTTCTGGCTCTGATACAGCAGAGCAGAACATGGCCACCGCACACATGACAGGTTTGTGGTTCAGTTTTTACCCCTGGAAAAGCTAATAAGAATTCCATTGACCTGTTTAAGATCCAGAAACCTTAAAAGGAAACACAACAGCTGCTCTGATAATTCCCTAGATTCTCAAACCCTTCTCAGTCTGACAAGTAATGGCTCAGTTAT
Organism: Irena cyanogastra; assembly: GCA_013397155.1. NCBI lineage: Eukaryota > Metazoa > Chordata > Aves > Passeriformes > Irenidae > Irena > Irena cyanogastra. The sequence continues at coordinate 1,163,863 of VWZV01010744.1, read as the reverse complement.
TATCATCCTAAGGCATGAGAGAGAATTTTCTTTTTTGTTTGATTCCTGGAGCTCTGCTCATAGCTGGAACAATCCTCAAAAATTTTAAGAGGCTGGAAAGGATGAGTCCATAAATCTCCTTCACTGTTAGCGAGCTGGGAGCGAGGGTGCCAATTTTAGCATGAGACCCTTGAAGCCCTGGCCCTGTTCTTTCTCAGCAGTAATAAGTATGAAAAGGACTAAGGGATGGAGTAGCAGCCTCGTCCGTTCTCAGCAGATGGTTTGAACATAGAGAACAAAGATCACAGGCTAACTGACAAGAGGCTACCTCCAGGCAATTAATCATCCCCTCTGAAGGTCAGCTGGGAAAAAGGTGAGTTTTACAGGGGCCTCCATCACAGGAGGCAGACAATCTGCTATCTCAGCTCTAACACAGACGATTATAGGAGGGGAATGTGCATGTCAGAACCCCCCATTTATCATAATCCCAAGGCCATTTTTCATGTTGAAATGAGCCCTTTCAGAAAATGTCACACACAACGGCTACTTTAATCTCAGCCTCACTGGATCTAGCTCTTTAGGCTTTCTGCACCATTGGAAGGGCCCTGGGACAGGATTACAGGCTTCTGCTTTCTTCTTAATCAATTGCTTAGAGGATTTGGAGTACAATAGTGTATTTTTAGGGAGTTCTGCTTGACAAATTTAGCTGCTCAGCTCTGGGAGAAGCAGAGATGGGGAGCTGGGCATGAGGGCAGAGCTGACAAGATCTAGTATACCTAGAAAAGAAAAAAAATCGTATGTCTGTGTTGTTGGCTGGAAAATGTCCCAATGGCCAAATTCTTGGTTGGAAAATGCCCTGTTTATAGTTTAGCCTTGTGCAGAATCTTTGCCAGGGAGATAAATCATGTAGCAAGCAAGGTTAGTGCGTCTTCTACACTTTTCCCCAATATGCTTCACGCTTCATTGGTCACACAAGTTATTAGGCTTATTCGGTGCCCAAAGAGTAACTTCTCATATTTCACTTCTTAAATTTGCTCCCCTCCCTGCAATGTCTTGCTGGCTTAGGCCATGCCTTATAAAATATGGGCCAATAAACTAAGGAAAGAGAAAAGAAAAGCTCACGTAGGATTGTTGGCTGATGTTTTATAAACATTGCTGAACTTCTATGGGGGAAAGAGAAAAGACAGAAGAAACCCTGGAATGAAAACCCATTACAAACATGGACCAAGCAGTGAAGCTATGAGAACTGAGAAATAATAAAAAGTAATCAATACCAGATGGCCCTTCTTAGAAGAGAAATTAAAGAGTAAAAGCAATTTAAAAAATAGTATAAATCAACTTTTTTACCAAATCTAAATATGTATATATATGTTCTCAAGATTTCCCACATGGCATATTTCTGAGCTGCTTCCCCCCCTCACAACATAATACAAATTATGCCTTGAGTATCAAAAACATGCATGCTTGGAAAAATACTAAACAGCCCATAAGAAAAAACATGTTCTCTTTGTTCTTTCTCCTTTTTCAAGTTTTGACCTAGTGGGACTGACACTGTCCCCCGCTACAGTGATAACATAAAATAACTGAGCAGTGCCTGGCTTTTCTGCTTTAAACGTGACCAGGGAAATAAAGGTTCCTGTTAGAAAAAGGGCAAATCTCACTCTTATTTACACACATTAACACTTCTGGCTGGAGGGAAAATCAGGATCTTTTCATTTCTGTTTATCCAGTAGAGATATGATCTAGTAAATAGGAGGTCTACAGAGATGCTTTAAAAATACCTCAGTAGTCACAATCTTTGGGTTTTGCATGCCCCACAGCTTCACTGAATTGTGCTTTAAGCCAAAATGAGGCTTTCACAAGAGATGGTTTATTGTTACAAGACCTGATACTGTCTTCGTCTCTAACATTTACTGACACTGAAGTCATGCTACATTGGAGATGTCCCACTCCAATACATTTAACACATCAAAAGAATTGCTAGATTAGATGCCATTTGAATGTCTGCATCCAATTCAGCCTAATTTCATTGCCTACAAAATAAAGCCATTTCATATAAATCTTTATCCTACATACATGAAGACAACCATAAATTAATTCAAGCTGTTGCCATTCTTAAATGTACCAAATGACGTCTTTAATCTATCAAGTGGCAAAGAGGCCTTATATATGTACTTGTAGAAGCACAATTTAAGAATAATTACTTATCAGGTCACCAGCATAGAATTCTGAGAATAGTTTTCAAAAGTTTTGAACATTATTCTTTAAATAATGCACTTTTGGATATATTTTTATACTCTTTGAATGATTTATATACTTGCAAAACTGTCCAGTTTTTCATTTAGCAGTAGAAGCAGCCACAGACTCAGGAAGATAAAGGTTTATGTTGGCAGGTGAGTTCCTACACAACAAGATTAAAGGTAAGTACTAAAAGCAGCCATAAATCTAAATGTAAATGAGAAATGTTTGGGGGGCTAATGTGAGACAAAAGCTATGGAAGAGCCATTAAAATAATATCTGACTTTGAAGCAGAATTTAATACAAGTCCTGAGCATTTCTAAGCTTTTAAAGCTGACAAGGACCAGGGACCTTCTCTCACATGCCGCCATTTTGTGTCTGTAAGCAACTGAAATTGCTTGTCATAGCGCAGCAGAGAAGAAAGCACTGTAAAAGTAATTATACGTTTAGATGTGTAAATGGAAATGATGCTTTAGTGAGAACATTTGAACATATGATTAGATGTTCTGGTCTTTCAACTAGATTTTCTATCTGAAGCATTTGATGGCTTTTCATCCAATTATTGAACAAGTGTGATAACTAACGAGGAGTTATGACAACATATCATTTTTATGTTGTATCCATCCATTGTATCTCTAAGGTGCCTATTATTGTTCTGTTTAAGTGCCAGTCCGATTCTGAATTGCCTCCATCCATATAATTACAGAACAACAACCAGAGCAAAAGGCTAATTGAATGCATCTTGCAAATACCTTCTTCACAGCTCTCGCCTTTGTATCCTGGGTTGCAGATACAGGTGCCCATGATGCACGTGCCATGGTTATTGCAGGACACATCAATGCACTGGTTGGTTGGGACATCACACTCTGCTCCCTTCCAGCCACTGTGGCACAAGCACCTTCCTTTCATGTACTGCCCATTTCCACTGCACAGCACTGGGCAGGATGCTATGGACAGACAACAAAAATCACATTGAAACAAACAGAAAATCATTTCAAAAAGAAGCACAAGAGCCCAGTATGTAATTTACATTCTTCATACACAGACTTCACCAGGGTATGTTGCTATTTGTTTTGCCAAAATCAAATCTTTTATATGGATGATACCCAGCTGTTAACTGTATTCTCCTAGGAGAGTTTAAAACAAACTGTGCCCTTAAGTTAGACTGTCTTCTTGCTTTGTGTCTCTGATACCTTTTTTCACTAACTAACCTAATAGTTTTCTTGTATTCTGATTTCAAAATGTATTGATGTCTTCTTTCCGCAGCATCACTGACCTTAGATTGCTTATCACTATCCCTGACCTGCTGCCAGACTTTCCTTGACACTGCCTGTGCTGTGGACCTCAGCGGCACACAAATCACTCCCCTGTTTTTTTCTGAGTTAACTCTCAGCTTTATGGGTTTCAGTTGCTTTGCTCAGAACCCAGAATGCCAAACTGAGACTATTTCCCTGATTTAGCTCATGTCATACCATCAGTTATCAACTTTCTTCTCTGAGAGGGTTGTCAAGCACTGGAGCAGGCTGCACAGGGAAGTGATTCAGTCATCATCCCTGGTGGAATTTAAAAGATGTGTGGATGTGGCATATGGGGATACGGATTAATGATGGACTTGGCAGTGCTGGGTTAATAGCTGAACTTGATGAAAAGAGTTTTAGAGGTATTTTCCAACCTTAATAATTCTTTGGTTCTAACCGAATGTCCAGCCCCCATTTTTGGTTATCACCTCTGCTGGACTCGATTCATCAACAGCCACAAGGCAAAACTGGCCTCTACTTTTCCAAGCTCCCTGTAATAAAAGCTGTGTAAATCTATCCTCTGAAATTTGTGTAACTTATAAAGGATTTGTAAAAGATTTTTAATTGTCCTTGTTTCCAGCAAAATCAGCTGACTCTCAAGGCCACCCAGACACAGGATTTCTTCTCTGTGATAAAGGGGAGAAGAGGAAGATGACAAGCTCAAGCTGTGGCACGATGGATCCCAGGATTAAGCACTTTCAGAGCTAAATTTGGAAACTGCCAGGCAGAGTTGGATGGGATGAACTGAAGGATACAGAACAGGTTTCCCAAGGAAGCAGAGGACATCAAGGACCAGACCTCAGCCTCCACGACCACATCGTTTTGTAATCACTGCTCTCCAAGCTTTCTCCAGCTCCTTTCAGACGATGCATTCTCCTTATTCCATTCTGCACGCCAGCCACATTATGTTCCTTTTGTCCTCTGTTCTGATTTTGCCAAGGAAGATGCTGATTTCAGTCCCTCAGAAACAACAGCCTTTTCCTGTTTGCTCTGCCTTGAAACTTCTTGCTTAAGTCCTGTTCACTTTCATTTTATTTTGCTGAAACTCCACTGCAAGGACATATATTTAACACAGACTGTTCTTGTTCACTGTTGCACATCAGCCTTAGGTGAGAGCAGCTGGCCTTCTCATTTGCTCATCAGAAAGGCAATTTATGAACAATTTCATGCAAGACAAATGTGAAATGAATATTCCATTCTGCTGCTTAATCCAACTGGATTAGGCACATGATGAATCCTCTTTTGCTTTGTTCCTGACTTTGATTACGTGTGGGGAGGGGTATTACATGGTTAAAGAAAGCCTTCCTCTCCTTCTCTTCCATCTTTTCAGACAGATCTCACAAAGTGCATCATCAGTTGTTTCCACGCATCCTTACAGTCAAGTCAGTTTGAGTGTTCCAGAACTACAGCAGCCTCAATAAAATACAAAGCACTGTCAATTTTGACTGTTAAACCAGTTTGATATACAGTGAACTGTATCTGCCTGACCAAGATAAAAGAGGTTTAGGAAAGAAAGAAATTTGGCAACTGTTATTACTAAGGAGCACTCCATTCACTTTAAATGAAACACACTGCGGTGGCACATTGCAAGTACATAATTTGCAAGACAGTATCTACCTATACAATAGTAGGCTTAAATTGCTTAAGATACACTGTGTTGTGTGCATGGTTCACAGCACACTCACTCTAATTTCACTTTTCAGCTAAGTGATGGAATTTTCTGCCCCTCCCATCTCAAATTTCAATGCTCACTAATGGACGTTGTTCTTTCAAGGCACTGGCAGGGGATAGTCTCCAGTTCTTCTCAACAAGAAGAAAGAATAACTACCTTTAACCAGGGAGAGGTTGTTGAGAAAGACTTACATGTTTCCTGACAAGACAGCTGATCACTCAGTAAAAGATCAGATAAATTACTGGCCATCTGCAGTGAGACTGACACTCCACAGAGCCTTCTGTGGAGAACACCTTCAGCATCACCTGGAAAGCACTGCTACAAATGTCAAGGCAATGGCGAGAACAAGACCTCCCCTGTAGCATGCAATAATGAATAAAGACAAAAGAGGCTTCTGAATTTTTTCTCCTGTTACTTGTGCAACTCTTTTCCATATATAAAGATATATAATTATTATTTGATCATTCAGATTCCAAAAATTTCTATGATGGCAAAATTATAGTAATTCTCTAGTGTGGTAATGATAGCAGCAACCTAAACGCATACTCTGTTTCTTGCAAAGTTGAGCATAAGAGAGTTAAGGTCATTTATTTGTTTGTTTACCTTATACAGAACTTGAAAACACCACCTCCCATGTCCAAGAAAACCTTCAGAAAGCCTATGGAATACACCTCTGGTGACTTGCTCTCATTTATTTTGTTTAAAGTAATTGGTTAATAATATATTAGTAATTAACCATTACTAAAAAGAGAAAGGCTTTCTGCTCCAGAGTTTCCCATTATTTGGATGGTGAATTACAAGGCTGAAATGAAATAAAAGAACACCCAGGAAATCCATGGAACTCTTCATGTGAGCTGGAACCTGCTTATGTAAGGATTACTGCTCCGTACAGGGATCGTGAAGGGCTTGCAGATGGATACTGTAATAGCGTTACACATGCTGCCTTTTGAGGGATTTGTAGGTCAAAAGAAGAGTCTTGTATGGCCCCGAAAGCCAACAGGAAGTCAATACTGGAATCCTTGGATCTCATGCTCATGGCAACATGATCTATTTAACATGCCCAGTGAGTGGACATGCATACACAAATATAAATTTGGCATTCCAGGTGCTTTTCTCTCTTCCTAAGGGCACAGTGCAACCTGTGATGTGAACCCAGATAATTCTGAATGAAAGCATGGAGTTTAATAAAAGGTGCTCATAGCAGCTAGAGCATGTGCTCTGGTGAAATCGGAGACTCACATCTCTCCATTGAAAAGCCTGAGAAAGTTCAGGATATAGCCCGGGAGGGGAGGTGAGCGCCTTTGAAAGTAGATTCAGAACAAGAGTTTAAGTCGTCTGACTCACAGTGAAGAAAGTTCTTCTTCTCCACAGACTCTACAGGGAGCCTTGGGGGAAACAAGCCCTGAACTTCTGCCCCTACTGAAAGTTAGGAGGTGTGAGCTGGAATATGCTGTGGGATATGGAAAAAACTCCTTTTGTCTCCAGCTCTAGGGATTTGAAAAGGAGCTTGGAAATGCAAACCAAGTGTAAGGAAATGCAAACCAAGTGTAACCTGAGTCAGCAAGAAGTTTGACATAACAGCTCTCAGGGACGCAGCTTGCCACATCCATCTTACTGGGCTGTGAACTCTGAAACCCCGCTGGGTTCAGCCCGGCCTCGCTGCCTTGGCAGGGAGCTCCCGCCTGCCCTGGGAGTGCGCGGCTCCTTATCTCTGTCTCCTGCCTCGCTGCTGGGATGTGACCCAGCTCAGCTGGAGGGGGAAAGGGCTGGGGTTGGACAGAGTTTAGCTCTCTCTTGGGAAGGCGCCAGTCTGCTTTCCAAAGCAGCGATGAGTTGGAGTAAAGGCCTGACCTGCAGCTTTACCGCAGCTCCTTGGGTGGGCACTAACGTTTTATGCTACCTCCCTCCCCAGATTTATAAATCTGTACTTAGTTTGTTGGACTGTTTGAGCCAAAAAAGGCCTTGAAAAGGTTGATGCACAGTATCCTGTCATTTCCCACATGCAAGGTTTTGATATCTTGGTTTGAAATGTGTTCTTAGTAAAAGTATTTCAGTTTGTTCTTTAAATATTCAAATAACCTAAAAAATTCAGGCCAAAGAAAACCCTTCCAAAGCCATTTATAAAAAATACTTATCACTTGAGCAGAAAAATGTATTATACTGTTTACTGGGGTAAGTCTCCTTCCCAGTCCTCCCAGTGTTTTTTACTTTTGGCCAGAGTAACCAGTTGTTTCTGCCATAATCCCACTCCTAGCCCTATTCTAACAGTGCCCTATTCCCCACAGCCAGGATCAGGCAGACTTGCAAGGTACTTTTTGTATAATCAGTATCTTAAAGTATCATTACAGTGTCATGCCATGGTAAAAGTGCTCTCTGCTAAGCAAATCTTAATGCCATATTTATAAGTGCTGTTTTCTAAAGTCACTTCCAGGGAGAAAATTTCCAACATCACATTTTGCCTGTCCACAAGCAGCCCAAGGGGTTGTGTTGTTGCTAAGGGCACAGCAGCCATGATTAGTAAAGAATCAGAGCCTCATTAAGGTTGGAAATGCCCTTCAAGATCAAGTCCAACTTTTAGCCCAGCACTGCCAGCCCACCACTAAACCATGTGCCTAAATGCCACACCTACAGAGTGGTGATTCCACCACTTCCCTAAGCAGCCTGAAACCTTTGCTGAAGAAAGTTTTCCCAATAGCCAATCTAAACCTCCCCTGGCACAACTGGAGGATGTTTCCTCTTGTCCTATTGCTTACTTGGGAGAAGAGACCAATCCCCACCTGGCTACTCCCTTCTTTCAGGTAGTCATAGAGACCAGTAAGATGTCCCCTGACCCTTCTTTTTACCAGAGTAAACACCCATTGGTGCCTCAGCTGCTGATCAAAATTTTAGCAAATTTGCGGAAAACAAAATTCACAGATCAACTTGTTTCAACTCTACTGCAGTATCCCCACACTGGATGAAGAGTACTTTGTAAAAGGCAGCATAATGAATATAATTTTGAGAAGAAAAATGATAACTGAATGGGAGAGGGTAACAGTTAATCAAGCATAAATTCCTACCTCTGCCACAGTCAGGGCCCAGAAAGCCAAGGAAGCAATGGCAAGTCCCAGACACGCAGTCTCCATTCCCATAGCAATTACTGGGACAGTTATCCACTGATTCTGGAAAACAGAAGAGAATTCAGACACTTCTTTAGGCAAGAAAACACCTAGTTTAGGAGTTTAGAAGGGCTCTGGATTGGTAGGACAGTCGAAACTTCAAAGTAATTGCTGCACTGGGGTGAAAGAACTAGTGTGAGCTGCACTAAACTCTGCTCATCCATTTACACCAATTGATGGTTCAACTGCAAATCCTGTGATTAAATATGAGCTGCTCAGTACCCACCAGGTTTGGCATTCTCTCAGTACCTGAAAACTTCCAAATGTCTTTTCTTCCTGTATATTTTTACCACCATTTTTTCCTCTTTTAATTTATTTCAGGGATGCAATACACACCATTCTCATGGCAGAACATACACTTTTGGTTCATATTGTTGACTTGATTAAGTGACCTTGAGGCATTTATTTGTGCCAAAAAGAGCTGAGTGATGATAGATATGTTCCCCTATGAACTTACTGAATGCAGACCCTTGGTTCATCCTGCCTGTTCAAGAAATACTTCTAACCAAATTTCTTCTTATTTGCTCTGCAATGTTACATTGAATATAATACATTATACAACTTTATATCTTTAACAGCTCGAAGTTCTGGGGTTAAATTCTATTTGTGGAATAGAGATGGGTCTATTTCACATTTTCTTCTGTTTCTAGTTATCATCTTAAATTCCCTGACTTTGGCAAAAACACCACCTATTCATTTTTCAGGGGAAGTTAACAGGTAAGCAAAATGTTATCTAGCACTTCTCTTTTGAGGAGAGTACAGAATATTGGGGCTAAAACATATCTTTCATAAAAGAACAACACAAGCTGGTAAACACATCAAAAAGAGAATGAAAATAATCTTATTTTCTTACATTAAACTGTGAGTGAAGACTGAGTAAATGTGAGTGGGACTTTGAAAGACATTGTAATAAATACCATGGTTCATTCTACAGAGCTATTTCACATTTTCTCTGAAGGAGATGCCTATCAGATGAAAACTGGATTTAGTTATAGAGCAGGGGCACTGGTGGTACACATGGAGTGGGACAAAAATCTCAGCCCTGTGAATAATGATTGCATTTGCACAGAGGTACTTCATGAGACCTTGTGGGAGCAAAGTTATTTGTAAACTCCCGATCAGTGCAAGTGAAGAGAACCAGCGACAGCAGAGATGTGCAGATTAGTTTCTAATCACAAATTAGAAAAGAAGCCGGTTTCTGGGTAGGTGTTTGCCAAAGAGCAGAGGTTCCTGAAGGACATTTTAAAGGCTGTGGTGTAATTTAATAATTCATAAAGGATAACAGCAAATTTAAATAATAAAACCAGTTTAAAGCATTTATGTTTTAAGTCCTGGCTTCAGACATCTCATAAACAGACAGCTGCATGCAGCAAGAAAGGTACAAGGAAGTGTTGTCAGTTTTCTAACACTCAGTAGTTAAGCAGGTATTCACTTGATGGTGTGTGGAAATATAGTTACAACATGCAGTCAACCCTTTAGGCTAGAGCTGCCATCTTTATTCCAACCAAAGAGCAGCCATGCTTCCTAGAATAAAAAAATAACAACTGAGGCCTTGTGCATTTATAGTGGTATTTAGGAATATCATCTCTCACTTCATAGCAGGTAAAAACACAAATCTATCTTGTAAATGAAAAGTTAATATTAGCCCATGTGTATACAATCTTCAGAACTTTGACATGGATTAATGTCACTGCTGAAAACAAAGATTAATTAATTCATTAAAAAATTAATTAACTTCATTTAACTTCAGACTTTTTCTTCTCTACGCTCTTTTTACAATACTTATATTTTTCCTCAAGAAATATACACAGAGATTTAGGAAAAAGAAGCTATTTATGTAGATACTTAACACACATGAAGAACACACACACGAAGAACATACAGAGTGCGAGTTCTGTAAAATAAGATAATGAGATGGGCAAGGAGATTGAACTGCTCCTGTTGCTGAAAGAGTCAGTCATTTTCCTCTAATCTTCTCATCCTAAGAAGAGCTCTAAGCTCCCTCTTCTTATGCTGGTTCTGGCATTTGTCAGGCCCTCCAATAAGGTGGTTAAGCTCAAAAGGTGGCAAAAAAATGAATGCAGCAGGAAAAAAAGCAGAGTATTTTTTTTTCCTGATGCCTGAAAACTGGGAAGAGAAGGGCCATGCTATTCAGCATCAGTACAGTTGTCCCATTACACCTCAGCACCCCACTGTCACACTGGGTCAGGGGCTGCAAGGTGGAGCAACACTGCATAGATGTAACATGTGTGACTTTTGAAGTCAAGGGGAATACCTCAGGGCTTGATGTAGGACAGACTCCTAGCGTTAACAACATGTTTAGAATATTAAAAACTAGTTTTAGAAGTTTTTTCCCCAAGTTTTTGCTTTAATGGACTAAATTGAGATCTTGAAAAGGAGTAAATATCCATATAGCTTTCTTAGTATATTTTTGTAATATAATATTTAAGCAAAATAGTAAAAAGATCCCCACAAACATCTAGAAAGTATCTAAAAAGCAGCATAACATCAAGCACAGCAACTGTTCCAAAGTGTGACAATGCACCACATCAGGTAAATGGTAATCTTTGTTACTGGAAACAGTATTTTGCAGTTACAGTGGGTTCAACTGGTGTGTCTGTGATGCCTAGGACAAGACAGGCAAGACTTTGCACACCAATTCGATGTCCACTGCAGATTAAGCTGAATTACTTTGTCCACTACAATGACTATGTATAAAGGGATTTAGAAGTTCAGAGTGACCACAGAAATGGAGCAGACCTGTGCTTAGGTAACCAGCCTTTCCAGAATCTCTGTGAGAATCCATGTAAGAACCTTTACTCTGGTGGTGCATCCTCTCCTCCTCTGACTAGTTCAGCAGAGACACCCACAACTGGTCAGATCCCTGCTGACAGTGACTGACACTAATGCATTAAAAAAAACAGTCACATCTATTTTCTGGTTCATATGCAGATCTGGCATTTCTCATTGTAAAGCTGCAGTGATATGCACACATATCACTTCATCTATCATTATCTCCTCAATCTTTGGTTTCCCAGACACTCCTTTGCAAGTGTGGCCAAACTGCTTCATGCCACAGAGTAGGTAACTCAAAAGGAATAAAAAAAAAAAGAGTGGATGAAACCCATCTTACCTTCCTCACTGAAGCACCTCAGTAGCTCTTACTTGTGGTCTGAATACTCTCTACTATTAATAACAGAGTAGGCCCTTAAAAATCCTTTCATCCCCTTTCACTGCTTTCTCTGATGTCCCTTGTTTTTCTAATATAGACCAACAGTAACATTTTTAATGCATTCTCATTTTACACTACCTCTATTTACCTTGGAATAACCAGCCTGATAGAGATGAGATGAAGAGAAAAGAAACTCTACTCCCTCTGTGACTTGTGCCACTTGCTGTTTTTTAGCAGTTAAGGATGCAAACTTTCCTGGTGATTCAGGGCAATTAAGGTCTTCACACACTCCCAAAAGTTCTTCACTACTGAGAATCAATTCTGAAAAGCGATGAAGGTTCATGCAGTGCATCTTTGTCTCAAAGCTACTCCCAAACAACTCCAAAGTATTTCCATAAAGGGAGTGTTAAACGATCACACTTTTTCCTCAGAAACTCCAGAGCTAATGAGCACAAACAAGGCAGAGACTGAGGCTTGTGAGCAGCAGGTCTTCAAGCTGTGTGTGCCACACTGAGCATGCTCCTATTTATACTCTCAGGCAGAATCACAACCTGGAATTTCTTTTTACTTTGAAGGTTACAGGCATTGGCAAGTAATACTCACTCAAGGCTTCCCATAAAAACCTCTGTTTTCATTCTATGACTGAATTTTTCTGTGGTTACAGACTGCCAGTTGGGCACCTCAGAAAATTTTCTGGCCCTTCTGGCATGTGCAAGTGTACACACATTCACACACGGTGCTCTAACACCTACATTTCAAGCTAAACAGGAAGAGAGGGGTGACTTGGCCTCAGAAATTAGGGAGTCATGATGGAAAGTGAAAGAATAAAGAATCAAGCAGACATTTTCAGAAGATAGGGCTTAGCAAAATTATTATCGTATAGGATAAAAGGGACACATCTTTAACATTTAAGGAGTCTCTACGTCAGTGGCACAAGGCAGCTGTCTTTCTTTTGAGTATGTTCACAGCATTGCTACAGAGGTGACACACTTATCAGTCAATAAGGAAAAACAGGCCACAGCAGTTATGGCTGGCTTCTAGTCTCCATTATACAGCTTACTCTGTAAACTGTTCACAAAACTAGAGGAATATTTTCCAATATATACAAAATTCCATATGGTGTTTTATGAATAGCACCATGGGAACTCCTTTAGAGAATCATGACAGTGTTTTTGTTTTGTTTTATTTAATTGCTAAAGTTCACTGTAAGACCATGAACAATTCTTTTTTTTAGAAAGAGATACATATGTTCTCTGTTTCCTGTCTGATTCCCACAGTTTTCTCTTGGCTTCTAAATCCCTGAGGAGATCTGACTGACACCAGCCGGTAAGGGCAGAGATTAATAACTAGAGGGCCAGCCAATGGATGATGCATGAGGCCTTAATCAGGTTTTGCTATTGTATGCAAAGAGAACACTGAAAAAGGTTTCCATGTCACCTTTCAACCACCAATGGCAGCAGGAGTGAAACTTCCGTAATCAAACAACTCACACCAGGGGCACATTGGCAAAAACTTGAGGCGGTAGGGTTTCTAAGAGGGAATGCAGAAGCTTGCCTGTGGAATTGTTTTGCCAGCTTCACCATCTAATTAGCAACTGAAAAAGTGAGTCATTTTATGGAATCACAGAATCACTGGATGGTTTTGATTGGAAGGGACCTTAAAGACCATCCAGTTCCAATCTCCCTGCCATGAGCAGAGACACCTTCCACTAGACCAAGTTGCTCCACAGCCCATCCAAACTGGCCTTGAACACCTCCAGGGATGCGTCAGCCACCGTTTCTCTGGGTAGTCTGTGCCAGTGCCTCATGACACAGTGAGGAATTTCTTCCTAATATCTAACCTAAATCTGAATCTGTCCCTCTCCAGGTCTTTTGCGGCCCCTTTAGGTACTGGAAGAGCCCTAAGGTCTCCTTTGCACCTTCTCTTCTCCAGGCTGAGCAGCTGCAACTCCCTTAGCCTGCCTCCACAGGAGAGGTGCTCAAGCCCTCTGAGTATCTTCACAGTTCTCCCTTATAAATATCCTCATACTTCTCTGAGAGAGAGTCTAAATGGCATAATGAGACACTCGCTCTTCAGATCCACATTGTCATTTTGGAGAATGGTATGGAAATGTCCTATCTGACAGAACAGGTACTCCCGACCCTATGACAGCCTCCCTCAGCCAGGAAAAAGAGGACGTAGAAAATACTTTCTGGATTCATAAAAATAAGAACTGGAAAACATCCATTAAGTGTGAAAGCCTAGACTTCTTCAAGAGCAAAACTCTTCTTCTGAAGTACTCTATAAGGTCCTTTCTGCTCATGAGCTTTAATTATCAAAGCAAAGAAAGAAACAAAAAAATTCTCTAAGTATCCTCAGCAGCTATAATTCAACATATTTCATAAAATAACATTGATCTGCTATTTTTGCCATTTATTTCAGGAGATGTTTTTCAGTACAAGTAAACTCACAGCCGGTAGATTTTGAGGGAAACTTGGCTGAAACCTTTATCCCATTGCTAGCTTTCCCACTGTAATCACCCTTTACTCTGAGAGAAGCCATAAACTGGCATGATCCAGCCCATACCCACAATAAGACTTCACGCTACACTACCTTTTATTTAAGGGTATTATTGAGTTAAATATGAAATTGCTAATTGTTACGATTCCTATTTTTTTAGGTTGTTAATCTGAGGCATGGACAAATACAAAACAGCATTTGCTCCGTATTATAAACTGACTCATGTGACAGAGACAAAGCTCCCTGGCTAATGGTCTGCTCAGGGGACCACTTTGCTGCTGACAAAAAGCCCCATGAAAGCCAATTCTACTGTGGTGAACTCTATAAAGATCTGTCGGCCTGGCTCACAACTACTGACATGAATTACCTTTATCCAGATGCAACACAATAAACATATTAAGAAGGCAGACAAATTGCAAGACTCTTGAAGGACTTCTTTTTTATATACTCACCATGTTTGCTGGTCAGCAGTACAGCTACTTTAACAGTATTTCCGCCTTATTTATTTACTATGCAACATTCAACTTAATAGCTTGTTTCCCTATCTTTGGGCCAGAGGCCAAGGCAGATGTTTGCCTGACACCAAATCCTATTAGAGGCTGCAGTAATACAATTGTGTGTTAAAGATAAATATTTTATAGCCTGCACTTGCCACCAAACATCATCATTCCCTAGGCATTTAGAGGCAACTATCTATTGGCAAAGAAAAAATAGTTATCTAGCTGGAAACTGAAGGCAGTAGCTTTTTGGGAGTTAATAAGCACTAGGACTGCTTTCTAAGAACTGATTAAATGCCATTCAGTGCGGTGTGGCTGCATGAATTCAAATGTAACTGTTTCATTTGATAACCTCAAAAAGTTGCTCTGGAGATGGCAGTGTTTGGTGTCAGAAACATGCAGGAATAGCACTGCAGCAGGACAATTAGACCTTAATGAATCAATGCTAACCTCAGCTCAGGAATCAGGATACAAGGAATATAAATAAATTGTACCGATGAGAATATTCCATTCTAGAAATGAGGTGCAAAGAAAAAAGCAGGGTTTTTTTAAGCATCCTGTCAGGTCTCTTCAACTAGTAATCCACTCCACCATTACATAAGAAATGGCCTCAAAATCTTTTGTTCAGTGCTGGTGAGAAGATATATGTAGCTGGTCTGCCTAAAATAAATTGCCATAGCTACTCATTTACCAGCACAGGAAGATACTCCATACTTACTAATTGGTACAATAAAAGGTTTTACCCTTTCCTAATAAGTGTTGACTATCTCTATACAAAGATGAAGTAATTCAAAAATAGCAAGTAAACTAAAAAAGGAGGTAAATAAAGTAATTAGAATAGAATTGTTTACTGTACCAAACAAATAGTTATATTTATTGTCACACAGAAATATATTGTTCCTAACTGTCCACTGATCTATTTTCTACCTAGTTGTGTTCTCCTGGCTAACGACAATGTTTTACTGGGAGGGAGGAAGAGCACAAGGAGCAAGGCAGCAAGAAGGGAGATTCCATGGTTCATATTTGACCTTGAAATCCTCTGTCAGCCACATCAGTACAAAAGAGCCATGAGGAGTCCCAGTATTCCTCTCATTGTACACTGAATTACATTGCTTGGGAGAGTGAAGGGACATCACATTATTTCACCTTACTCTTTTGCTGCTGCACTAGAGCAACCTTAAAAAGCTACATACTATTCTTCCTAGATCTGCTTGTCTAGGATAAAACTGACACCTACAAGCTCATTGCAGTAACATCTCTCTTTCACAAAAATGCTTGTCACTGCCCCGACTATGTTAGCAATAATTTTAATAGGAAGTCAAGCAGTATAACATGAAAGGCAAAGAGGATTCTGAAGCTCTGTGAACACATTTAATTTACTTCCCAGTTGCAGAGCTTGCAGTCTTGTTTATTTTTCAAAGAAATGATGCTACTCGATTGAATTTCACTGCAGGAGAGGCTGGATTCTAAGCCTAGAGAACTGCCACCTGCCCTTGTAATTGTGATAACAATGCCAAGGCAGACGTGGAGGTGAGAGGGGGTAAAACAGGTTTCAGCATCAGATTTGACACTATGAGCCAAGGNAAGGTAAGGGTGAAAAAAACGCCCTGGAAACAAAGGAAATGTGGAAATGCTGGGTCTGGTATTCTCTTGCTCCTCCTCTTCCTTCCCTAGATGAAGCTTTAAAAGATTGATTCCTTCTTATAGTACATCATCACCTGCTGAGATTTCAATTTTTCTGCTTCATTTTTGTTTTGTACAGCTTTTATACTTCTAGCTCAAGTAATCCACACCTGGCAGACTGGGATGTGAAAGTCTTGACATCATCATGGAAACTCAGTCATTATTTTTGAGTGCTCTTTCACAGCTTCCTGTTCTGTAGGGCACCTAGTGTGATGCTGATACTGCTAATGCCAGTTGATATTGTGCCAGATTTTGATTTTTTTTTTCTTTTTCCTAAGGCTGGGAGGTCTCTTTTAATTAAGGACCCATGCATATAACCCTGTGTTGCTCTCACATCCCAGTGGAACTCTAATCTTCACATGCAGGTTTAAGGATGCTAAATTAGGAAAAGGGCAACAAGCAGACAGTCCTTTAAACAACTCTTTAAATCGCTCCTGCATCTGGGAAGTGAGAGAGAAGGACAGTAACCACAATATTGAACTGCATGTTATTCTCCCTCCTCTTTTTCTGTAAGAACGTTTTAAAAAAGCAATTTTCAAGTGCAGATATACCCCCATCTCCATGAGGGTACTGACAACAAACACCTGCTCCTGCCAGATGTGACTCTACTGGCTGGGCCATTTTAAAAGGTGATGGTGAAACACAGAAGGTTTGGCGCTCAGGGGCAGTTGGATCGCTTACTGAAATCAAGAGCTGCTGATTTTGCCAAATTTCACAGTACATCATGTGAGCACATTTTCCCTTGAGCTGTCTATACTCTGGCTTTTAGGCCGGGTTTGAGATGTATATCCAGGTACTCAAAGGCTCTCACCACAATCGTATCAGTCTTTCTCACACTATTTCAAGCACATTTGACTCCAGGTCCAGCTGGAAATACTAAGAAGTCAGCTTTTTTCGGTCCTATTTTGAACTTCTGTTCTACACAAAGAGGGACCAAGTGGGAATTGTTGGGGAGTAAATAAAGAAGAGAATAAGCCTGACCATTTCAGAAACCTTTGCCACATTTAGTCTGAATTTGGGTTGCCCTTTGACAGAGAGCTTTATCTTTATCTCCCTGATTCATTCCTTTCTCTTAGGGAGAAGAGAATTCCTTATTAAGAAGAAATCTTTCCAGTGCAGAATGCCTTATAATCTGAAGCTCTCAGATGGTTGAAAGCATAAAGTGTAATGGGATTTCAAAAGCACTTGGGCACTGGTCGATGCATATGACCATTTAACTTGATGGTAAAATCTCTCTTGACTTCACCAACTTTTAGGAAATCCTGCTAATGTATTTCTGCTGTCCATAGGGCCAAACAGGGAACACTGTTTCCTTACAACATGAGCAATGCTAAAAGCACAAAAGGGTCTTGAAATACAGTTCTTAAAAGAAAGAATCTTAAAAGAATCATACACTGACCATCTGAAAACACCCTCTGTTCCAAAGCACTTGAAATGTGATCACAGGTTGGAAGTTAGCTGGGAAAAAAAAATCAGTGAATGATTTTAAACAAAGAGTAGCTGTTGGACTGAAGCCTTCTTCTTTTTCCTTCTACAATGCAGCTTCCAAGCACAATAAGACTTTAATCCATACTTGTAACATAACTGTGACATGACTGTGGAGATCTAGAAAGACACACTGTGAACAGTTATTTTCTTCATAGATTCCCTTTTTTGCAGTTGGAATATTTTTAAACCAGCATTTCACTTCAGTAGATGAAACTCTCATACCCCCTATTTGCCCAGGGGATTGCAAAGAATTTTTTTTTTGTTCCTTCCCACTCTCATAAATTGTTACAAACTAATACAGGAAACAACAATTATTCAGCCTTCAGGGTTCAACTTCTGGAGCTGCACTAGCAAGAGAGAAGTTACTTCACGCTCAGTACATTACATTTTCTGCTGTCATAGCTCAGGGCAAGGCTAAATCTGCCCTTGAGTTTCATTTCAAATGATGCTTTAAGTTGGTGTATTACAGGAGGAAAAAATCCAAGCATTCTTGCATATACACACAGAGAACTACAAATGTAATCTCTTTTGGTCAAACAAATGCCACGAAACCTTGGCAATGTTATAATTTTGGGTGCATAAAAAAAAAATTCATTTTACTCCAAGTCTTTAGTTAATATATCCAGCCTGATAACTAAGGATGTACTGGCTGGAATGACTGACATATGAGGTTCAGTTAGGTAACTGCCTGCTGCTAGGGACATGCTCTCAAGCAGGATGCCTGGCCTGCAGCCACTGCTACACTGTGAACCTGACTCCCCTGCAGGTTCTGTGTCAACCTCGCCCCCTGTAGAGATGCTCCCAGTTCTCTGGTGCATCTCAGATGCCACCAAAGTCCTGTGCTCAGGTAGCTGCATTGAACTCTGGGTGGTCTTCTGTCAGGGCCAGACAAAAAGTAGTATTTCTGGCTCTATTCCTGCCCCTTGCAGACTCGCTGCACAAATGTGGTCAAATCTTGCTCCTTCTCAGAGCCTCTGGCAAGCTGTCTAGAAATCAGCTTAAGACAATCTATGGAACTTTTTCTGAGACAGTTGTAGCACTCAGCAAAAGTAAGCAGTCACACATCTACTATACAGACCAGCTGTTAACATTTAAAAAGTCAACATATACCAGGAGTGACTGCACAGACCATGTCCTACTCATCTGTTCGGCCCCCGTGCAAAATGAAGATTGGTCTAGTGACTCCTGAGGTGCTGATGTTGTTAGCTTCTGTTCTTTTGTGGTCTTGCATGCAAGTATGTACACGTGAATACAGCCTTTGGAAAAGTGAGGCTTTAAAGTCTCTGTTGTTCTAGTACAGAAAGAGTTCTCCTTTTGTTTGCCAAAGTGGACGAGTAACTCCCACAACTCTATTTCTGTGCTTTAGCAGGGGAGCATTCATGGAAAGAAAAGCATGCACGAAGCTGCTCTAGCAGCTCGGTAATACGACACAGGAATAAAACAAGTTGTGCTTACATTAGCCCGCAGTCTGGGCTGCGTGGAAAGAGCTATATACAAAAGTGTAAAAACGAAAACCATATGCACCATTTTACACATTTCTCCAGAACCCCTCAGACAGCATTTACATGCCATGTTATTAAGGCAGAATTCTGCTCTTTTGGAAAAAAGTGAACAGAAAAACACAGGGATAGAAATAACAGAAAGAAAGAAATAACAGAAAGAAAGAAATAACAGAAAGAAAGAAAGTAATAACGAAAGAATGAAACAAAGAAAGAGAAAGAAAGAAAAAGGCATAAACTTCAGCAATAAATCAACCTTTTTTTGACCCTAAAACTAAAGTAATTCCCCCAATCAATAAACCTCTTCTAGAAGCTCTGTCAGATCAAGAGAACTGGCCTGCCTGAACACAGCACACGGACATGCAAGTTCAATGCTACCAGTCCTTGTAAGTACAGATGTAGGCAAAGCTTTTCAAAAATACAAATCTACCTTCATTTTTCTACCACTTTAAAGCATGATTAAAATCTGGAACATTAAAGACACTCAGACATCTAACTTCCACTTAGATGAATACTTACTGGCATCCAAGCAGTCTTTAGAAGCATAGCATAATTTCTTTGATACAGCAATATAAATGAAAGTACCTATCAATTTTTCTATTTTCCCCACTCAAGTTATCACTTGTAAGATATATTGAAAGAGGTCTGTACATATAGAAATACAAATAAAAAAATAAAGAAAAAGTTCAAATCTAACATTAAATAAATTTCTGCATCTCTGCTTCAAAACTAAGCTAGCTTTACACATTTTAATTTTCTACTGCTAGCTTTTATTCACCAATCATCAGTGAAGAGATACACTCTACATAGAAAAAACAGCCGTGGAAGTTTTCACAGCCAAGCATTTGACCTTTACAGGCTTCTTATTATTTAATTATCTTTGAGACATGCCCTAATTTCCTCTTTATTAGAGATGCCTTACGTCTTCAATAGCAAAATCCTGAAATAATAATTTTGCCTGCCATTATGGCTTGGGAAGCGGGGTTATTATGCCAGAATTGTTTCAGACACTTGCAGAGACAAAAAAGGTCATTACAAGTAACACCTAGATTTGAAACAATTGGTCTGACTTCCTGTTCCTTGGAAGTGCTGCAGATCTAAGCAGCAGCAGCAGCAGCAGAAAGCTGCAGTTAACATTTAAGGAGCAGTGTACCATAGGATCACGTACAAACATTACTGACTGAAGCTGAAAGGGATTCAAGAATCAGGAGTAATGTTTGATCTGTTAGGAGCTGTCTAAAAAGGCAGACACAGAGATAAACTCCAACACTGGAACATGCTCACCCTCTTGGCTCACTTCACTGCGAAATGAGGCTGTTCATCAGTTTTGAGGAAAAATATGAAAAGATTAAATGTGCACTGATAAAGCTGCTGTTGACCTTCAGCTGCCGAAGTTTTGAGGGCTGCGTCACTATCTATCCAAAATCATCATCACTATTTTACTGAGAACAGCAAACTAACTCTGGGTATGAGGAGTGCAAACTAACATGAAAAGTTTCACCTCTGCACAGCCCTCTTCCCATTTCCAAATCCAGGCTCAGCCCATGTTTGCTTTTTTTAAAGCCCTATAAAGAGAACAGACTAGATTTACACATGGGCTGGATGAAAACGAAATCTCATCAAGCACACTACGACACCTGCTTGGAGCAGGGAATTCTTGCACCCCACAAAGCTCAGGCAGAGGGAGTTCACCCTATATTTCTGTCTCGCCTTGTGATATCAAACTTATCAGACTGGGCTGGATTTGGCTAGGATGGAGAGAGCAATCTCCTGTCTTCTTGACAACCTTTTGTATAGACTAGTTCAACTCTCACGGGACCTCACACTGTGGCCAGCTGAATGTTTAGAAGAAGACACTTCACAGTGCTGCAGCATAACCTGGAACTGCTCTGAGGATAAGCATTTTCAGTCAAGCAGACCTGTCAACAGAATGTCATTCATGAGATCAAACACACAAGGAAAGAAAAACCTAACACAGCCTGACAGGGACTTATAAATGCATTTTTTGATTTCTACATGAATTGAGTGACTGTATCTTTTCTAAATACTACCTGAGACCTATGAGCTTGGCCACACTCAGAGAAGCTAGGTAAGAGCACAAAGCAGGAAATAAACCATCAAAAAAAGGGTTGGCAGCAACAAAAGAGTAATCAAAAAAAAAACTGCTCAGGTGACAGAGCATCAGATGTCTGCTTGTAGGGAGGCATACAGAGCCAAGTCGAAAAAACTATTTGCAGAGCCTGCAAAGCTCTGCTGTTATTTTGTAGCACAGAGATCAATAACATCAAAAATTAGGTGATTTTCCTTCCTGGCACAGTTCTCATATGTTGCTGTATTTCTTTTTCTGTGCAGAGCAAAAAAAATTGTGAGCGTGGGTAGGAATGGGTTACTAACTCATTATCTGCACAGGGTTACCACAAGGTGTAAGTGCTCCATGTCCCTCTCTGAAACAGAAGGGCTAAGATGACCATACTCATCCAATAGGGGAGAACTGAGCTCTTCCATGGAGCAGCTGGAGTCTCATTAGCAGTTAAGGAGTTCTGATTCAGCAAAGTACTTGCTGAACTTTCAGCCTCTTTAGCCTAAGGAGAAGTTCAGAAAAGGGTAGCTGGGACATTAAAACCACTTTTCCTCCTGAAGTCCTGAAGATCTAATAGTACATGGGGGAGTTTTAAGTCAAGTAACTGTGGCATTAAGGAGCTCAAAGGAAAGTGCAAGCCAGAACAGATCACATCCCATGTTACTCTACACTGTATCCTGACTCCTCAATATTTACAAGAAACCAATTTAAATTTTTCCAGAAATTAGCAAAGCAAGTGTAAATAACACAAATGGCTTTGAGACTCTAAGTGGATCACACTTCTGTATCCTCTCTGAAGTGGAAATTGCTAGAGCTTAAGTTAGCTTACACATAAGCAGCAAAAGCAAGGGAAGCAAATCTGAGCTACTCAGATGCTTCCTTTTCCCTTTGCTAAGAACCAAAGTAAACACAAAGGCACTTCACGCAATGCTAAGGAAGCCATTATTGTCACCTCTCACACAAGGAGGGTTCCCAGTCCCATGCTTGTCTCAGTGTCCTGCAATTTCTCCTCTGAGCTCAGTCCTATTGTGAAGTGTTCCTCTGCTGGTACCATTCCTGAATGTGAAGTGCTATCCTAGAGACTGCATGGAGTAGATTCTGGACTATTGCAGGAAGGGCATGTGCCTTTTGGTGTGTATTGCCAAGTGCTGGATGTGCTGGCAGCCCCATATAAATCACACTGGAGCTCGTCTTGCACTTCAATGGAGGAAACTACTTACAGCAGGGTTTTTTTTACAGATGGTAGAGGGAGCAGAAAGAATGGTCCTTTTCTTAACTTAAGCATTGTCTCATGTAGAAGATAGGAATGAGATAAAACTTTGCATCCTATCCTGGGTGTTCTACATGTGCTTCCTGTCGCTTGCTGGGTGACAAGCTGGTAAACAGCGATGCTCTCCTCTCACAGACAATTGATTTTGCTTTTCCTTTTGATTTCTCAATGGCCTTGCACAGTCGAGACTGCCTGAGCTCAGCAGTAACAGCTGCTGGAAGACACTGACTCCACCGATGCTCTTTTCAGGTTCTCAGATGTTTCCTGCTTCTACTGAGCAGACTTTTAGCCAAAATCTCTGTCTCAGATGTGCTGATTCCAGCTGATTCCTCAGCCTACTATTTTGCTTCACTAGACAAGATTGCTGTAAAAAAATTAGCACTATCAGGCAGATCGTGGCAGATTTTGAATCCACGAGGTGCTTCTCAGAGAAGCGTTTCTATTAGGAATTTCAGAAAGTACCACCAATGTAATTTACAGAAAGGTTAATTTATTATTGGGAGACCTTGACTGTCCATTCCTTTATAATGTAATGAATTGTAATTTGGAAGAATGGAATATAAAAATGCTATTAGAAGCTGAAAACTTTTCCAGAATAATCTTTTTCCCTCCACCTGAACTTCCTGTATTATTCAGAAGTATAAGATCTGACAGGCATTACAAGGCTGTAATCTCCCCAGGTTTATATTCAGTGCATGTAACAGGCACACATTTTGACAACACCTAGCCCTTCAGTGATGATGATTCCACACCCATTTAGAAAACAGTCCAAGTTGTCATCTCCTGCCCTCCAAATTTATGCTAATGTTCCTGAGTGGATTTAGTTATAGCTTTATCACATTCCAAAGCTATATAATGGACAGCCTCACAATTTATGAAATTAACTGTGTGTTATCAAACTGGGAATACAGATGCCTTTTTCCATTTTTCTCCAGTTTTCACTAGAATAATGGAAGCCAAATCATTTCAGGCAAGCACTGCACAGTAATTGCAGTTGATACTGTCATACAGAGCCTGCAATGATTTGCTGGCTCTGAACAGCTCGGTCTGTTGAAACACAGAAGATAAGACTTGGAAAATCACCACTCTTTCCATCCAACATGTTTATTGCTGAAGTAAAAGCTATTGCCATTTATTTTGGTGAGTCCTCACTTGCAGAGGATGTTTGCCTGAAGCAATGACTGCACGGTTTGGCTTTATGAACTTATCATTATGATCACCATTATCAATTTTGTGCTTTCTACTACTATCTGTGATTATTAATTAATGCTTCATTCATTTTCCCAGCAGTTCTATCACCCTCACAGCATCTCTGGAGAAATGTCACCCTCCTCAGCTTTACACGGTGAGCAGCTGAAGCATGAGCCGAGGCTGGGGCAGAATTAACACATCAATCAGAATTCAGGAGTTCTAGGCCGCTGGTCCTCTTCTCAGATCATTGGATCCTACTTCTTCCTGCATCACAGCTATACTTTTCAAACTTGCTCTTACTGTAAGCCCTATGTTAGTGGAATAATAAAGGGAGATTTTTTTAGGTGGCCTTGCCGCAGGAATCAAATGAAATGGCAGCTTGCCTCTGACAGTCAACACAACTCCTTTGAAGGTTCCTTACCTCACACAGACAGATCTAAGGCTCCCATCATGTGTGACTTGTTTGGTGTTGCAACTTTATACACTGGTTCATAAGCACTGTCAGGTTGCTCTATCCTCTTTACTTGGGCAGTGAAAAAAAAATTATAATACTACATTACCACAATATTTATGTACGTGCAATCTAGCAACCATGTCTTGCTAGACTTCATGAATACACTAGAAAGCTTCTGAAGAATTAGAGTTACACAAAACACCTGTTTCTTTTTATTTTTAAACAAGATGTTGAAAACTAGATTGAGGAGAAAGGTACCAACTTGTTAAGGCTATTACAGTGTTTTTATGGTACTTATACAAATGCTGCATTTTTCTGGACAAATTCTAGCCAAGAAGCCACATTTTCCCACCTAAAAATTTTACTTAAGTCTGTTTCAAAATGCATGGCTTGTACTTAAACAGGTTTTTTCACACTACAGCTTTGTGTTGATATACAGCTGACAGTGGATAAAGTAATTCTCACCTGTGTAGCAAAATAAAAGTTCCTTGTTTCTGAATCACAGAAACCCTGAATGATTCGAGGTCAGCAGGGTATTGAATATATCATTGGCTCCATATTGTGGACTGTTCTGTTTATCAGGCAGTCATGAAGGTACAGCACAGCAAAACCAAAACAATAATACTGCCTTGAAGACAATGTGACATGCTTCTCACCCACACCATTCCCTTGATGCTCAAAGGCAAACTAAGAATGCTTCTTTTCTTTTTTTTTTCTTCTTGTTTTTCCCTATATTAGTGCAATGAGGCCAAGAGAAAAGTCTGGCTAGAACACTTAAGCATCACTTTGAAAACAAGAACAAGTAGTGACAGTGCTTTAAACGTGTTTTCAGCTGTTAAGAGTCTTGTTGATTTCTTTCCTGTGATGGGAAATTTTGAACTGAAGACATTCTTAGACAAGGAAAAAAAGCTGACTTCAGAAGAGTATCTTAAGCTTCTGTGGTTGTTTTAAGTAAAAAATCAAATTATTAAAGTAAAGTAAATGGAAGTAAATCTGCATTCTACAGAGTAAGACTTCAATTTCATAAGCTAATATACTTCTAGAAGTAACTACCTCTACTGCTGCTCAGCTGCAAACAAGACAGAATATCGCATTTCCAGGTTTTAAATTTAAAACATAGTATTACAGCAGTTTCCATTTCTGCATAAGATAAACTTTTGTGCTAAAATGGAATATTGGGATGTTAATGACTTTGCCTTAGTAAGACCTAAACTTTTTAATTAACTTGCCAAGACAAATTACAGCCCATAGCTCTTAGGTAACTACTGCAGACAGCTGAGACTCAACACCAATGCCTCTGTTGGGAGAAGGATTAATGGCAGCTTTGGAATGAGTCTGCTTTTTTTCTGCAAAGAAAAAAAGTCCATTAAACACTGTGGTCAGAAGAAAGCTGAGTGCTAGTTTCATGGACTAATCTTTAAATTACAACCAAATGAATTTCGGTACACGAACAGTTTCAGCAGGTCAATCAAATTTAAAATTAAATATTACTGAATCAGAAACGGATTCAGATATTTACAGGGTGGAAGAAGAATTCTCAGTGTGCTGTCAGGCACTGGCAGCATCTTTTCCTCCTTGGACAGCAACAAATCCATGCCCGTGAGCTGAACTGACAGGGCATTTTACTGGCAGAGAAGTCAAAAGACCTATTTAGTTAATTTGTTCTTCTTAAGCAATCTCAGCTTCTTTCTGTTAGCAAGGAGAAACAGGGATTGCTGTTACTGTGGTCGCTATTACCAAGGCTTACAGTGCACTTTATTGGAGTTTTAACCCCAGCACTCTGCCTGAACACCAGCTTGAGTGATTTTGATGGCGTTCAATGGCAGAACTGTCTGTCACACAGAACTGTGGAATGGCGCTACTGTATGTTCTTCAATCTCCTACACCTCTGCTCCAGAGAAAGAAAAAAGCCAATCAAACAAACAAAAAATCAAATAAAACCAACAAAAGCCAACTAAATAAAAGGAAAATCAAAGTGAGAAAATAAAGTAAGGATTTTCTAGCTTGTAATCCATGTTTGGCACTGGGCAGAATCTCGTTATGGTTATAGTCACTTAAAAGGCCTACAAAATACTTACTCAACATTTAACTCTAACAGCATTCAGCATGTTGCTAAATACAATCCCCTCCAAGCATTTTCTCCAGAACTACACAAAGCCATAGTGCAATTCGAGTACGTGTGTTAATACCTGGCCCCAAGGCATACTTAGGAGTTTAGGAATAATAGAGGAAATCCTTACCAATTGCAGTAGTAAGAAAAGAAACCACTTCCGATTCCTTGCCATCATTGTAGAAGGCTAAATGCCATATTCCTGAATCTAAATACTGGATAAATCCTGTCTCGTGGCTGGCCAAGGGCAGGAAAGCTCTGTGCTGCCGCTGAGGTCCTTCTAAGCTTCTGGCCTCCTGTGTCAGTAGACGTCTTCCATCAAGGAGCTCGACAAAGTCAAACTGAAACATAAGAGGGAGTGATGTTTGTGCGTTTATCAGGTATCCTCAAGCTTAGTTTCTTATTCTGGCTCTGCAGAAGCATCGTAAACAGGATTTGCTCTGGTAAGTCAAGTACTTTCCTGGACTACCTGCAAGTAAACATTTTGGAAATAGCTAGTATACAAATGTATTTTCCTGTAATTATACGAATCTTGAAATCATCTTTCTTTAGAAGGTGACTTGCAGCATATTGGACTTACTGAGGTGTAGAAACCATGAGACCATGCCTCCACTGCACTGTAAATATGACACTAAGCAGCTTATTTGTTATCTTTTTTATGTCCTGGCTAATATGGAAAATAAGACAGAAAAATGTATCTAGCCCAACTGGGTTGTTTGCCGGAGTTGCTAGGGGTCACCAAGGGAAAAGTAAAACATATTTTAAAGTAAACTCTGGTAGAGGTTTTGCAGAAGTATTTTGCTTAGCCAACAAGCATTTTATCTTAAAACAATAGGAAAAGTGGTTAAAAGATCATAGAAAATGAAGATGGAAAAGAGATATATAATATAGAAAAGTCCCATTTAAGGAGCGACTCTAGGTATTTTCCTCAAAAGGATGCATTTAATTTTTGCAAGGGTAACTTCAACTGAACAACTGCTTTGCTTTAATACTAGTACTGCAATTCCCTTTAGTTCTCTATTTAAATAACCATCCACTGATTTTCCACAATAACTGTATTTTGTCTTGCATTATATTAATGGGTTGAGGCAGATATAAGCCCAGCAGACATCACAAATGTTAAATGAACCTTATCTAATCTGACTTTTATCATGTGTTTAGATGACCAGGACACCTCTCAAGCACAATCTAACAGTTGAGGCACTATTCAGCTTTTCTATTCCCTGACTTCACTTGTATTTGCCTCTCTTATCCAGCTGATCAGGTAAGTTTGTGATTTTTTTTTGGCAGGAAGAAAAAAAAAAGGCAGAAAGAAACAACACCACTTATTTCTCAACCCGTAAATGTTGCTGCAATGATTGGCTGCTGAGTGCTAGTTGACTGTGACACCAATATTTAGGCGGCTTATCCCTTTTCACTTTACTGTAGCAAAATTTGGGTGCTTGTTATTAAGTTGTCTGGTATGGTCTTCAAAGTCAACCAAGATAAGGACTTGATGACATGTTTTCTCCTATGTAGGAAAAGTTAAAAAAAGTTAAGTTACTAAGTTAAAAAAAGAAGTGTTTATTTCCAAGAACATTTTGAGCAATAAGCTATATATGACATAGCTTGCATACAAAATGACAGAATTTGTTCCTAGATTATTTTAATTATGTATTTTTAAATATTTATTTATAGGAAATTATTTTTGAATTTTGCTTTAATTTTTATTTTCTTTTGGTTATATTTCACTACACAGATCTCAAATTTGGTGCTGAAGTATCTTTTTGAGAATTTAAAAGCTGCCACACTGCAAAGGTCATTCCTTTTGGGTGTCTATCCAAGTTAGCTTTGCTAGAGACAGAGTTTCAGTTTTGGAAAAATATGACATGAATATAAATTATAAAAATACACAATCTAAAATCTAAAAATACAAGGCAAGTATAAATTCTAAACACATGTAATTAAAAATGTGCATTTCTGTTTCAACTGTGTCCTGGGGGGCATCAGTGCACAGCACTGCCAGCCAGGCAAGGGAGGGGATTGCCCTACTCTGCTCTGCACCTCAAATCCTGGGGGCAGTTTTGGGTGTCACAATATAAGAAAAACATTGAGCTTTTAGAGAGGGTCCAAAGGAGGGCCAGGAGGATGGTGAAGGCTCTGGAGGGGAAGCTTTATGAGGAGTGGCTGAGGTCACTGGTATGTTCAGTCTGGAGAACGGGAGACTGAGGGGAGACCTCACTGTGTTCTGCAACTGCCTCATTGAGGGGAAGTGCAGGGGCAGACACTGATCTCTTACTTCTCTGTGGTGACCAGTGACAGGACTTGAGGAAACAGCATGAAGCTGAGTCAGGACAGGTTTAGGCTGGATATCAGGAAAAGGTTTCTCACTCATAGTGTGGCTGAACGCTGGAACAGGCTCCTCAGGGAAGTGGTCATGGAAGTGTTTGGTCAATGCTCTCAGGCACATGGTGAGAGTCTTGGGGTCTCCTGTGCAAGGCCAGGAGTTGGACTCAGTGATCCTCATAGGTCACTTCCTACTCAGCATATTCTATGATTCTATGAAAACAATGGAAGGATTTAAGAGGATACTGGTGAGTGGTTGGTTTGAAAGACACCTTGGGACCCAGGTGTCTGTAGCCACTCTGAGCATGAGCTACTGCCTATACTGATGCCTCATCAGGTCTCAGTGTGACCATGCCTGACACAGCTGAGCAGGAAAGCGACAGAGGACATCATCATGGTGTCTGGGTGCTGGGAATGTCTCAACAGAGCTTGAGTTTGAGTAAGGAACAAGTGAACTGAAAAAGGTAAAACCAGTAAGAGAAAACCCAAAGTACTTCCATATTAATTTTAGAGTATGATGGAACAGCTTGACTTGATTTTTAAAATAGAACTTAAGAAACCATAGGTAAAGTTCACCTCACCAAGCGCTGCCATCTCCATGGCAGCTTGAATTAGTTTTCTAGAATCATTGGATTGCAAGTGAAGAGGATTTCTTCTAGGATGCAACCTGCCTCATTGTAAAATGGAGATACAAGAAATGTCCTGTGGATTATGCTTACAAGCATCCACATCCTGCTGTATATTAGATGTAGTTACTTAGAGCTTAGTGAGATGAAAACAATTTCAAGGCACTCAGGTACAGTGAGCTGCTGTTGTTCCACTTCAATCTGGGTTACGCTTACTTGGGGCTTTCTGCTAAAACCAGAAGATTTTCTTAATAAGTATTTGCAAGATGCTGCTGCAGATGTTGATGCTAGTCATAACAACTAGTTACTAGTTGTAAATATTAATTGAGCCACAAATTGTTTGGGCTTTATTGTATTTTAATACAATCAACGATTTTTAATATGCAACTAGATACTGCCAGCAAGGAAATCATTGATAAAATACCATGTCAATCAATTCAAACTGCACAAATGGAAAAACGCCCTCTGCAAGCAGTGATGACCTATCCTAAAATTTATGATTTATTAAAACTTGGCCTAGGTTAAAATGAGTTTAAAAAAGGATTTGATCTTGGAAAATTAAATCTAATACACCACAACAAAATTGTGTATTATTATGATTTGTTAAGAAGAATGAGAAGAAATGCCTTTTGTTAACAGTAAACTATTTTGGGCTTCTGCATGATCTATTTCTAAGACTATAGAAATTTGGAGCTTACATCTTCTTCTTACTTATTAGTGACCACAGTTGTTGGCAACCTAAAATAGAAAACAATCACCACAGCCAGAGAAAGTTTCCCAAAGAGAATTTGGAATAGTTTGTTATTTTAGCATGGTGTCCTGGGTTGGCTATATGATGCCTTTATCCCCAGTCGTCTGCTCTGTTTAGGCTGGATAGTAAGTGTTGCACCTTTAAGATTTGTTCCGAGAGCGAAAGGGGGAGAGAAGAAGCGTGGAGTTTGTTATCAGAAACTGCACTCGCTCCCCCGCATTCCTGCTGCTGGACTGTGTGTTATCTGTGGATGGACAGACGGCAGGACAGAGGTCTCCTTTGCTTTTAGTTAGTTTTGAGCTAGCTGAGGCAGATAAGTTCCCTGGACTGTGAGTTTTCTTTCTGTTTGGACCAGAAGAGCAGCAACAGCTCGCACCTGTGGCCGCCGGGCCGGGCCTGGGCCGCGGCGTCTCCAGTGCCGGAGGGACTGAGAGAGACTGAGTGAGCTGAGCCACAGCCACGGAGGGGACTTTGTGAGTTTGTCATCTCTTTTGGAGCGGCAAGAGGTTTTATGGGTTCATATTGCTCATTATTTCTTTGTTTTATGCTAGTGAATGCTTTGCCTGTTAAATAAATAGTTTTTTCCACTTTTCTCCTAAGGAATTTTTTTTTCCTGAGCCAGTGACTGAGAGGGGCCATTTTGGATTGGCTTCTCTCAAAGTAAACCCTCTTGAGGTTCCTTCCTAATTTTTGGCTCTGAACCAGAACCAAACCACATGGATAGATATGAGTTTGAGCATTGTATTGGGTTTGCACAGACAGGTTTTGGTAGCAGGGGTGCTGCAGGGTGGCTGCTTTGAGAAGCTGCTGGAAGCTCTCCCTGCGTCTGACAGAGCCAATGCCAGCCGGCTCCAAGACAGACCTGCCACCAGCCAACGCTGAGCCCCTCAGTGGTGGTAGCAGTTGTCACCTCCTTGATAACATATTTAAGAAGGCAAAAAAATTATTGCACAGAAGTAATTGCAGCTAAAGAAGAGGGGAGTAGGAATATGTGAGTAGACCAACTATGCAGACACCAAGGTCAGTGCAGAAGGAGAAGCAGGAGGTGCTCCAGGTGCTGGAGCTGAGGTTCCCCAGCAGCCGGTGGCACAGACCACAGTGAGGCAGCTGTGCCCTTGAAGCCTGTGGAGCTCCAAAGCGGAGCAGAGATCCCCCTGCAAGCAGCCTGGGGAGAAGACCCATGCAGGAGCAAGTGGATGCCTGAAAGAAGGCTGCGACTCCATTCTAAGCCTATGCTGGAGCATGCTCCTGGCAGGACCTCTGGCCCCATGGACAATGGAGCCCACACTTGAGCACATCTGCTTGCAGGACCTATGACCTCGTGGGAAACAAATGACTGCACTCTATGGAAAAAGTGAGGTTTACATGTTAAATTTTAGCTTTTTTTACTTAAAGAATTGAACCTACCCGTGTAATAATTTCTGTTCCATAACCAAATTTAAGAATGATAATAAATAAAATGAATACAGAGTTCTGATATAAAGTTAGTATTATGCAATCCCAACTTGAGTTTTTATTTAGCTAACACAGGACTTTTAAGTTATAAATGTTTGAATCTCCCTGTGAAAAGAGACTGGTTAGAAAAGGGCAGTAACAGCATCACTGTGGCACTGAAATTATGATGTGCTGATCCTACTGAAATATTTTAATTCTGCAGAAAAGTAGACAGAGAAGCGTAGATTTATGACACTTCTTTGACAGAAATAAGTGGGAGGTGTGTTAATATGTACAAAATACCACATTACCCACAGAGATCATAATAAACATATTTGTTTGTTCAAAAACGAAAAAAAGGCAAGGTATTGCTATAAATCTCTAGTATTTTCAGCTAATAGTAGAGGGCAAGGGCAAGATACACTAACATAAACCTGCTAATTCTTCAATAACCTGCTGATGCAAGTGGGAGTAAGATACTTTGCATTCCCGTATATTACGCCCTAATGTATTAATCAATCTGGATAAGAGCAGCTTAGAAGCTGAAACAGAAAGGAGAGAAAATAATGTATAAATTCCTTACTTAAGGGGATGGTTCTTCAAAGCTTTTCCCACGAAGTCATTTTTTGATATGTTTTTGTTAAGGTTTGTTAAAAAAACCATTTGCTTTCATTTTGGTCCCACAGAATAATAACCAGATATTGATTTCTGCCTAAGGTGGTGTCTTTCTGTAAAAAATTACTTTTCTTTTCTTATACACTAATTGCTCCGCCCTGACAAACCTCAGTCTAAGCTGACAGTATACATCATGTGAAGGGCTGGCTCAAGGCATTCCAACATGGGAGACAAAAGTGAATCTTGCTCCCGTAAGGGTGACCAACTGGGATCTTGCTGCTCTTACCATGAGACAGGAAAGGCAGTGGCTGAAAGAGACACAGACCTGAGGTATATGAATCTGCTTAAGAGAAGATTCCTTTGGATGCAGTTTGAGTGTGGCTGCCTTTGTGCAAAGCACTGGATGGAGAAGGTGGTATCTTCTGCTGTTTGGAGCAGCCAGCCCTCAGTGACCACCAGCCTCACAAAACTCTCCTCCTCTGGCAGCCTGCTGCCTTAGGCAACTAACTGCCTGCTGTGCCCCTGCCTACAGCATACCAGATGAATTTGTGTAATTTTTTTCAATTGTCTCTTGATTCTCGTTCTCTGGATACATGATCTTGGGCATCTTGCAAGCATGCAACGAATTGTTGAAAGAAATAGATTAAATAAAACAATACATCATACAAGCATCAATTTGAGACAGCATAATTTAATTGAAATAAGGTCTCATTACCTGTGTGTGTGATGGTGGGAGTCCTTTTCTGCCATAGATCCCAACCAGAGCAGCCTTTCCTAAAGACACATTGAATTTCAGATGCACTGGGTGGTCGATGAACACCTGAGATCTCCAAAAGATACCAGGAGGGATCTTCTGTGTGGCTCGTCTGCCTACATCAATTTCTCCGGAGTCTATAAAACTGTCGTCTGGAAAGAAACTACTGGGCTTTCCTGCCAAAACACAGGAACAAAATTCTTGAATTAGTCTTTAGATCCTGAAAGTAATCTAATCATACTGGTATCTCTGACACTCATCTTGAGAAATAGTCTATTAGTGTCCTGAAGTCTTCAGAGTGCTCTGTCTAGCCAATCCATACGATTATAAGAAGAAAACTGGTAGGATTATTCCTGGCTTCAGTATCTGTTTTGTTTGAAAACATGAGCATGGGAAGAGCAACCTGGAGAAAAATGGCCTTTTGTTTAAATTGTAACATTAGAGAGTGAGTAATTACATTCCAAAGACAAGAATAAATCATCTGACATTATATCCTAAATGAATATAAGTCTAGGAATGGAGAAGACATCATTAAATTAGTAAAGAGAAGTGTAGCGAGAATGAGACAGACGTGCCACAGAGTGGAATGGTGGTGTGGAGAATAGCAGCATGAAAGATGCCTAAGTGGGGAAAGGAAAATGTTTCTCTATTAAATTAATTCTTGACAGTGGTAACAGTATATGAAATAGTCAAAAAAAGCTAATAAAAAAAAGGACTGAGATAAACAAAGGAGAACATACCCTGCACTTGAGTAGTATCTATTAAGAAACATGAGAGGTTTTAATTGGGTTTCAATATAATCTGTAAAGCATGCTATTATTATCCATTTTCTTTCAGAAGACAAATGGAGGCATCTGTTTCTAAAACTACCAGGCTGGATAGCCTGGGTATTCAAATGGGATCAGGACATGCCATAATGTCCAAGGGGGTCAGCAGGGAGCTTGGCACCCCTAAAAACACACCTGAGGAATTCCAGCAGAAATTTAAGCAGTCATAACTCCCAAAACAGATGGCTGCTTCAAAAAATCTGGACCCAAAGGAAGACCAGGGAATGAGGGGCAGAATGAAAAATTGAGTGCCAGAATGTTCCCTTTTCAGCCTGTGCTATAACCAGTGGCCACAGCTTTGGCTGCAGGGCACAGGGATGATGAAGAAGGCAACTGCTTAGCAAACAGCCTTTATTAAGGACACTTCTAGTGGAAAAGCATGCAGTAGCGTCACCTGAAAGATTCTGGCTTTAGCTAGGAGAGCAACATGTCACCAGCAAGGACTAATTATTAATTCTGGAAATTCAAATAAATTTGTTTCTTATCTCTGTGCCATTATAGCACACATTACTCCGTGTTTCACAGAACAAACAATTCTAACAAAATGAGAAGTAAACTTCTGGCCACATACATTCTTTAGTAGGAAAATCACATATGAATTTTTTTTCTCCCAGTACTTACATTTGAAGATGGGGGAACAAAAAACCCCTTTCCCATCTATCATGAATTTATGTCAAATAGTCTCAGAATTTACTTGCTGTGTTGAAAAGGCGACTGGTAGAACATTGCATTTTATTGTTTCAAATGACATGTCCTTTAAGATTACATAATGTTAACTACAGTATTGCCTTAAATTTCTCCACATACCATCCCAACACAAACGCTCCGTGAGAAACAGACGTAAATTGTTAGCTGTCTCTGAAAATCAATATAGAAATTATATGCATATTAGCCATTAAAGATGGAGAATTCTTCCTTGCAGAACTTTTGGCTCCAGTAACACTAAACCCCGATTTAAAGTCAACAACTACTTAAGGACACTGCTGGAGCAGGACTTGATGGCATGAGCTATCTTGAGGCAGAAGTTTTATGCATACCAGCACAAAAGGTATATATGCAAAGGCTGTATGTTCACACAAAAAAACCTACTCTTAATTTTATAAGATCTCCATTTATCTTTGCTCATCACTCTCAAATAAATACAGGTGGGAAATCTGCTGACTTTTTATCCTTTTTCAGTCCACGTACATATTAAAGGAGATAATCGGAAGCAGCTTAGGTAAATGGGCATTCTTTATGAATCCTTCTGTGCTATTAGAGTATAATTGCACAAGGAAAATCAACCACTTAGATTCTGAAGGGAATAACTTTATCAACTGGATTGATAGTATTTATTTGGCATACTAAAATTTTCACACTCTCAGGATTATAGGAAACAGTTCCAATGTCTTTATGCAAAGTTTCTTATTGCACTAGTGTAAGATGAAAAGACTGAGGATTCTATTAAAGAAGAGCTGAAGACATCATATGTTTTGGTTCAAATGAAGGATATATTTTTTCTGATTACCACTGACATGTTTCATAGATTGTTAGATATTCAGATGAAAACCTTAAGTATTTGATATGCCCCATGATTGTTCATTAATAAAGATTGTACATCAGAATGAATCAGGGAAGATGAGAATTTAATATGACAGATGTTGCTATGCAAGATAGAGCCTGGAGAAAATAAGCACAGGGTGTATTCTGTAGAGAGATCAGCACTTGCTCATGCAAACGAAAATGCTTCTGTGATTACAAAAGACAGTCTCACAGAAATAATTTTTTGTACACGCAATTACAAAGTTTATGTCTCCTCTTGGTGGACAGTTTTATGTCTGAGAAGCAGATATCCTAAGAGCTGTTATGTCATGTTGCCAGAGGCTGAAGCTTGTCCTGATACAGAAGTCCAAGGAGAAGCTATCTTCACCAGCCTGCATTCAGTCCCTGAAATCCCTCTCTGTTTTACCAGTTGCAGCCTGCAATAAGATTAGGCCCTATGGACTGGATACCTCACAAAGAAAGTACAATAAAAAAGCCATTTCAGCTTCTAATCAGAAATTGGCTTTTAATCAGAATACTTGACTCTTAAAATTAACTTCAGGTCTGAATTCTTAATTGGGCTGTCAATTACTTTGCTCTTTCTGCACACTACCTTGAACTTTTTAGTTGCCGTAGCAACTGCTCCTAATTTCTTTATATCAAAATGAACTATTTCATTTCAGACCTTGCTGAATCTCTCTGTATTTCTCACAGGATGGTTCCCTGACCCATCAAAACACTTAAGAACACACATAGTCTGACTTCCAACTAGTCAATTACATGCTTAAATGTAAGCATGTGATTAAGTGCTTTGGTAAACAGGGTTGGGCTTGAACAGAGGTAAATGCTGTTCTGGAGCACAGCCACAGATGAGAAAGAATGAGAGTTGTTACTGAGAGTTAGCAAGACACTGGTAATGATTCATTCAGACCAGCTCTAAGGATGTTCCTAACACATTCTAGCCTATTTCATTCTGATCCGGAAGGCATTCAAATATATTTCAATTCTTTTTAAAATAAATTTCAATCACATACATTCTGGCTTAGAACAGAAGCCCTGCTTCTGTTCTGCTAGTCCAGAATTAGTTACACAGTTACCTGATGGGGAGAGAGCTGCATTTGAAGGCTGGACAGTATTACTCCTGCACCAAAGATGTGCCAATGTGTTTTTCAGTCAGGACATGGTATCTTCCTCTAAAGCCTATGGATTCCCTAAGATCCATACAAAGCACTAACTTGAGGGGTCTTCTCCTGACATAACTAGGCTATTTCTCAGATTTCTCTTTTAACAGAGCAGCAATCAAAACTTCTACTCTTGTCACTCACTGTAAATGTGGCTAAAATAAAATCAAGTGGAGGTCTTTCACCTGGATGGCAGTTTTGAATACTTACATTTATTTTCATTTTCACTTTTAAAAGGAAATGGACAGATCAAAGCTAGATGATTCAAAAATGAAACATATGGCAAGTTAGAGGGGGAAAAAAGGATCTGTCGTGAAGTATTTTTGAGTACAACAGCAGGGCTGTCTGCAGCTTGCTGTACTGTCTAGTAAGGTTTGCTGAGAATAACCTGCTTAGCTGATTTTTCCTTGTAGCAAGTTGATGGCAGCCATCAGTTACCAATAAATACACTGTTTTAAGGAACACATGTAATTATGACCTTTATTTGGACTAATAAAGACAGAAAAACTCTTACAGAAAAAAATCTGCTACAATTAATTTAAATTAAACATGTAAACACAGGCTGTCAGCCAAAGCCTAGGGAACTCTGTGGAAACTTCTGAGTTCAGTGAGTTATAAGAACAGTAGCATACATCTTATCTGTCCGAAAAGCTTCCACCAAAATAACTATCAAAAATAGTCTATTACTTTACTGGAATCTCAGAATTATGTATAGAGAGGCTTGACACACAAACAAAAAAAGATTTCTGAAAGTTTGCTCATTTCTCCAGCTATGTCTGGGGAGGGATGAGACTTTGCAGAGCTTACCAGTACTTTTAGCAGTGGTGCCTATAAAAAATAGAACACAGTGATGTAAAGCTTCTGAATAAGGTGCTGCTGAATTGAGGACCCGTAAGCTGCTTGTAATTTCTGTCAACACTATGATACTTTATGAAGACTGGCCTTTTATCTGGATACTTTTGCAAAGCTATGTTCAACTCTGGAGTGCCAAAACTTACAGTATAATAGCTCTCAGTAAGTATTTTGGTCTTCAAAACATTTGCTAAGTGGCAATAAATAGTCAAACTCAAACATTTTTGTAGTTCTGTAGAGGAAGCTTGATCCAGTGCTCCAGGAATCATTTAATTTTCAAGAGACAATGTTTTCCCATGAAAACTCGAGGCAGGGTTTTCATGCTGTCCTTCTGTAGTCTGTGAGAATGCCTTGAATGTGTGGAGAAGGTTTCACACAGTTTTATTGCGTTAGTGGACATCAGAGGGGTATGAAACTTAGAAACATATGGAAACAGGACTGACAACTACTAGCTCTAGACATGAAAGACTGGAAAAGCACCTGCTGATGGCAGCACTGAGGGTAATGGAACATGAGATTGGACGGCTGGAGTTTAGAGGCAGACAGAGGACTCACAACATGGACACACACCAACCATACCTTCACTGGTTCCTTTGCCTTTCCTGTCAGGTAACTCTAACCCTGTGCCCCCCGAAGGATATAAGGAGACGTCCGTTGGCACTGGCCAGCTGCTGGCTGTGTCTTCCGTGATCTCATACATCTGCCCTTCCATCGGCTGCAGGTGCCAGTTTAGGCCAAACAGGTGCATGGCTGTGGTGAGCAATGAGAAAAGTAATCTTTTTCTGTTTGGGAGAGTTTCAGAACTACAGGGGCACTTTCTCTTTCTCAACCCTTGCTCCAGTGCCTTATTAGTGGTCATTGCTTTAGGACAAGAATGGGATTAATGTAATTAGACAGCTGCTGCTGCTTGAACCATACCAGCTCCCTAGGTCTTTCCACCCACTTAAACTCAATTTAGATCACCTGTAACAATCCACTCTGCTTCTTCCAGCAGAACCACTCCTGACTCATGGTCTGTGTACCAGGATAACCAGGCACAGCATTTCACAAAGCTCCCAAGGCTGGGGTGACAATGTGGTGAACACAGAAACATAAGGACTATTACTTCTTAATAACAATAACCAATAAATCCTGGGGAACTGCACTCCGGTTTGTTTTGTCATATGCACAAGTGTATTATACAGGTTCTCTTTTTTTTGCCCACCAATTATACACAGTAGCCCTTATAGACATCGTTGACAGTTTTTTCTGGTTAAGACCAAGTAAAAACTGAAGCAATTCGAGACCGATCTTGCACACATGCCTTTGTGCTCTGCATCACAAATTTGAGCAACTATTTCTCAGCATTCCTTCATACAACTCAGCCTCTTCTATTCAGATCAAAGACATATCCTTGAGAACTGAAAACAAGCAGCACCATT
This sequence comes from Irena cyanogastra, assembly GCA_013397155.1. Classification (NCBI taxonomy): domain Eukaryota; kingdom Metazoa; phylum Chordata; class Aves; order Passeriformes; family Irenidae; genus Irena; species Irena cyanogastra. The sequence goes on along the minus strand of VWZV01010744.1, from coordinate 1,125,268 downwards.
TAGATTTGTGTGATAGCAGGCAAAGCCTTCTGTAGGTTTCTGGGCCATTCAAAGTCATCCAGTACACACATGAGTCTATTTCAAGGCATTACATAAAGACAAGTGAAGTTAAGGTACGAGACAGAGTACTTAAAAAACAAACACATGTATGAGGAGTATGGAAATCATATACTTATTCAACTAATACTTGCCCCTTCCAAATATAAAGCAAAAGAATGTGGCTTGTGGCTTACCATATCAGTTCTTCCATCCCCAACATAAACATTTCATACTCAATCAGTATCCAGCTTAGCTTCAGGCTCTACACAGCTAAATGATCTGATATTTGTTACATTTGGAATGACATTTCTTTTTTAAGGGAAAGCCTTGATATTTTACACTCTAATTTCTCCAAGAAACTATACAATGGCACTAACACCACAGCCATTTAGTATAAACAAAACCAGTAAAGAAACAGAGCATTTCCATTGCCTATAATTCTATTTTTATTCACAAACATATACCTGAGATCAGCAACCATTGTTACGAACAAGTGGTTAGTTTACTTAAACCTGTGGATCAGAAACAATCTTTACAAGAGAATTGAAAAGTAACCTGAGTAGCTCTTTGAAGACAGCATATTTAGGCAACTTAGCAAAATATGTGATTTTTTCCACTCCAGTCTCAATTAGGTCACCTATCATTTACTAATATAAACAAGGTTGTCTTTGCACAACTTCAACACCACAAAACATGAGTGCAATTTTTTTTTTTTACCACGTAAATGGGGACTATGTTTGTTAACAATCTTATCCATAGGAAAGAAAATAGGCTCCTTAAACTCCCACACAGCAAGGAAGCAGAGCAAGGAAGGTCTCCTGAGGATCTGTTCAACACTTGTTTTTATACAGGTACGTATACCAAGAAGGAATGTTATCAACACTACTGGTAATTTAACCACGGTACTTTAGGAAGAGGGACAAGTATTTTCATCTAAAAGGGATCTATTTACTCAGCAGAGAAACTGTGCAAGGGAAGAGAGGAAATCAGACCATGAACAAGGAACCTGCATCAAGCATTTGGCATCACTATGCTTGCATAATACCTTTGTGTTTATACAGCTCTCATCATCAGAGTGCCTGGGTACTTCATAGCTATTAACCTCATAAAACCTCATCAGGTAGGAATCTGCTTTTTTCTAGTACACAGAAAAGGAAAGGAGAACTACAGCAGATTAAACGACTAACTCAATTCACTTGTTTGGGCATTAAAATGCAATTGTGTGTTAATTCAGTTACTCTATGCTTGCAGGGTCACAAGCTCTAAGAGGCAATGCATGCAGCTCTCTGCCAGCAGTTTTATTGTAAGCCCAGCACTGGATGCTATCTTATAATTCCATCCAGACTGGACGTTTCCAAGGACCAGAGTGTTACCCAGGTGCCGCAGAGCTGTTACAGAGCTCAAGGGCTTAGATGCTCTGAGCACTCAAGTTCCTATGTTTAACATGGGATATTTGTAGTTACACGGATGTTTGTAGCTCCAAGCAGAATGGAAACTGTGCTCTTCACTCCTCCAAACTCAGGCAATCCTAGACAGCAGTGAAGCTTAAGTTCTGCTGGCCCTAAGTGCTCAACACCAGCTCCGTCTCTCAGATGTCTTCATGTTAGAATGACCTGCATGAGCTTATATTGGGCATCCCTGGTTTAGGCAGGAACTGAGCCAGAGGTTTGCTTTCTTTGTAACACCATTTGACTTGCTCTGTCCTTTGGACATCACAGCCTAAGTGCCACACAGACTTTTAAGAACACATTGCAAGGCCACTGTTTCCCCAAAAGGCCATTGCTGCTTCTCCTCTCCTTAGGAGGAATTTTTCATTGTAGATCATTATTTACTGCAAGCAAATGAAGGTGAAAAACTCAACATTGTTTTGGGTGCAGTGGGAAAACTATGAACATTTCTTCCAGGCATTAAAATTAATTTAGAATACCTGAGAGGAAATGTCATAACAAGCAATCATCTTGCTTCAGTGTAACGACAGAACTGGCACTCTGGAAGATCCTACAGCTTTATTCATCCACTTGAGCAAGTGGATCAATCATTCCACATCATCATTCAATTCTCAATGTTTGAAAAGTGTCTTATAATGTCCCAAAATAGAAATTACGACAGAATTATCTGTAACATAAATACTGTGTTATCACGCAAAGTTGAAAGATTTGTATTAATGTTAACTTTCGTCCTTTGCTAGTAAATTTTGTCTAAAGCAAAAAACTTCTTGCATACATTGATCTCATCATCACATAGATCACAGAATGGTTTGGGTTGGAAGGTACCTTAAAGACCACCTACTTTCAACCCCACTGACGTGGGCAGGGACATCTTCCACTACACCAGGTTGCTCAAAGCCCCATCCAACCTGGCCTTCAACACTGCCAGGGATGGGGCATCCACAGCTTCTCTGGGCAACCTGCGCCAGAGCCTGATCAGCCTGGTAATAAAAAATTCATTATACCTAATCTAAATCTATTCTCTTTTGATTTAACACCATAATGGCCTTGTCCTGTCACTACAAAACTTAGTAAAACATCTCTCTACATCTTTCTTAAAAGCCTCCTTTGAATGTATTGAAAGGCTGTAAGAAGGTCTCCAATGATAAACCATGAGAATGAGAACTATGCACACCGTGCATACAAAAGTGCAGAACGCTGATCTATTCAGGATTTCTGATTTGATGTTTCTAAGCACAAAATAAAAGCCTATAAATATCCCCATTCATATGGCAAACAGACATCATACAATTTCTGTTATAGGCAGGCAATAGCCACAAAACCTGAAACAAGAACCAAGAGTCTGATTTACTTTGGAAACACTCTCATTGCAGATATGTTACGAGGATGTCACCTGAATAAGTGATTTCATTACTATATTCCAAATACCAGCAGTGCCTGATTGGCAACCTGGTGGAAGATTCATTTCTCCTCTTGCTCTAACTGCCACACTGGCGCTAAAAAGTCAAGTAGTAACAGCAGTGGATATTTTGCATCTTCACATCTCAATGGGATGTGTAAAGCTGTTGTTGCATACAATTGTGTCTAAAGGTTTTAGGAATCAATCTTGTTCTGTGCTAAATTGATGCAAAGTTCTTTCTCACAGAAAAAAAAAAAAAAGGACCATAATCAGGGAAAAGCCCTGTAACCAGGGGTAAGAGGCATAATCATATAATTTGAAGTGTTAATATTCCTAAAAAAGAAGAAAAGCTGCAAACATAGTTTGAGATTCCTGATGTTCTTAGTCTCTGGGTCAACAGAACCCACTGTGGACATTTTTTCTGGCTTTTTTTTTTGTCCCCTGCTCAGCTAGATACAAGATGTTACTGACAGAGAGTAAATGCTCTCCTAAAAGCCCCCATGTCTTTCTCCCTCTCCTTCTCCAACATGATGCTCAATAGATTTTCAGCTATTGAAGGCTCCCCATGTATTAAAAGAGCACTCCGCAATTAACAATCATTAAAGTGCACACTTTAGTAAAATACCACGCAGCTTTCACTGCCTAGGAAGCTCCATGACAGGCTCTTTGCAGAAGGTTTGGTTACAGTCCCCACGGAGAAGAAAACTCTCTTGTCTGCCTTCTCCTGGATGAAAACAATAGTTAGAGGAAACCCTGCATGCTCTGTGGGCTATTTCACCACCACCAACTTGGATGATATAAAGGCATCTGGGGCCTCTGGCCCATTATGCTCATGTTTTGACTTTAAAGCTTTGACTTGCATGACCTTTCCCCTGTAGCTAAGTGCTAGCAAAAGGTGCCCTGAAACTTGCTGAATGGGTAACAGAATTTTCTGTTGCAGAGTAAATCCCCTTATACTCAGTCCTAAGTCACCTGTGACTGCCTTCTTGGTGGAGAAAAATGGACATTAAACTCTAGTCCCCTCAGGGTTTGATTACTTTGCAGAGTTCAGCATTTCAACCATGCCAGTGTGATATGGCTGTTCTTTTGCTGGATTCAGATTCACTTTAGCAAAGAAAATTTTCCAACAGCTTAGAATCATCTGAGTTATTTAATCATGCAAATAAATCAAAGTTCATATTGGTGGAACCAAGTATTCAGGATCACGCTTTTTCTGATTTTCACATATTATCTCTTCCTATTTGGCATTATTCCTACTCCACAGCTACTTGTGGATGCCATAATCAGCATCAGCAGATGCTGTTAAGCCAAATAAAGAGGAACATTCTTTCCAAGTTTCTTTTGAAGACACTTAAGCTTTTGAGTATCTTTGTATTATTGCCACTTGCTTATGAGACAGCAAAACACTAAAGTCAAAACAACTTACTCAGCGGAGCAGAGAACAAAGAAAGTGGTACAGCATTTAGAATGAAAAAGGACAAAAAAGATAATAATTCACATGGTCAACAAAATGGACATCTCTTAGGACAGGCTGATGGAGTGAAGGAGTTAGCAGAGAGAGGCAGATGATTGTGATAGATCACAGGGAGAAGAAAGGACAAGACATGCTTACTGAAGCATATGAGACCCCCAGAAACCACACCAGTCAGCAAAAAATTGAAAAACAAACTGCTGGCCCTTTATTAGCTTGTTGCTTTGCCGAAAGCAGCAAGCTAAGTGTAATAAATAACCAAACCAATCAATTACGATGTTTGGAATTAAGGCTACAGTTGAAGCCACCAGTGCTTCCATAGTGTTTGTTAAAAGCATTCTCACAGCAGCTCCCAGGCTCTGCTGCTTCCTTCTCCCCTGCCCTCTCAGGGCTAAGTCCTGCAGGTACCACAGCTGGCCTCACCCATGTAAAGCTGCTACAGAAACAAAAGAAAGAATAAAATAACAACTTTTTTCCAGCTAACAACTGAGCTTGTCCTGAACAATTAATAAAGAGTTTCTCAAAATTGAAGCTTAAAAAACACATTAATGATCCCTACCTGAGCCTGGACTTAGACTATGTGCAGGAATAAAGAGCAAAAAGGCAAGACAGAAGTCTTTTGGGATTCTCATCTGAAAACCCCAGCCAGTTGCTTTGCACTAAGAATACTCCAGGTTTTGAATTCATATTTATGTAAGAATATATGCCCATATATGTCAGTATATTTTCTTAAATAACACAGGGGAGGGCACAAGCTTTGGAAAAGTGAAGCTTCCCTACACAGCCACTCCACCCTCCCCAGCTCAGCTGTCCTGGCACTGAGATCCATCTGGAAAAGTTTGGTTTTGCTACTCCACTGGTTTCTACAAGCACCTTACTGCACTGCTGACAGCTAGCACTAAGCCAACACAAGCCAAAAGGCCACTCCTAGGAGGGAGAAGGGTTTTCCAAAGCCTCCCAGTGCAGCAGCATGGGGAAAAGGAGAAAATGGAATAACATTGTGTGAGAAGGAACAAATGAGAAGGACTGATGCCACAATGGACAAGAATAAAAATGAGAAAGGGGAGGAAGGCGAGAAGATTATGGAATGAGAGAAACTGAGAAAAAAAAAGTTAGAATAGAGCAAAGGTAAAACAAAACAAAAAAGTATAAGGGATTTGGAACAGGGAAAACAGCTGAAGCTCAGTCAGTGGTTGAGAAGACATTTTTACAGCTTGTTTCTTTGCTCTCCCCTCTTTGTGTGGAAACAAGCATAAGATATGTTGTGGTTACATATTCCTCTTTAACCTTCATGTTTAGTCAGACTTACAATAACATGCTCTCCAAAATGATACCTGAGCTTTGCTTTTTTCTCCTAATTGAGAAAAAGCTGAATCTCACCACTGAATTACTCAGGGTTAATTTTAACTCAAGTAAATGTATTGCTTTCACTCCTGTCTCTGGAAGAAACTTGACTGTAATTATCTGGATAACTGTCTCTACACGGAAATAATACGATTTTTGTATAAGTGGTAGAATTGACTGTTGCAGAATTAACCATATTTTTGTGACATCCAGTGTTACGAAAAGGAGACTTTCAGCATGAAATAATCATTGGTTTGTCAATCTTCAATAAATCAAGGAAGATTAAGAAGAATGGGAACAGTAAAACAATCATTAAAGAAAAAAATCAAACTGTTTTTCTCTTACACTGCTGTTCCATTTCAGTGCTGGCCAAGGCTTCTGTGATACAATACATGGCAGTCAAGGGCTGAGGTGGCTCTATGGCCCTACAGGTGTAGGAGGAGGGCAAAAAGCTGGATGCAGCATATACTATCTGCTCTACTTGTTTGTATGATCGAGTCCTGGACTAGACAGATCCAAGCTGCTCTTCATCTAAGAGCATGGGGACACTTTTGAGTGTTGCAGTGATTTAATACCCAAAGAACAGGTTCACAGATCTGGAACTAAGATCTAGTATCCCGACTGAAGATCCCAGAGGTTTGTAATATCATGAATTCACATCATTTACACATACATATCCAAATCAGTCAGCCAGGCACCATGGAGCAAGGAGAGAGGGATGCCTGCAAGGCCACCTCTTGTGTGAACTTTGGCAGTTACCTTGTGACCAAAAACTCTGTACAGCACTCTGTGTCATTCCTAGTGTCTGAAATTATTTCCTATACATAAATGCTTTCCATCTGTGGTTTAAACTCTCACTCAGGAAATGGAAAACCTGACTTCATAAATCATCTTTTGGCCGAATGAATGGTATTTTGCACACCAGGACAGGACTGCAGTCATGTGGGAACAGAGAATCCTGCATACCAGGCTCTCCACAGCTCAGATGGATTAGAGCTGCTGTGAAGCTAGAAATGTAAAATAACAGGTCACAAAGGAATGGAACCCAAAAGGCAGCTTGATTACATGTTGTTTAAGTGAAGATTCTAAGGCTGCGGCTGGGAGGTCCCATGGCTCTGCTTCCTGCCTGTTGATTTATTTGACACAAGACAATAGTTAACAAAAATAAAAAAGGCACCAGAAGGGGCATTTAGGGTAATGCTCACTATTGTAAATTCCTCGTTTGCCTCCCCTCCTAACTGTTCAATGATCCACCCTCAATGAGAAAAAAGGGGTTTCAAAACTCCTTCACAGCTTGGGGTTGAAGACACTTTGTTGGGCTGCTATGTGATTGCTGCGCCTAAGAACTGGACAATCTGTATCCATCCATCTCAGGATTAAGGGAGGAAGAATTTTGCTCATAAAACAGAGAGATATCTGTGTTGTGTTTGTTTGTGGGACTCTTTTAGGACCTCAAGGGTCCTAAAATATGATGTAGGTGCTTTCACAGCCAGCTCAGTACTGACACATGCTATGGGATACATCTAGCAATTCCTGGGACCCTACCTTGCTGCCTGACTATTGCTTCAAATCTAACCTATGCAAGTACCAAAAGTGATTCTTTTGGAGATAATTCACATCTTCTCCTTCCCTCAATCAGAACCACCACGTGCAAAGGAGGAATACAAATGATAGAGAGCTTCCTACCTCTTAAAAATCTGCCAGCAAAGTGGGAACTACCTTTTGAGAAAACAAAGCATTGTGCTAATCACCTGAAATTCTGCCACAAACACATTTACTTGCTTTGATTTGATGCTAACTAGTTATTCTTTGACCCCTCCTGATTGAAGAAAAGCTATATCCATGATATTCACAATAGAAGCAGATGGTCTACCAAATAGTATTAGCTTCTTCTTACGAGAACACTTTATATTTTAATTTAGTTCCAAATTGCTCTTAATAAGGAAGAAGAAAGGCTTCTAGCTGAAGCACCATATTTCTTTGAAACGTTCAAGGAAGTGACTAGAAAGGCATGTTTTAAAACGAAGCAGTTAAACTCAATGTTTGTTCAATGCAAAGAGTCAGCACTTCCTATTCAATGTCTTCCTAATTGCCCCTGAGGATCAAAGTCTTCTGAATGATTGCCTGTCCATTCAAATAATTAATAGATGATCATTGGCCTCTCCAGTGCTACAACAGCTTGTAATTTCTTGCAGGAAAGGGAAAATGCAGTTTTAAGTGGGTATATTTAAATATTCTTATGCTTTTTTTAAAGGAGGATTTTTTTAAAGTGTAAATCTACAGAAAAAAACAGACATAAAAGTAGCATGGTTTATTTGAGGAGCTGACTGCTTAAATACCTTTGGTAATTTCCTTTACCATTTACACTAATTTCAAATAGAATAGGAAGTGGAAAGATGGACCTCAGCAGCATTTGGCTGCTATTAGGCAGCCTACTGCAACAAAGAAACTTATTTCAGCCCTCAAAGCTCTGATAAAATTGGTGTTACATATGCTCAGGCCTTTTTCAGTAAAATATTTTCCCCTCTAGATATCCTTTCTGGCAGAGATTTATTAAAATAAATGTTATGGAGATATTTCTTCAAGATCAAAGTCAATTATAAGACGGTCCCACTATACCTCTAAATGGAGTTTTAATTTGTGTATATAATATTAGAAATAATGGTTTTCCCATTGGGGTACTCACTTCAATTAGAGAAATGAGGACAGGCAGCTCTACCAGAGGATCTTTTATCCTGCTTTGCATTTACTAAAATTCCGGGCTAGCCTGTTGTGGACAGTATAATTTTACAAATGCCCTTTCATTACACACCTATAAACTATGAGGCACTAATTAAAAATTGTGTCATATACATAGGTGAATCCACAAGCTCTCACATGCTTCCTTCCTTGCTATCTCAACTAGAGAACTTTCAGAAAACCTGCCTTCCAAAAATAAAACAGTAAGTTGCCTAAAGTCTAAAAACCACAGTTTGCTGTGCAGAAGTCACAAAATATATCTCTCTTCTTCTAAAACCCCAGCACAACAGAGGTGGAATCAGAGTTCAAATCAAGTATCACAGTTTAAGCATGAAGATCTAAATATTGCTGTAGAATTTGATGTGTGAGCTGATCTCTCAGATGGCTGCCTGCTCATCTGTCCTTCTGAACACAAACACGATTTTATTATAGTAAGACAAGTAAATGTCTTTGAGACCACTGCTTGTGTTTTAATCCTAAAATCAGCTGAAAAATGCATTAGTGTTATTAGTCACTATGCACATTCTAAAGGCACCAGAGCCCCAGTTGGGCTGTGCTAGTTGATATAAGAAAAATTAACAAAATGACAATCTCAGAATCCCTTGATGTCCAAAGCACAGGTTTAGCTTGAGCTTTACTTAGCCTAAGTAAATCTAGTGACTTCAAGAGGATGATGGAGACGTTTCAAGTTCAGAATAAATTTACACATTTTGTACATCTGGGCCAGAATGCTCATCAGCATTGTCAAAACTGAGGTCTAAAGAAGAATCCTATCAGCCTTGAGCCTGCTGGAAGAAATAAGAAGAAATTTTAACTGCACATGTGTTCAGGAGTGTTTTGTTGTTTTAGCTGCTTTGGATGACAAAAGCACAGGTATGTTTAAAGCAGGCTAGGAAAGTTTTAATTTCTTTTCTAGCTTTTCTTTACATATACTAGAAAAACAAACACTGTTTGGAGAGGGGAAAATTGTCCCTTTTTTTCCTGTACAAAAGCCTGGCAAATGGATACAAATGCAGAGTCTGAAAAGCTGATCAAGTGGGTGACACAGCACAATTAACAGCACAATAATTTTTGTTTCTGTCCAGAGAACACAAGCAAAATCCAGCACAATACTTTCAGGTGCTATAAATCAAAATGAATGGTTCAGATCAGTGCGAAAAGCTCTCTCAATAACGAAACTTAACATAACCCAATGATTTGCTCCCTTGGACTTAGAACTAAATCCAGCACATAGAATAAGGCAAGTGCTAGCGAGTGCAACCCACAGTGTTCCAGAAAGACCCACAGCCATCTTTATATTTAATTTTACCTAAAAAAAGCAGTTGCTAAAAAATCCTGAAGTTTGCCAAGTCAAGCACTCAAAAATGAGCAAAGAACAGAATTAGGCTTGCTTTTGTGATTTTACATCAGCCCCTCTATGCATATGTACTCTGTAATAGCCTTTAATTCCCTCATCACAGGCTATTTTTTTCCACTGGTCCAATGCTGAGCTGAACAATTGCACAGAAATTACCACTCAACCCTAGCAACTCCATCACTGTAGCATGTTCAATTGCTTTCTAGGGATACCATATGTGCAGTCTGCTTGGTAGCAGTAGGAGGGGGTTGGAAAGGGAAGAAACAGTCAGCACAGACAATTTTGCTACTGCACTCTAACCAGGCCCCTACTGAGCATGTGTGAACTCAGATTTTCTAGTTTCGTGGTAGCCAGCTTGAGCTGGATCAGAGATGCGATAAAGTACACACCACTGCTTGTTCTCCCTAATAAAAAAAATAGAGGTGTCACAATTCTCCACTACTTCAGTAATATAATAGATATAATAGTAATATAATATAAATTCCTTCTGCAATATAAGTAGAAAACAACAGTAGATCCAATAGCAGAATTTTGCCTAAATGAGTGACCACATCACCTGCCGGACCCGTACTCTTACATCTGTTTAGGGTATAGAATCACAGAATCATTAAAGTTGGAAAAGACCTCTAAGATCATCAAGTCCAACCACTAACCCAGCACTGACATGTTCACCATGAAACCACGTCTCCATCTGCCACTTCCAAGCCTGGTTCACTGTTTGACAACCCTTTCAACGAAGAAACCTTTCCTAATACCCAATCTAAACCTCCCCTGGTGTAACTTACAGACATTTCCTCTGGTCCTGTCACTGGCTGCCTGGGAGAAGAGGCCGACCCCCACCCAGCTACAATCTCCTTTCAGGGAGTTGTAGAAAGATGTAAGGTCCTGAGTCTCATTCTCCCCAGGCTAAACACCCCCAGCTCCCACAGCTGCTCCTCATCAGACTTGTGATCCAGCCCTTCCCCACCTCTGTTGCCCATCTCTGGACATGTCCACCCAGCACCTCAATGTCTTGTAGTGAGATGCCCAAACGTTCCCCTGTGATAACTTACACCATGATAATTTTGGTTTATCATTAAATACAAATGTACAAAGTGCTTGCTCCGGGACACAGCACACTGCTTTGCCCCTGCATCCTGAAAGACTAAGTTGATAGCAGTGAATTAAACAGTACTAAGCAGGATAACTTTAAAGTCTGTACAATTTATTTGTTACAAAGAACTCTACTATGGCACTGGTTCTGGTCAGCCAATACCTTCTAAATTCCTGTGCACTGTTCAGCTAGCAAAGACCAGAGATCATTCTTAATAGATAGTTTGGATCTGAATACTCATAAGAGTTTAACAGTAGAGAAATGTATCCTTTCTGGACCAGCTGGGCACCCAGAATGGTCCCACATACATGTTCCACAACCTGGAGTAGCCCATGATACAGTCTGACTGGGGAAGGTACACTTAAATAAAAAAATTGTTACTAACCACGCAGATTAATGCTGTTTGGAACATCATTACGCTTAGACTGAAGGATTTTTTTTTTAACCAAAAACCTCAGGAAACTCTTTTGATGCTTGATTTCATTATAATTTCTGCCATAATTAAAAGGGATTCTCTCCATTGATACTCCAATTAGATTTTCTTTTGAAATACTTAGGGCAAGCATAGCCATTATTTCTGCCAACTGCCTGGTTCTGCTTTGCTTTTTAAAGAGTCTCTTTGCATAATGAAGTGATGCTGCAGTTGTACTGGGCAAGCAAGGTGAGGTGCTGCCGCTGTGTCACATGCTACCATATTTGAAAACAGCCAACATATCCTGTTCTAATCATCTGTCTAGGCAAGAGCTTTTGAATGCAATAGGGACAGGCTTGGAAGTTAAGGTATGATAAAATCAAATGGAGAGGAAGATAGGAAAAGCTGGAGAGAGATGATGGGAGGGTTTATAGGTTAGCATTGAAACACAAAGATTCAACAACCTCTATCTACAAAGCACCGGAGCCTACTCTCTCAAAAGGAAGTACGTAAGTGGTCCTTTTGGAGCTTTTAAGTTTCAGCATAAACAGTGATTTGAAATCTTGACAAAGAGGAAAAGAGTGGATTAGACTTTCTGTTCACTATTTTACAGGTCATCTAGGATGTTACCTGAGCAGTATACTTAACAACAACACCTCACCCTATAAAGATATCTATCTGCTACATAGCTCAACTTTAACTACAGGCAAAACCCTCAGAGAATACATCGCTGCACACATTCATGTATGACCTCGCTGCAAAGCAGATTTTGAAGCCATCTTTTAATTTATGCTAGAAAACGATGGGAGAGAAACACTAAACCATAACCAAGGAGCATTTTTCACTGCCAGTGACATCCCTAATTGAGATTACTCTATGACTAGTTATCCACAAAAGCATTTGGCATTTAAAAACACTGAAAAAAAGCCCATTACAGGAAACAATTCTTTCTGTCTCCACTTAACTGCAATTAAATTACATTATTTCACACTAATTAGTATGAAATAAAAACAGGGACTCCTTCCACAAGACATAAAGATCCGTAAAACTGATTTTTTCAGCATCTGTGTGCAAAGGTCAATCTAAGTCGTGAAATAAAGATTATAGCAGCACATCTGTGCCACTGTCATAAAGACAAGGCCAGCACTTCTGGAGTCAGCCTGCTGTTATTTTCTTTTCTGGGGGCTTAGAGCAACTATAAAACCTCACTAAAAGCAACTGATAAAAGCTTATGGGTTGAGAGCCTGTATCTGACCATTTAATAAAACCAGATGGAATTACATTAGCTCTCCTTGTATTAAAGATTCTTAATTTTACAGAAGGATCAGACATCTAAAGGGCCAACTAATGCGTGGTTTCATGGCATGCTAATGCAGACTCCCAGATCAGATGGAGCCCTCTGGATATATAGCCGCAACCCACTTTCGACTGGTTAAATAATCAGTTATACTGGTGGTTTACTTCTGAATGGAAGTCATTCTTCCAGTGATCCCACAATGATGAAAGAGGATCAGACTTTGACAAAAGGACCTCTTCAATCAGTGTCAAAATAAAACAATAAGCGGAAATAAAAAAAAGTAATATATAAAAGCCAGAACAATAGGGAAACAGAGAGTAATCTATATAAATCTAAAGCCATGGAGAGAAGCAAAAAGAAGCTGAGGATATCAAGAAAGAAACACGTCTTGAAAAAAACCCACAGAACAATAGAACTTTTTGTTTAAGTGTACTGAAACCTAGCAAAATGAGCAGCAATAATGACGGAGATAGGGAAATTGCTAATAATGTTGTAGTAAAAACTGAAGCGTGCAGTAAGAATTTTTGTTCTAGCTTTTGAAAATAACTACAATAATGCAACCATTTCACAGCAAATAAGTTTTTTTCCATTCCATTAATAAACAGGAATTATACTGAAGTACATCTATTTAAGGACAAACATTTTTAAAACTACAGGCTCATTTAACTTGCACCCAGTAAAGAAGAAGGAAGACTCTGACTCACTGATTAAGACTGAACCAGCTACCAAGAAATTAGAACAGGATTAATGCTCTACAAATATTTAAGAAGAAAAAAGGACAGGATGCAAGTCACTTTGTTTGAGTAGTCTGATCTCTATTACAAAGTAACAGAAAACACATAATTGAACCGATAAAGAATAAAGAAAGTGAATGTATGGTATCTCAGGCCAATCATATTGCTTTTCTGAAAAACATCTTAAGAAACAGTTACTCATTCTTTGACATTCTTTACAGTTTAGTAAGGCATTTGATGTAATTTGATGTGATTAAACAAACAAGCATTTTTCAAGGGTATAAAGACATGTATACATATATTTAAAAACTGAAAGACATTAAAATTATCTTGCTGGTGAATAACCATCACATGTTACAATTTCTTGTGAAGTTCAACAACTGATAGTTGGTCTGAAATTGTTCAACATTTGCATCAGTGTTATGTAAGTAAATATAAAATCATGGATCACTAAACACGTGGCTGACTCAAATACTTCAAGTGAGAAATACAACAATGAGGGCAGAACAGAAAAACAGAAGAGCAGGGCAGTAACTAAATTTGAATGATTCAAACAAAAAGTGTCAATGGTCAGCCCTTACACTTGGGATAATGGACTGCAACCTGCATCCATGAGATGGGACACTGGCAGCTGGAAAGCAGAGAGAGCAAATGACTTAAGGAGTAAGCAAAAGAAGATGCTGTACAACAATATCCTAATGTAACTTTTATAGCCCAGAAAGACCTAATGAGATGCTTATACATATAAATTGGGAAAAAGCCAGCTGAAGGACGTATGTGACTTACCTACATAAAACAGGTAGAGTAGGTAGCTGGAGTTTGCTGGGCTTCAGCATGCAAAGAGGTCAGCCTGCATGATGTGACAGTTTATGGATTTTAACATATTGAAAACTGAGAAAACAGTTTTAAATGAAAATTATGGGAATCCTTTGGCTTCTTCCTGCCTCCAATAAGCACTGAATTAGCCGAGAGAAGATGTTAACTTGACCAGTGTATTTATCACTGTAGACTCTGAAGAAGTACTAACCACTTCGCAAAGCAGGAATTTTGCTGCTAAGTTCAGAACATATTGTCATCACATGGAATATCTACATTTTAGTACTTCCCAGTTTCCACAGACTGGGCAAATCTGGCAAAACTAGCAGGTCTGCAATATCTTCTGCTCTACTTTTCCAGTAATATTTTCTTGCAGAAATGTCTCTCCTTTGAGTCCAGAAAGGGAAAGGAAGCTGGTGAAGGGTCTAGAGAGTAAGTCCTATGAGGAGTGGCTGAGGGTGTTTATCCTGGAGAAAAGGAGACTCAGATGGGGACTTTATTGCTTTTTACAGCCCCCTCAAAGGAGCTTGTAGCCAGGTGAGGGTCAGCTTCTTCACCCATGCAACAAGTGACAGGACAAGAGGACACAGCCTCAAACTGTGCCAGAGGAGGTGCAGGTTAGACGACAGAAGAATTTCTTCATGGAAAGGGTTGTTGAGCATTGGAATGCCCAGGGAGGTGGTGGAGTCACCTTGCCTGGAGGAGCTCAAGAAACAACTTGACATGGCACTTTTTGCTATAGTTATTTGACATTGTCATGTTCCATTGAAGGTTGGACACAATGATCTTAGAGGTCTTTTCCAGCCTAAATGATTCTGTGACTCTTTCAAAAGCATATCCACCATTTCTCTAATCATAACACTTTTAATGTCAGGTTACAAATCTTATTTAGATTGAGTGATTTAGGTCACTCTTGTTTAGAGTGAATATTCTTTAATGGAGTTTTTATGGCAAGGTTTTTAACACCCATCTGAATGAATTGATCTTCACAAGAATAACTTTAAAGAGGCATCTTGTACCTTTATCACCTTTATTTTCAAGCACAATAGTGGATAAATCACTTGTACTTCCTTTGCTCTAAATTATAAAGCTAAGAGTAGCTGCTATCCAAACATACACTGGAAAATTAAAAGTAAAAAAAAAAAGATGCACACAATCACCTAATAATAGGAAGAGCTCTTGCTGACTTTGCAGGTGATAGAAAATAAAAGATCTACATTATAATTCATAGCACCATGTACACTTAAAGCTGCAGCAAAAGACAACAAAACAGCCAGAAATGTAAGACTGAATGTAAGTGGTTTTAATTTACACAGAATCCTAGAATTCTTTGGGTTGGAAGAGACCCTAAAAAAAAACCAAAACATCTAGTTCCAACCACCCTGCCACAGGCAGGAACATCTTCCACTAGAACAGGTTGCTCAAAGCCCCATCCAGCCCGGCCTCGAACACTTCCAGGGTGGGCAGCCACATCTCTGGCAACCCATGCCTCACTGCTCTCAGAGTGAAAAATCTCTTTCCAGTAACTATCTAAACCTACTCTCTTTCAGTTTAAGGCTATTGATTTAATTTTGTGTCTTTCTCGTTTCTTAATCACACTCCTTGTGTGCATGCCATGTTGAGAGGGAGATGGGGCAATGCCAGTAAAGAGGTGGGGCTGAAGCATTTGAGTCACTATTTCACTGTGGATCTGGCCAGGAAAAGTTTATTTTGCCAAATTCCCTGAGGCAGCTTTCCTGAGCTCACTGCTACTCACCAGCCTCTTGTAAACTTTACCCACAGCAGCAGCCCTTGCTGGTTCTCTAACATAGTGAAGTGTGACTGAGGTGAACACAGAGTCCTGTGACCTTCCCATCTCTCTGCTACAGAACAAAAAATGCAAAAAGATTTCTGCAACTCCATGCATTTCTGAGTAGTCAGACAGAAGCTGAAGTTGATAGCATCTCTCCATGGGGTTGAGACTATTTTCATGCCTTAGCCTTTCTGGGAAAATTTACAGGGCCAAATTTGGGGCGCAACAACAAAAAAGATCATTCAAAACTGGATTGAAGGGTTAACATCTGTCATGACTTATATTTTATCTTCGGTCAGGTCAATTTCCAGAACCAGGAATTTGTAAAAATATATGCAGATTTTTCCAGCTCCTGTTGCAGACACTGAGCCAAATGACACTGACTGTGACTGCATTTGAATCAGTGCTGAAGGAAATGGAGTTGCTGCAGTTTAAGAGGAGAATGTGCACGAGAAGAGTAAGGCTTGTATTTCTTAAATGTCAGGGATATGAAAGGAAGAGCTAGATGTCATCTAAACTATCCTGCTTAGTGAGGGGGTGGCACTAACCCTCTTGCCCCATCCATGTTTGTCTGCATTTGGTACAATAAGAGCCAGCTTTAATAGAAAAAAAACAAAACCCCAAATATTCAAGTTCTACTATACAAGAAAAAAATGGTAATGCTGGCTCGTGATGATGGTCCCCTGTCAACCAGTGTCTTGGAATGTTGTTTCACAAACACTTATAAAACAGCAAATGTATCACTAGTAATACTAAAGCATCTTTTATACTGGATCTGACATTTTTATTGATTAAGGGTAAAATTAAGTAAATGAGTTTGCAGTTACTGAGTGAACAGACCACAGTGATTTTGTGAAGATGTGAAAGAACCAAGAAAGGATCTCAGAGCTCTGTTTGAGGTAACAGATTGACTTCATAACATAAAGGCTTTGCTAGAACAGATTGTTCAGCTCCCATTTCTGCCTTTTATCAAAGACAAGATGGAAATAGAAAACATTCAAAGATTTTGATTTACAATCCTTGTAAATCAAAAGAACAAACAGCAACAGTAGCAAAATAGAACTTAATCTGGGATCAGAAAAGAAATATTAAAGCAGAAAGTGATAGTAGCCTGTTGGCAGGGTAATAAATTGTTTTATATTTTAATGTGAATAAAAACCTTAATATCAAGGTATAAATGTAGGATTAATAGATATGGATCAAGTTTAATAACTAAGCATCAGCAACTTTTCCTATTGATCTCTTACTATGCAAACACCATGGTAATTGGTACACTATACATCCATTGCTAACTAATTAGATTTCTAAGAGCTTTGGAGAGCTGCTTTAAATTGGGTTTGCTCCATAGTATCAAAGAATCATGGACAAACTGAGCTAAAGTTAGCTTTTGGGGTGATTCTTAGACAATAAAAAGAAAAACGCTTTATAAAACACATCATAGTCCTAGCACACTTTTACTGCCAAAGCATTTTGCCTGCAGCAAGCAACACTGTTCTTCAAGTGAAGCTGCATCTGTACAGACTTCAAATGAACACAGAGCTGAAAAGTAGAGAGCTCTGACTCCAATAAAAAGGAATGACTGTTTTGGCTTCATAATATATTTTCCAGCTCTAGCTTTAATCTAAATCAAATGCCCATCTTTCTTGCTGTTCATGCAATGCAACTGCTGCACATGCATAAGTATAGGAAAATTGCAAGTGCCTAACACCATCAAATTGTACTTCCATCTAGTCTGGAATCTACATCAGGCAGAGGATAATAACTTCTGTTTAAACAGGCAGAAACCATTCTCCATCACTAATTAATTCAGCAACTGTTCCACAGACCTAGCCAAACAGCTGCTGGGCATGGAGATCTGGACAATCAAAAAGGTATTTTCTGTTTCTAAGCTTCCTCCCAAGCATTACAGCAACGTCAGAGACTCTTTACAATGCTCTGCTAGTAGATCTGGCATCTACAAGGTACAGGAACTGCTGGCAAAGTATTAGCATACCAACACACCTCGTGGGATTCTCTTGCCATTGGAATCTTGCTAGAAATTAGCCCTCCAAGGCAGAACTCAATGCTATACAGACCCCACCGAATCCCAGCAAAAGCCATAAAAATTTTTCTTGTTTAGCTATCTATTGAATGGACATTCCTAAAATGGGGAATTAAATTTTAAAGTCATGTCTCTTCAGGAACTCCTGGAATAGCAAATTTGCAGGGCAGTTCTGAGCTGCTCAAAGAGAGGCCTTTGATTTCCACAGTTCCATCACTTTAATGTTAGAGCCCTGATGTGCCCCTGCTTTTCTCCTTGGTGTTCTCACTGCATGAGCCAAGCTTCTGTGGGGCTCATGGGATTTGCATAAGCTGTGTGTGTGCAAAACACAGTGGCACTGTCGCCACTGCCTTAGCGTGGTGTCTGACTATTTGAAAAGGGGGCAGCATGTCAATCAAAAGCTAGTTAATTCAAATGAAAACCAGCTTCTGGTGTTTAATACACTCTGTTATATTTTGTTTGTCATTATCTCTCCAGACCAGTGACTCAGCCCTGTAAAACCTTCACCTTGATCACAGTGTTGACTCATGACAGCAGCCATTCAGCTGCCATGGACACCTATTTATGTCTCCTCTCCTCATTTTGAAACAGCCCAGCAAGATAAATGAACCTCAGACTGCTAAATGCCATAAAGATTTACATGAAATAATAGAAACTCTGCCTTTTAGCCTCCAACAAATGATTTAACAAGTTCTCCAGGTGAATTTCATAAAGGAACTGGCTTCAGCAAAAAACTTCAGAAATGACCAGTGCCTTGTTGTTTCCATGCAGCTCTGCCTGCCTCAGATGGGCACCCACCACAGTTGTGTCTCAATGTCTGTCACACAGAAAGTACTGCCTGTAGCAGAGTCTCTTCAGTATGTCTTTAGCTCCACACTTCTACAGACAGGTAAGGCCTGCACTGGGCAGTTTTTAATATTTAAACAGAGAACTGTGACATGCCTGATGCTGTAAGGAACATCCTGAAGGCCTAGCTAGCACTCTTTAGTATTTCCATTATCCAACCAGTGTACAAAAAACAGATTAAATGCCAAGCTGCCGCAATGGAACCCAACCAAAAGTCCATTCACTCAAATGGGAACCTTTTCAATGACCTGAGTTTGCTCTGGAGGATGAAAATGGTCATTAAAAGATAACTTCCGTGGTTGTTTTAACTAACAAGAGCAGATGGAAAGCAGTCCAGTTCCCAATACTCACAGATTGTTATACAGATTAGAGCTTTTACTCATGACTAAGTTATACCTTACCACTCAGACTATCCCTATGGCACTGAAAAGAGCAAGGTACTGCTTACATGAGAAAAGACATCTGTAAGGAAGTGCAACTATGCAAATATGGGGGGGAAAAAGCCCAAAGGTGGAGGAAAAACAGTAATTTGTTTGCAAACAGACCAAGTTACTTGGAATAATAAACAAATTCCTGTTAAGTAAAACATAGCTCATATCAAAATGCAAAATATCTCAGCTTAACTTAGTGAAAGTACATTTTGACTCTCATTCATTTCTTTTCTTTCAGGTTAGGTGATACAATTCTCATCTGCAACTTGACAGAATGTAAAAAATAATTACAAATGAAAAGGTTATACATAATTTTTAAATGAGTTAATTAGTAAACCCCGCCAGAATAACTCATTACAGTAATTAATAATTGATTATACTTGAAATTAAACACAATTTTTCATCAAAATCTAATTAAATATCTGCCTTTTTTCTCGTTGATCAGAACACTGGGTCTGGTAGAGACAATCTTTGCTAAATATGTTTATGCTGAACTGAACCATTGGATTTGATTTTTAATAATTGGTAGTTCCTTTAGAAATTAGTAATTATGACCCATAATTACAGTGGTTCAACCTGCTCAGCATTTCTGGCATCTTGCCAGCCATCCGTGGTGTCTGGCAAATGCCAGCGAATTCACCTGAATGGAGAGGATAAAAAGGATGGGAAGGGACTCAATGGACCTTCCTTTCAACAACATTAACTGTGGTTTTAAGCAGGAGCGTGCTCTTTCCTGAACTCTGAGACAGGGTTCTGAGCTGGAGTGGCAAACCAAACTCCTCTCCATCTATCAACCAGCACACACCTCCTCCTCCAGAATGAACTGGCACTGCTACGCTGAGCTGAAATGATTCTCCTCTGACACACTGAGATAATGTCCAAAGGAACCATGTTCAGGACATACGGAGAATACCAGACAAATGAGAAAGGCGATTCCAAGTGTACATAGCAAACGATGAAAACTGACTGCATATTTCATCAAACTGCTGCTAATTTAATGTTGGTTAATTAATCATTCCTGTTCCTCTTACAGGAGACATAAAAGTGACCAGAGTATGATGCAAGGCAGAAGTGGAAAAGTATCAGTCAGTAAAGAAGTATATATAAAAGGAACACAGTAAAAGCAATCCTTTGTGGTGGTGCTAATCATATTCATGTAAAATGAAAGTGAAATGTTTCGATCCAGACTAAGATTTGTAATTCTAACCACAACCTTTTATAGATCATTAGCGTACAGGAAGTTACAGCAAAATCAAAAAGACTCATTTATGCCATGAGAAATGGGCTTTTTTACCCATGATCACATCTAAAAGTGTCTGACAACTGGAGTTTGCACCACGGACAGCTTAACATAGAAGCCTAGGAATGGACTTTTTAAAGACATTTATAACACACATATCAAACAGAACTGAAGGAAAATAATGGTAACATTCCAATCTTACAGGCTTAAAAATACAATTTTCACTTCTAGCAGTTCAATTACTTTTGCAACATACACTAAGAATGCTTTCTTGGAATGAATACTGACAAGCCACATAAAACAAAGAAATTAAAATAATGCACAGTTAAAGAAAAATCCACTGTTTTTCTACCCAAGATGCAAATTTCCCCAGCACCACTTACTCTAAAAAGGCCCTGCTGAACCACAATCTCAACCCAGTCCTTCTTCGTCCTCCTGGTCACCCTATGAATTCCAGTCTAATTCAGCGACATTTTTGTGTATCAGGATCTTGGTTCTGACCCTGCCCCATTGAAGTCAATGCTGATGGACCTGGAAGTGACTGGGATTGGGACATGGACTTCACCATCTGTTTTAATGAGATGCTTAGAGAAAACTTAGTGGCTCCGCCTCACTCCAAGTACACTTTCCTCCGCAGAATGTAAACAGTCCATGATATTGAAGAGAGTACAACTCCCTCAATAGGACTCACGCTTTACTAAGTCCTTCTGGCTTTATGACAGGTGTTAAGCTCCCTACCACAACACTGCAACACAAGCAAGTCAACAGATGCCTTATTTCCCCATCACTTCGTACCACAGTCTTGACCCTCTGTTTCCCAAACCTTAGCAGTACAGGAGGGTTTGTAGAGAAATGACATAAAAAACAAACAGCAACAAGCTTACCTATGAAATAGGCCAGCAGGATCACCAGCGTGACTGAGATGACAATGGCACTCAGAGCAGCACATTTCCAGTTACAGTACTTATAGGGTTTCTTCAGGTTAAAGGCAGGCCTAGAAAAGGTACTTCTGGGAAGGGGCCTAGGGGGAGGCGAGTACACAGTGCTGGACGTCAGGGGATATCCCGGCGACGTTGTACAAAAAAGGGGAGAAGTGCCTCCAGGTTTGAACAGGAAGTGCCTGAGGGAAGAAAGACCAACAGCAAGTGACTCCTCACACAAATCGATGCTGAGGGAGGCGTGGGGTGGGAGAATGGCGACTGCTGCCAGGACGAGGAAAGCAGCTCCACACAATGCTGGCTACCAACATGGACAGCATGCACAAAAGAGAAGAATAAAAATCAAAGGCAAGTCACACAGAGTAAAAGAAAACAAAACCAAACAAAAAAATCACAGTGCCAACAATGCCACAGAGAACTTCAAGTGCAGGAGTCCCCTCTGTGGAAGAGCTGGCGCTAAGAGTGAGATGAAAACCCCAAGCACAGCTACGACAGACTGGTGGCACAGGCAGAACTGGGAGCCTGCTCGCACTTCCACAGAAATGCCCTACGGAGGCTGAAGAGGAGCAGAGGTCAGATTAAAGAAGAGATGGCATTTATAAATTTATTGATCACTGCATGAGAGCGTATTTTGTGTGGCATCGGTGAATGGAGATGGGGAAAAAGAGCTTAAGCCATTCCATAGCACCCAAATTGTCACAGAGGGGAATATTCACACTGTCCCCATACAGCAAATTTACATGTCAGACAATGGCATGGCTAAGAGCATCAAAGTCCTGTGTATTGCCAGTGGGGAGAGGCACCTGCTTCCACAAAGCAGTCCAGAGCACATTGGATTGAAGGCTACCTTTAAAAAAGTGTGAATTACTGTCACAGGCAACAGCATTTCCTGTCCAGTGACACATTGGGAGGCACCATATTTTGCCCATTATGACAAACGCAGCCTGAGAGCCAGCCCATGAGCACCTTGGGTGAGACTCATGGAAGTCAGCACGAGAAGAACACACTGAAGCCCATGAGTTTCTGAAATGAAATGTCCCAATGGAACTTCTGTCCATGGGAATACTAAATGAAAAACCCGATTTTGGTGGGACATCATGCTGTAAAAGGCATTCAAATTCTGGGAATGAAACCTGGGAAATGGAGTGGACTAATCTACCACCATGCTTCTGTAAAACAAAAATGCAGCTTGTGAGGACTCAGAAACAGTCCCAGTGCCCTTTGCACATTCTGCCATGGCTTATGGGGCCAGATTTGCAGCCAGAGTAAATGCAATCAGCATGGATTCACCGGATTCAGTTCAGCCAGTGGTTAATACCAGATGAAGAGGTGACTCTATTTTTGTCATGAAGTTACTTGTGCAGTCACATGCGGAAACATCACAGTGCAGAAAAGCATTCATGCAGTAAAATATAACACATAATTATCTAAAATAGGTGTCTGTAATACTACAGCCATGGTTCTACTGGTACTCTAAGCATGACTGCTGAGCATTAGAGAAAGATTCTTTATTTCTACTAATGCTCTACATAAAAAAAATAAATATTTTTACTGTAAGCCAGATACTACCCCGTTTATGAAAAGTAGTTATTTAGATAGAGATGTATCTGTTCTGACCAGAGGTACCTGCAGTGTTCAAGTACACCAACAAGCTCTTGTGTGCATGATGGCTACCAAATGATGAGCTGCCAACGCAAGATTCAACAGTTCTGGCACCAACTACCAAGTTAAAAGTACATTATAACTTAAATGTTAAATGATCAAAATTTGTTTAAAGATGCCAGAATGGGTGGTTAAGTCCAACTCCAAGGCTTGGCTTATATACACCACTAGCAGACACTTCTCAGATAATGTATGTGGAAGACATCAGTTTAACAATGAAGTATCAGGCTCTCAGCACAAAAAAGGTTTCTGATTTTTTTGAAAATTAAATTAATTTTAGTTAATATGGGAATTGAAATTGCTGTAGGTTCTTCCTACAAATCAAATGACTTTCAAAACAATAAGCGGACAAAAAGCAAATGGCATGCAATGGCTCACTAGCATATTAATGAGTTGGCCATTAATATGTACAGGACACAATGCTCCAAGCCCCAGAAATTCATTTTTTAAAGCCATATTGGAAGAAGTCAGCAATGGTGCTGCCCTTAAACATCACTGATACGACCAAATGCTTTCATGCAAGGATCATAATGACTGTACAGCAAACAGGAAGACCACGTAAGTGTCACATACCCATCATTGTAAGCACCGTCATGTCGGGAGGAGGTGAGAATGTCCATCTCAATGAGGTTGTCCTGCAATGTCTCTAGGAATGTCTGCTTTGCTATGTTTCTACATACATATGGAAACATGAATGAAGCCAGTGAGTCATGCATATATGAAGTGTGATCTTATAAACCACAATGGTTAAAGTGCAGTTGTGCATGGAATTAGAATGATGGACCATATATTTATATGTATAAAATGCTACACATATACATATATAGCTTTTAAAAATGTTCACTTTTTTATATATACACTATATATATGCATATACACACATACAAGCACACACGCCCATGTGCATGTATCAAAAAAGTGGATGTCTTTGTTCATTGCACATTATTTATTGCCAGCAACACATGAAACCTTCCGAATGCCTGGATCCAAAGGACCAGATTTCAATCCAGCCCAACTGTAATCTGGTTATACTCTGTGTTACTGTAACTCTGAAAAGGCACAGCACAGTATCTATATCCCACTGTGGCCAGTACCTTGGCAGCACTCTTGCATCCAACCTTCTTATGGATTTCCAGCAAAAATCTGCCACCCTTTTGCTTCAGTATGAGTTTTGGATTTGAGAACTTCTTAGTTTCCAATTTGATTAATTTATTTTCCTTTGTGGAATAATAACTCACTATATAGAGTAAAATGTAAATTTTCAAAATGTAAATTTTGCTCAATACGAATATTCCAAATCCAAGTCTCTTGGTGATAAGCAGATAGAAGCTAGAAACAGGTTAAGCTGTAACCCAAATTCCAACACCAGAGTATTGGCTATAATCTGGATAATACAAGCAATAAGCAAGATACTTAGGGCCTGCACATGCAAATGCTTGGGACTGACACTGCACACAGCAGCAATATTTTGCAGTATTTGTCCTAGCATGTTCTTTTATGAGTCACATTTTGACCTATAAATGCTAAATTGTTTTGTAGTTTTCGAGGAGAATAGCAGGAACATAAAGAATTAACTCAGAGGCACAGCTGGGAACAAACTGTGTCTTTCTCACCTTTGGGCTTGCTTCTCAAGACCTGGCAAAAGAACATTCTTCCTATGTTTCTTAAAACAAAATACAGTCCTGATTTTGCTCATGTCTGTTTTCAGCATCAAAACTGAATCTAAGCCTGAATGTGAGTAAGTCCCCTGGCGAAAACTAGTAAAAGAAACATAACAGCATTGTGACATTTTATCACTTATGTGGGATTAAGAGCCTAGAGGGTGAAAGTGACATGAACTCAAACAAGAATTCCTGCCAAAGAAACTGGATTCAGGTAACATGCTAAACCAAGAGAAACCAGCCCTGTCACATTATACAAACCTTGATACTGTCTCTTTTAAAACGTTCTCAAACCTAATTTTCATTTCTACTTCCTCCTCTTCCTGCTGCTAATGCCAGCACTTGTTTAGCTCATTTCCCTGCTTTTGGAGGCCTTTGGGCTGCTTTGACAGAACAGATCTACTCCGTGATCTGAATGAAAGTGAAGTGACTCCTATTCATAGCTTTGGAGTAAAGTGGATCAACATGCATGAGCTGTGTGCCATAGCATTTGAGACATCATTCCATCCCCAAGTGTTTGCATCTTCCTCACATTCCCTGAAAATGCAGGAAAGACTGGATGTTGAGTTCAATGCAAAAAAGAAGCAGCATATATGCATGCACTGAGCATTTAATGGGTAAGAGGCAAGGCACCTAGCAACACACCAATCAATAAAAGTCCATTGTTAGTTAAAATCCATGTCAAATTGGTTCCATGAATTTCAGTTGTGGATCATCAATAGAACAGAAGAAGGGAGGGTTACACAATCTCATAAGGTATGCATTTGTAACAGACAGGTCGCTGGGTCACTTGAGGGACTGATGTGTGACTGTCTTCCTCATGGAAGGCTCATGGAGTCTGCTCCCTTGAAGATTACCTGTAAATCGCTGGCTAGTTTCAAAACACTCTCCTTTCTCATTAGCAGTAGTGGTGGCAGAAATCTGACCTTACACGATTACCACATGAAATTTCCTGGGAATGGAAGTCTCCTGAAAACTGTTGGTTTGTCAACTAAATGTCCATCTAGTTGGCATTTATTTGCTCCCACAAGGTCTAACGTAAAGGAACAGAAAGGAGG
Source organism: Irena cyanogastra (assembly GCA_013397155.1). Taxonomy (NCBI): domain Eukaryota; kingdom Metazoa; phylum Chordata; class Aves; order Passeriformes; family Irenidae; genus Irena; species Irena cyanogastra. The sequence continues at coordinate 1,099,450 of VWZV01010744.1, read as the reverse complement.
CCACAGAAGGAAGAAGACTGAGGAAAAAATAGGGGGGGAACTTACCTGTCAGGAGCGACTGCTGAGCAAAGATCTCCTCATCACAACCTTGATAATACATGGCTTTTAAAGCAACAAAAAAGGGAGCAGACAGGAAAAGAAAGAGAAGAAAGGAGAAACAGAGAAAAGGGAGTAAAGGGAAACTAATGAAAAGGAGGGAGAGAAGAGGAGGGGCTCTTCCTCTTGCAACATACGAAATTCTCAGATATGCTTATCCTGTTAGTTGTATATTTGTGCTGCACATCTCTGCTTGCCCTTGCATTATGGTTTAGAAATTTCCAGGCAGTGACAAACCAGTCTGAACTCCCAGTTCTGAAAACTGCCTGGAGTCCATGGTAGTCAAAATCAAGCCACTTCAAAATCTGGTTAAATTCTGTAACTGCAGGCACGTTCCACAGCCTCTGATAATCCTCGTTTAAAAGATGCAGTCTTTTTCTTCTTGTGTTCTCTCTCTGTTGACTAATATAGGATTAAAAAAAAAATCAATGGAAATACAATTCCATTTCTGACATGAGATTACTATCATCTCCTAACTTCAAAAGCCTTTATTCTTGGATTAATGTCTCTTGGTCAGGATTTATATTTCTACATATTGGACATTTTATTCTCTTAGGTGATGGGGCTTTTTTTTGGGTTCTAAAAATCATTGCAGTGGAGAAGATGGGGAGGATCAGTCTCATGGAAGAGGCTGAACTGGGGGCCCAAGTTTTCTAAACAGCTCTGAAGCCAGGTCTTTTATGTCTACACAATTCCCACTGAAGGAAATGGAAGACCTCTGTCTGCCAGAAGAGCTGACTGTTAGAGTGGAGGTTAGTCACAGATATACTGATCATCTATGCAGCTCAGCCTCCTCTCTTTATGACACCATTATAACACATTTTATTTTCTTAATGTTGTGTAAGTGAAGGAACAGTCAGTAGTGTTCATCTGCTGTGGACAGAAAATTACATATTTTTCAACAAGATTGGTGTCAAAAAGAAACACTGGGCAAAAGGACACTACTTCAACCAGTGTGTCAAAAGCCTCACCATCAGTCTTGAAATGCCCTGTTTTCTACCAAATTAATAAAATGGTTAGACTGAGGACCAAGTACAAATGTGACGGTTCTTTGATGCTAGAGTGAAATCATCAAATGATGCAGAAAGACATGCAGGTAGACCTCCAACTGCCAGTTTGATTAACAGTAATAATGTGACCAATCCAAATTGCAACAAGAGCAGTCTGCTTCAGATCTTGAAAAATTTTCATGCACAATGATTTCACAGCCTCAAAAAATGAGGACAGCCTTTAAGGTTTTGCACCACAGAAATAGTGTATTATCTTTTCTATAAAGAATTCACCACCTGGCTAGGAAAAGGCACAGGACTTCCTTCAGAATTATAGAGGATTATCACAAAAGAGCTGCAGGAGTGGGGCCTGAGTATTTTTTAATGTAATTTTAATAAGAATTATCACATAAAACTCAATGCTTTGGTATTTGTGCTTGAGAATTACTAACACAATATAATTACTGAAACTGTCGCCAAATCACACTTGCATTGCTTGCTTATAATTTTGTCTTAATCTTTTGGATCCAGCTTCTTAGTTGAATATTTTTAATCAAGCAGTCACAGAGAAATTAATTATCTTTAAATGCCACAAAATGTGATATTGAGGTTATTTTGGAAGTTTCAGAGGCCCAGCAGATATAGCTCATTCTCAAAAAGATTGACAGACGTGCTCATTTTTAAAAAAGACATTCTTTTAGTAGAAGTTGGCAAAAGTGGGTACAATTTGTCCCATGACACAGCTACAGCTACTGCTGCCTCCCAATGAGATTCCTACAGGCTGTGATGTGACAAATTTGGGCCCTGTCTCAAGTTTTCAGTTATTGTATGATTTTTGATGTCTAAAATCTTACTGGTTTGAGAAGGTAAGACAAAGACAGTTGAGCAATTTCACCGTGTTTTAGGCTTGGAAGACTCCTCTGCAGACTGAAGAAGATACCATGTATGGGAGCTAGTGACCCCAGCACCCCCAGTGGCTGCTCGGTAGCAAAGGAAATGGTGAAGCAAAACCTCTGGAGAAGCAGCTGGGACTGCAAGCAGATGCACTCACCATCAGATAGCAGGACTGAGGCTGAGGGAGTGTGACAGCTCACTTTTCCAGAAACTACACAGAACCTGAACAAAGCTATGAATTATAACTTGGTATACCCTTGTCACATCCTTCAGGTGTTTCATAGGTGGAAAAGAATTTGAGAGCTAAATGGAAACACCATTAAATGACTGATGCTGGGCTATCCAATGTTTCATGCTTGCTGGAGCAATACTGAAAAGGGCAGTAGCTGACCTCTCCTCATTAGGTGAAACAAGATCAACCTTTCCTGAACTACGTACTACGAAAGTACTGCTTGATGAGGCACAGCTACAAGGCTAAATCTTTTCAATATACTGACTGATTTCAGTTTTTTAAATAGGATATTGATTCATGCTACCACATAGGAAGAAAAGACATTAAAGGAAAATAAAACAAAGAAAACCAAGAACATTTTAATCTATGATCCTAATTCCAATTTTAAATGAGGAAAATAACCTTATGAGCAGCTATTAAAGACAACATTTTTAGTTTATGAAAGAAGAGCAATTTCCTCTTCTCCTAGTCCAAATAAAAAGACACAAGGAATAATAAATACAACGCAAAACGCATAAGTCAAATACCAGTTCACAAACTAGTGGCTGGCTATGCAGATGTGTCTATTTTCCATAACATCCTGAGCACGAAAAGTCAGAACATTTTAAGCGCTAGAGGAAGTGACCTACCTTGTCTCCAGTGGGATGTTACTGTTGAGCAACCAGTTGTCCTGAGCATGGGCTGGCTCTTGAGTAGTAGCTGGCTGTTCTCCAGACAGAGAGTGGTCTGTAGGAGCTGGGCTGGGGTTGCTGCGTGGAGTGAAGTTCCCTCTGTTCAGGGAATTGATGGAGGCCGCATGATGCTGATTTGGGGTGTGAGCATGTGATATTGGAGGTGGTGGAGTTCGAAGTCTTGAATGATTTTGAATATTTGGAGGATGATCTAAAACATAAGTAAAACACTTTTAAGGTTCATGATTTGAGTAGTTCCATACTGGGTTCATTTATGTGCAGACACTTCTAAAAAGTATGAAGGCTGGGGTGTCACACATCCTAAATGAAACTCAAAAGGGTAACACAGCCTTGTTCCATATGTTCTAATGACACAGCATTGATCCCTGAGCCAGCTAGAAAAATAGTTCAGTCTCATGCACAAAAGTTATGGAAGTTTAAAGCACTGCAGAAAAGCTGTCCTAACAGCCAAGTTAACTCCAATGAGCAACTGCAGGTTGCAAACTGCAATCTATCTGTGGCACTGATTTGTGATAAAGCATGAAAAATACAACCAGTCTAGACAGATAACACGTTAGAGCCAGTTTATGATGGATATACAGTTCCCAGAGGAGTTTGTTCTGCCCGTTTTGCCTGAGAACTTTCAATAGTTAAGTCAAGAAGAAGACTAAGAATACATTTAATCATAGACTGGGTTTAGTGAAAGCCATAAAAGCATGTCAGTGTTATACAATTTAACAAAATCCGACAGTTTGTACCATTAGAAATGTACTCACACTGAGTAAAAAATGCATGTGGCATAAAATCTGAGGTGTCAGGAAAATGAAACAACATACAGTGAAGAAAGATGTTAAAGATCAGTGATATGGCTACTTCAAGTAAAACTCAGAGTACTTCTTAGCCAAGCGACTGAGGAATGCAGACTGAGGAAGACAAACAGCTAGGAAAGATGAAGCAAGTGCTGACTATATCTCTATTTTTAATTTTTTTTTTAGCTAACCATAAAGCATGGTTAGCTAAACCAGAGAAGTCAAGGAGTCTCCCTCACTGGAGATAGAGAACTGTCTGGATACAATCATGTGCCATGTGGTCTGGGATGACCCTGCTGGAGGAGGAAGCTTGGACCAGATGACCCACTGTGGTCCCTTCCAATCTCATCCATTCTATGATTCTGTAGTACACAATACTTTTGTGATGCCTTATCTGAAAAGAATGTCTATCCTATCAATCTAATATTTACCAGACTTCTGTATCATGAGAAATTAACCCCCATTTATTGTCTAATTAGAGACCTCAGAACTGAATGAACTGTATGTAGATGTAAATTACGATGAATGGTATCAGACATGTAATGATACTTTTGAAATTTGGATTAGGACTTGGATTTAGAAGAGGAACAGAGAAAGCATTCACAGTATCTCTGTAGCTTCTCAGATAGTTAAACACGTTAGATAAAACGTGCAAACATGCATCCTACCCCTCCTCATCCTGTGTTGACTCACACTGTCTCATCATTAACTACAGCTGGTTATATCAGAACCTTATAATGTTTGAGGTGGTCTAGCAAAAAAAATATGTGTTAATTACAGGGGTGCCATTATTCTGACTGAACATATATTTATCTCTGGCTTTGTCAGATTAGACATGCAAACAGGGATATACATTCCATAGGGAGAACTGGGTGGTTTTAGGGTCCCAATCCTAAAAGCCAATTTTACCCTAAACCCCTGGAAAGGTCAGACACATACCTACTGATCTCTCTATTTTACATCAGTAACACAGAAAACAACAAGTTCAATAAGAGGTCTATACTGGTCATCCACATTTGGACAGACAGACTTTTCATTGGAATCTAAGGAACTATTAAAAAATCTGACTTAGCAAAGCTCAACCAAATTTAAAAAAGCCCTATAATGCCAATAATACTGGCCTCTGACTTGCACATCAGCCAGAAAATTAAAGGGAAGAGCAATGAGCACAGACTGTACAGACAAGAAAAATCAGAACTAGACCAGGTTTGACCTTAGCTCTGCAGCACCATGTGAATCAAAGTGTCCAATCATTCCAGGACTGGATATTACTGGGGACTGCTGCTTAGTTGAAGTCCTGACCATTGAGACAACAAAAACAACAGTGAAGGAATTCTACTCCTGGTTTAGTTAAATTAATGACTCTAGGAAGCTTGGACCAGATGAAATCAAGATAGGAAGAGTGTATTAAATGCAGCTGAGGGAGATGAACACAAATAGAGAGTTTCCAACTTTTAGGGCCATTACTAAGAACTTAATTCAGCCCAGGGAAAATGACATGTCTATTCACCAGAAACATACTAGAGGTTCCCAAGACCAGCTATTTAGGTTTTCAGCATAGCTTGTGTCTGAGATTCAATCTACAAAGGGGCTAAATGGGTGGATCTTGGAATAAGCAATAAGACTTCTGCAAAGTTCTCCTGCTATTGGTTGACTTTTCCTTCTGGAGGCACCATTTTCACACTGTGAGTCAGAGCCTGTTTTCAAAGATCCGTTATGTAAATTCCAATTTACACCATATTATTACAGACACATTGCAGATGCTATTATGGATAATGCTTTTGAATCAAGTAAAAATGTGTTATTTTCATTCTCTATTTTCATATCCTCCGTGATTTCTTTGCTAAGTAAAGACAGCACATCTATCCTACTCTGATCTATGTGATTTTTCACAGGATTTTATAGCTTGCATTTTGTTTTTTTCTGACATTTAGGTAGCTTTTCCTTCCAGAATGTTTTTTATTTCATTCATATACAAAACTCTGAAAATTTATGTCATGTCTGAGCACCACGGAATTTAATATACCTTGACTAGAATTAGTAATTATTTCCCTTGCCTTATGATCCTTTTTTTATATTGTCTTCTTCTTAAATTAAGGAACATCAGAAAAAAGGTATAGACAGGCCAGGAAATTATCCTACTGAAAATTACTGCAGCTGTGCAGGATTTTCTTGGTGCAAAAAAAACCTGTTAAGGTTCTTACCCTCTGTTGTGACCAAAGTCCTATGGGATTTGCAACGGATCATGAAAGCCAACTGAAAAAAAACATCTCTCTTGATTTCCTGTCCCCTTTTTTGAGTATGCTTGGAGAAGCTGCAGATGCCCCACTGCTGGAAGAGTTCAAGGGCAGGCTGGATGGGCTTTGAGCAACCCAGTCTAATAAAAGGTATCCCTGCTCATGGCAGGGGGTTGGAACTAAAGGGTCTTTAAGGTTCCATCCAACCCAAATCTGTGATTCTATGAGCATTAGCTAGACCCATAATGTTTGAGTGATATAAACTGTGTGGCTGTATTTCCCCACAGGAAGGAGAACTTAACGCTGGCTGCAACGGCTCTCTTCCACCATGTACGTGCGTAGATCTTACACAGCAGGAAGATGCTCGGATCATCCGCTGTCTATCATACAGAATTGAATTTTTATAGAATTGAATTTTCACAGATCCTACCACATAGGTGGGATTCAGGGGAAGTCTGATACAGCTCTCTACATCTACCAGCAAGCCTTTACTGAGATAACAGCAGCACAGAAATTCAGAAGACTATAAAGGAGCAGGACACTGTAGCCAGTGCACAAATTGTACAAGATTCCCCAAGACCTTTCTTAACCAAGTATAAGATAGCTAAATGTAACTATCTGTTTTGTTTACTCCAAAAGAGAGAATTTTCAACATTTTCCTTCTTGCAATTTTCCTCTTTGGTTTCTAAAAAGACACAGACTTTATCATTCCCTCTCTACTTGTTGTTAGAATGAAAAACTTGACATGAACTACTCTGACAGATCAGCTGAGCTAAGAAAATACCAAGGAATAAAACAAGCACCTTGTAAAACACCTTTCCTCCAGCTATCCAAATTTCTAATTTCTAAATTTGAAATTTCTAATTTCAAAACAGTTTAAGGGTTTATTTGTGACTTGAAGGAAGAACAGAAGAGACCTGTCAATAGCAAAGGGGTCTTAGACACCAATTCCAGTCTTAGACACCAGGTGCCAATGAAAGTGCATCCCAGAGATAAAGTTCAACATTTCTAGAAGTCAGGCTGGCAACTGTGGAAGTCTAAATACTTAAGAACTTAAAGAGCTCCCCATAAGCCTCATTTTCTCTAATGGGTATCCAAACTGTATCTAACACGTCTGTATTCAAAATAAAGAAACTTTGGAAACCCAAATGCAAAAAACAGATAGAAATCAAGCTGCTTTTATTTTGGTTTTTTTTTTTGTTGTTGTTATTTTGGGTTTTTTTGTTGGTTTTTTGTTTTTGTTTTGGGTTTTTTGGGGTTTTTTGTTTTCTTTTTTTTTTGTTTTCTAACATTAAAATGTCATTGAGAAACACTGGCTTGGTAATCACAGATAAAGCAGAGCAGAAAGATAATAGTTAATGAAGCTTGTACTTGGTACTTATTAGAGAGCCTTGACAGAAGGCTGTGAATGAAGAGCTGAATAAATGTGAACCATAAAAAATTACCAATGGGGAGCTAATATGACAAAATTTCAATAAAAGGTCTGAACCTCATGTTCCTTTTCTCTCCCTTAATCTTTAATGAGTAGTACTGTTTTGAAATTAGTCTACGTAACAATTACACTTTCTGATTCATTAGGTTTTGGGATTGTGTTCAGAGCAAATGTGCTAACCCCTGAGTGAAAAATACATTCTCATTTTTTCCCCAGCTTATTCTGCTCCTCCACACATTTGTCATTTGTACATCTGCTCACATTCAGACAGACTGATGCCTAACTGGTGTCTGGATTAGGTACAGGAAATCTTTCTCTTTACTCACTGTATATATTGCCAGGTGGAATGAATCACTCTGTGCTCCCTTGAACTTCAGCTCCACAGTAGCTGTGATGATGAGCTTGCTAGTGTGACTTTGGGCAATTGTGCTTGTGCCCACTCACAAGGGAAAACACTCCCAGCTCCCATCCTGCCACCACTTGCAGAGGAAACTATTTTTTTTTTAAACAATGTACTCTGCATTCAATTGATAGAACAGCAAAGAGCCTTGCTTCAGCTACAGGACCCACTTCAATCTGCTGCAGATGTACACTCAAGGCACTGGCATCAGCCAGCTGAAATCACCTTCACAGGGCTCCCTGTCCTATTGGTTGCCACTGGGTATGGGAGCTGGGGTGCTTCTCTCACGAATCTGATGAGGCATTTAAGGTCAGGTGGACAAGGAAAAACTGAACTGGGTCTTCTCCATCACCTTTGTAGGGGGCACAGGGAGTTTGATATTAGAAGAGACTGGTTGCCAGAAACAGGTTCCCTATCAGACACATGCCAAGCCAATGACAGTGTCTGCAAAATGAAAAGGGAGCAGAATATTTAACCCTCGATTTGGCAGATCATGGAAAAATATTAGGAAGAAAATCAAAGTGGGAGGAGCTGCCTGCTTGGAGGGTACCTTAGTGGCTTTTGATTACAGCCAGGACAAATTGCCGACCCAGTTTTTCTCCTATCTGCAGACAATCCAGCTGAACGTGCAACATCTACACTGAGCTAAAGCAGTGTGCAAAGGTACCTCTTTTGTACCAAGCTGGTCCATCCCATGGCTGGCACTGATATTCTGCAACCTAGATGAGAATTTCCTCCTTCAAGAAATGCCTGACAACAGCGTCTGTCTCCATGGGACTGTCCAGTGAAGAAGCCACTGCACAGAAGGGTGAAAAGAGATGGAGTGAAATAGGTCACTCAGGAGTCAGATGATTTATCTGAGCAGAGATAAAGTGCCTGCAGAAGTGTTTTCCCTCACTAACACTTAAAAACTAGAATCAGCGTTTCAACTTGAGTGACTGGATCTCTCCTTAAGATGCACAACCACTGCATTTCACTTAAGACTAGCTTCTCCGACTATCAAGTGGAGCGTTTTCAACAGACTGTGAAACACATCTTTTCCTGTAGCAACATCTTGTGTCCCCAGTTTTCAAAATTACACTGAACACAGCAAAAAGCTTTCCTTTAAAGCAAAGGGCCGATACATGATCTCCATTAACTAACAAAACAACAAAAGAACAGCTAACCTTACATTTTTTCCTCTGTTTTATTTTACGTAACAGAGTAATAGGGAGCTGCTGTTCCATTAAGGGCTCTCATCAGAGAAAGGCATAGTTCTCATCACGCAGTTAGAATCATCAGTGTCTTTGTCCAGGTTCTAGAGCGTATTGTGGTTCAGAGTCTTTTTTAAGCTGAATTCCTTGAGTTGCAATCTTCACCGCCTTGTATCTCACCCGTACTTTATGATGCCATGTGCATAAACATGCAACCGACTGTGGACAACTAAAGCCTAAAGAGTTTTCCCATGCAACTTTGTTCAGAACTTTGTTATCTTCTGTTCAGAAAAATCCACAAACATTGGAAACTACTTACTACAGGAACATCAGCTACACAGATGTAAATATTTTTGAGTATCTCTCTAAATGTGCAACTTGGACATGGAATTTGCAATAGTATGTGCTACAAAGACTGAGCACCAAGAAAAGCTGCAGAATATAAAACCTGCAGTGTATTTTCATGACAACACTACTCACTGTCCCTATGAATGTCTCCAGACACTGTCCACAGCTATTTTAGATATTGTTAGTAAAGCTACACGTATCAGGACCAGTGCAGAAAGACTCTGTAACTACCAAAATCTAAACATGACTTCCAGCAGCACACAACATGTAAAAAAGGCAATCATTCTTTATCTCACAAACTGACCATAACAAGTAGCAAGTGGAAATGAGGGACCTCAGAATCAGGTAGCAGATAAAATGGCACTTGGTTACTGAATGACAAGACTCGACTTTATAAACTTACTAAGATTTCTATTCTGAAACATTACCAGGTCATAGCTGTACATAAGAAACTTCATTTGTTTAGATCAATTACATCAAAAATCAGGCCCATTTAGATGCTGTCTGTGCATGTGTAAAATGAGTTGAAGCTCCCCTCCAGCTGCACAGATCAACACTTCACTGGCTTTACTGTTTGTAGAAAACCATTGGTGCACCAAATCAAGTCCAAACAAGCCACCTCCTCTGTGTTTTGTTCATCAAATGTGTACATTACATGCAAACTTTCCTCTCAAGTGCCAAAGTGCCTTTGCAAAAGCAAGATATTGATTTCTGGGTTTGAAATCAATTTTTTGTTTGATGCTGGGCTGTCAAGCTTTGCCTGTACATAGTCAGCAGGAGCTCTGGGTGCTTGTTTTTTCACCAGTATGCATCTGACTGGATTGAATGCTCTACAAGTAATGGTTCTAAAAAGGTTCAGGTTACCATCAAAGGATGATACGCAGACTTTTAAGTCACAATGTTCATTACTCAATAAAAGGGAGTCACAATCTAATAAAATGAAGGCAGAGTATTACTGTTTACCCTCTGACAATTTATGAAGAATCATTGACTTTAGCACAAAGGAAAGTGGAAAAAAACCCACAGTATCTGGCAGAGTGTAAATTCAAATAACATATTTAAGTTGTGAAGTAATTTATGGGAAACACAGGAAAATAGCTTCTACAGTGCCCAACTAAGCAAATTTTCCTACAGCCCTGGAGGCTGAATTTTCTGCTGGACTTACTGAAAAGAAACATCTTTAACTACCCTGATACCACACACTGGAGGCAATAGAAGCCTTTGAAGTCTCAAGCTATTGAACTGCTGGCCTTTCTGGTCTAAGCATATAAACAAACAAATAAACAATGCTTCATTAGAGGTCCTTTCCTCTCAGAAATGTCCCAAACATAAAAACTGACTGTGAGCCTCACCACTCAGATGAGATGCTTCAGTCAACTACACTGTGCTCTCAGCCCATTAGGTCTGTGTTCTCATGTTTGGAGACCCGTAACTGCTACTCTCCTAATTTTCACAAGGATGCTCAAATGAGTTTGCTGTGCCAGTCTGACTGCACTGATAACTCCTGTAAGCACCCTTCCAGCTAAATGACTGAGGATAACCCACCTGCACTGCATCTTAGCAGAGTACAGCATCATAATGTCAGCCAAGAAAATTCACTGGCCTGGAGCAAAGGATGGTGCATTCATGCTCTGATTTCAAGTTGCTACAAATTACGCTCATTGAATGTTTCTAAATGTATGTGTCTAAAACTTCAAAACCCACCTCTGAAGAACTGGGATCCTGCAGCTTTCTCTAAGTAGGAGTTGTACTTCTGAAGTACAACTTAAGTCGGTACTTCTGAAGCTATGTGCTTTTTTTGAAGTATTAGAAAGGTGTATTCAATTCCTCATGTTTTCCATATTGCATATGAACCCTAAAACTCATTTGTAGTCACCCATGATATCCCAGTAGCTGTAGTTTAGCCAACTATGCCACTTAGATGATTGTAGTCTTCTGTCCAAAGCATCCAACTTAGGATGGATGCTTGCACAGACTTGGCAAAAGCAGCTGGGTTCCATCCCTCATGCATAAAAGGCCTGGAGATATGGAAAAAGTTCTGATTTGCTGCCCCCTCCACTGCACATTTAAGAACACATCTGTTATTACACCTAGAGATTGTTCTTGAAAGAAATGTAGTGCATTTCTCTGATGTCTGCAGTTTATTGACTTGAGGCCCTAAGGAACTCTGATACAGAGAGAATTTTGCTCGTTTCCATCCATACGCTCTCTCCTGTGTCTGTTTCGTGATCCTTTCATATAGTAACATATGGAGACAAACACATATATATATATATATATATATATATATATATATATAT